>VZTM01034418.1:2626-17382 GCA_013400555.1 Jacana jacana | reverse complement strand
CTCAAAATTTAAGAAGCTGTTCTGCTTCATGCTGGGTTGTTTTTTTTTTTGTTTGTTTGTTTGTTTTGTTTTGTTTGTTTTTGTTTTGTTTTTCCGGAAATCACCATTGACAGAAGTAAAGTTCTTCTGTCTTTAAATAGATACTAATTTTTCTCTTTTCATGGCTAGACCTCATCCAGGATTAAGAAAACTATTTTTAGTGTTTGTAGGAGGAGTGTGCTACAATCATTCATCCCCTCCTCTCTGTCAGTTGTTAAATGTACAAGTCAGGGAAACTCTGATGTGACCATGCTTCTCAGAGGATTTGTTTATGCCTTAGGGTACGTATACATGTGGGCTTCATCATAGGGTTTCAAGAGATAAATATTTCCTTCATCCATACTTACAAAGAGCTTTTTTGTATGGAGTTATTTGTCACAGCTCCTGAGAATATAAGTGGGAGGGTGGGAGGAGAAGATATGCCTCTTCAGCCTAATTATGAGTTTCTGTTTTGATGTATTTTTAATATTGTTATTGGCTGATGTAGATTAGCAGTTTTGATGCAGTATATGTCTTCAAAGATATTTCACAGGTTAACACAGAAGCTGAACAGCTGGTTGCAGTTGCTGCTGGTGCACAAGAATTGGTTCATATATATTAAACTCCTGCGTTAGAATGAAAGATGATGGATATACGTAAAGTAAGCTCCTAAACATAAAATACTATGTTATAAAACACAATTGTACCTTAAAGTAAAACTCAGGATTTAGTAGTTTGTTTAAGAATTCCTGTTTGCCAAATATAGTTTGAAAAAAGAGCTATAAACTTCTTGCTATAGAGTCTATAGTAGCTTTTAAGCCAAAAAGCTGCTGAAACAATGCAGTAGAAACTGGAAATTAAATGGAGAGCAACATCTGAGGTCTTACTAGCTTAGTAGTAGCCAGCTACGGACTAGTTAACAGGGATGTATCTAATGTGGAGGATTTACAGACCCTCATACATATGAATTTTTTTCTGAGAAAGGCAGGTAGTTTAGAATCATTTTACAGGAGAGCAAAGATTCAGATGTACAGAGATTTTTTGGGATTTACACAAGGAGGGTAAATGTAAGACTACAGAAGCTTTCTTTGGTAGTGGGAGGCTCAGACCCCTCCATTCCCATATGGTGAGATAAACCCATATGGTTCAAAGACTGGAACAGCCCTTAACATTTCTGGTGCAGCTTTTGATAAGGTTTCCACAGGTCTACTTGAAATAATGGATAAATTACTTCGGCAGAACTATCTGTATATATGCACCTTTTTCTAAAACCGGTATCATGAGTGTGCAGATACCATGGTATCCACAGTTACACATAATTGGAAGTGGTCTCCTGCAGTAGTGTCTGCTTACAAAATTACTTGCATATCAGTGAGTCTGCCATTTGGGGGAATCTGTGAAGCCTCTGGAATGGTTTCATTAAGTTTTCAATTAGATTATTTCAGTGGACTTTTGATGTGTAAAATTAAATGACAACATGCAAAGTAGCATGTCTGAGTTTTCGATATTTAGAGAAATTTTTGCTTCTCAAATTAAAGCCAGGTAAAAGGAAGATAGATTCCTTGCATGTTTGTGGTGTGCTTTCTCATGTGCACAGCCTGATTTTGCCCTTATGCTTCATATTGATTCCCACTAAAGTAATTTCAAAAGTGTGCACCTTCATAAAATTTACAGTAATCCTACTCTTGAAACTAGTCTTTAAGTTCCACAGTAATGTTCACTGAAAAAAGACTATTCATGTGAGGTGAAAGAAGGTAAAAGTTTTAAAATCTGTGGAGCATTATCTGAATTTTGATATACTGATATCATAATGATACCACTCAGCTTCATTAAACAAATTTGTAATTTTTAAGAATGCAACTTTTTNCAGGCTGAACAACCCCAACTCTCTCAGCCTGTCCTCCTTCTCAGGCGAGGTGCTCCAGCCCTCTGATCATCCTTGTGACCCTCCTCTGGACAAATTCCAACATTTCCATGTCCTTCCTCTGTTGAGGACTCCAAAGCTGGACACAGGACTCCAGGTGCTGGCTAGACTTTTTTCTTTTTATATCAATATTTACATAAGTTGTTTTTGTGCTAAGGTCCTATATCACAGTATTTAGAACGTTTACTTGTGATTAGTTACCTTTTATTTTAAAAGAACATGCAAAACTTGAAGCAGCTGTGAATTTTGCATTTATCTGCAAGAAGGTTGTTTGTCACCATGAATTGAATGGCATCACTGTAGTACAGGGTCACAGGGGTTAACTTCTTGTGCTTACACATGAAAATTGGTATGCAAGTGGGAAGTTGAATGAGTGGTATAAAGCTTTTCTCCTTTCTCCCACAAACTGTTTGGCAGGGGTTGTATGAGAGCCTCTATCATTCTGTTAAGGAACAGTGGGCTTCTGTTGTATTCCTGTTAAAATGCAATCTCTGTATTATTTTTAATGGGGAATAGATTCCTTGTTCATGCGTGTTTCAAAAATAAAAACACATGCAGATGAATAAAAGTCATAGGCTGACGCTACATCACGTATCTGCTGGAGAGGCTGGTGGGGAAACAAGCAGGATTGTTTGCTGGGAACACAAACTGGCATTTCTACAAAATGTTACTCTGTTGAGGCTTGTTTTAAGTAGTTTGAACAGCCTTGGGGCACTGAGCTGGTAGGGCTCAAAACTGGTCTGATGAAGCACAACACTGAGGAAGTAAGCAGGAAATATAAATGTGCATTGCCAAGCAGTAGTTACCTGTCTGTGTTGGCATCCTGTTGAAAATATTGTGTAGTTCACTGGGAACTGATTTGTACTGGAAACAGAAGAGAAGATATTGGTGCTGTGATTTCCAAAACTGGAGAGTCACAAATTCTCAGGCTACACATATACAGGGTGAGTTGCAGGCAAAATACTGAACTTGCCTTCTGAAGAACCAAGTGAAATTCTCAATCTCAGCTTCTCAAACTCAGTAACTCAGATTGTCTCAATATCTGTTTCTCAAACCAGCGTTCAGGTTTCCCAGCTGAAATAGGAAGCATGTGCTAATTTCCATCACAAAGATGCCACAAGAGAGCTGAATCTATTATTTGTTGGAAGTATTATGTGACAATGATGGCAGCAAATATGCTCTGAAATGAAGAATTGAAGAACTTCCTGCGTGTGTGTTTGCATTATGATATATGGTCAATTTGATAATGAAGTGGAGACCTTGGCTAACCTGGCTTCTGCGGTTCTGATGCATACAGAACCTGCAAAGGATCGACTGAAAAGGATACTATACTGTCCTACAGATTGTTTTTACCTAGAAAGTTCGTGGTTCTTAGTCTGCTGAAACTGAGGCACATTCATCTCTGAGTAAACCACTTTTATGCTTAAGAGATGAATTTTCAATATTGTCTATAAGGGCTGTGTCAACTGTATACTCTTCCCACATTCAATTTTTAGTACTTACCCATCAATTTTATATCTCCATGTATTACATAATAATTAAAAAAAAAAAAAAAGACAAATGTTTTCTCAAATGCTTTCTTTCTAGTTATGTTTTTCCTAGAGACGTATGCCATCACTAGCAATGACTTCAACTTTTTATTTGCAAATATGTGAGCTGCAGGACAGATGATTTTGAATCTAGGGCACAACTGTAAGTAGGAAGATTACAGAACCCTTTATTTTAATTTTTTTTTGGTTGCAGAAAATACTGAACAATCTCTCTGGCTAAAAAAGCTTAGTATGGTGAATATAGAGAAGTAGAGAGGAAGAGGGAATGTGGGAAGAGAGAGGAATACTCCTGCCCAGACAACCTTTGAATTTCTCTGATGAACCAGAAGGGTGTTTAATTCAGTGGTTTTTCTTTGTTGTTTATCTTACTTCCTTAAGGGAGCAGGCACTGAGGACTTTTTCCCCCTTTCATTTTCTGTTGCTTTAGGCTTTCACTTGATTTCTGTCATGACTGCATTTTTTTGTGAACTGGCTTACAGCACAGTAAGTTATGATGGTATTTTCATCATTTTCTGTACCACAGTATTGCCACTGGTACAGGGCTTGTCACTGGGCTCAAAAGCCTGATGTGGAAACAGACCAACTGGAGAAGAATTACATGTGTACCCAAGAGACAGGTTTTTTTTATGGCTAGGTTAGGAAAAGAAGTCAACTTTGTAATAGTTCTCCCCTCTTGTGTAAAGTAGTTGCTTACATGCCCATAGTGTTGCACAAGTCTGAATTTTGTAGAATCTGTGGCCTTTTTCTGGACAGTGAAAGAAAATTGTTTCAGTAATGAAGATTTAAGTTGCAACTTAAGTCTTCCAGAGTGTTGAGAGGTTTAATGGCCTGAATATTTTAAACAACTGTCTGTTTGTGAGCCTAATTTTTGAGGTAGTTTCAGAAGACAGTATTTTACTCTACAAGAAGATGGAAAATAAATTGAGTATATCAGCTAGTGTATAGACTTTTTGGAGCCCTTGTGTCTTAACCAGAACCAAAAGGAAGAGTGTGGTAGGTAACCTGATAGTGTATGTGGTTGTAGCACTACAAATAAATCAAAACTAACCCATGTATGAACGTGTATATGTGTGCCTGTTCAAGTAATGGCTTATGGCCAGTAATGAATGTGTCTTGCTATTAGATAGGGCTGTTAGTTCTTGAGGCAGAGCCTGCATTTTTGCAACAGGAGACCCCAGGTGGCCAGAATCCCCGCTGTGTCTGCTTTACAGAATGGACATAGAGTGCAGAACATGTGACTGCTTAAAGTCCTGGGTAGAAGGTGATCCACTTTCTTATTTTCTCTATTTATTTTGACCACAGAATAATGCTTTTGATGTTGCCCCTGGCCAGATCTCAACGTGGGGCTTTTGTGCTGCTAACTGACCAGTGTGATGCAGGGACAGGGTCTGTGGAGTATCTCCTGTCTGGCTGTAAGGAGTTGAGCCTTGTCTGCACCTTGGTGAGGCTTCACTGGCTCCTGGGAAAAGAACCTGAAGCATAATTGTCATAGGTGTCCATTAGGTCAAGCTTTACCACTTCTGTACCTGGTAAAGGAGAAATGTGGGATCGGAGGGAGAATGTTTAATCTTTCTCCTGCCTTCCCTCAGGTTTCTCCATTTTGCTGCTTTCCTAAGTGTCAGAGACCATCTTTTGATCAGCTTTATGCACATGCTGACCAAGAGGAAGCATCAGGATTTGGGCATCACAAACTGAAAAGCTAAGAGATTTGTTTAGGTAAATGTAAACCCAAAATATAGATAATAGTATGAGGCATGAAGTGTAATTACAAATGCTGTCAGCACTTTTCAGTGTTAATAATTCTTTTGGCTCTAATCCATTTCTTACTGAAATAATTTCCAACTGATTGCAAATGCAGTTGTATTGAAGACTTTGAGAAATGACTCTAAACCTCATGTAAGCTTCTAGTGTGTTATGTAGAAAAGGTCAGATTTCTTATTTGAAACTAATGATCACTGAAGAGCCTATTGCCTGTGGGATTCCCAAGCAGATTCTTCAGGAATAGAGATTTATATTTTGTAGAACACTTCTGAAGTCAGTAGGATCTCTTCTTAGCTTCAACATCTACTCCTCAAGGTAACTTTTGAAATTCAGGACCTAGTGGTGTGCACTGGATTGAATGCTAGGTTTAACTTAACCCTTCTCTGGATGGAGGTGGAAAAGAAGAGGTAAGTGTTTAATCAGGAAGGAAGTAGATTTTGTTGCCATAAAGAAAAGCTGCTCCTTTCTCTGAGAAAGAAAATTGCCCTTTCTTTGAGAAGGTAAGTAAAAGCTTAGTACTGAAAATGTTGATCACTGTGATGACTGATTGACTTAAGGGAAGGGTTATGATAAACTTCCTTTTTACCACCCCCAATAATGTATTTTTCTTTTTTATGTTCACTTTCAATATGTATTCATAATTCATTAATTCTAAAATTGGAAAAAAACCTACAATTAATTTTGCTTGCGTAGTTTAGCATCATATTTAGACCTTACTTACAGAATTTTCATTCATAGCTCCTTCTCAATAGTGTTATGATTTATAAAATTGGTCAGAACTGTCAGTACATATTAAAGGACCAAGAATTGCCAATCTGCTCTTGTAAATATGTATTGTAATTAGATTTTCCCTGTGTTTTTGTAAGTGTAAGTGCTGTCAAGTCATCAGTGTTCAGTGCCAGTGCTCAGTAACAATAGATCGTGAAAACGTGGAAAGGGGCCATGCTGGCAGGAGTGCTGTCTGTTACAAGTTTTCCATAAAACAGCAGAAAAGAAAATCTTTCTGTTACAATTCAGCAAACACGGGAAGAATGTGCTTGATGTTAGCGGCAGGCTCAGTTCTCTTGCCTTTCCATAATGATCACTTCTGCTATAAAAAGAGATCTTTTAAAGTAGATTGTGATCCAAGTCAAATTCTAGAATACACTGTACAGCTGTGTGGTTTTTTTATGTGATTGATCATTTGTTTTACTTTTAATTTTCCTGGCACCTTTTTCATACCAAGATCCAATTTGGGTTTTTTGTTTGTTTGTGGTTTTTTTTGTTTGTTTGTGGTTGGTTTGTTTGTTTTGGTAGTTACTTGTTTTTTAAAGGCATTTTCAAGCGCCAAGTCTTCAGTGAAAGAAATGGGGATCTGATTGTGATATTATGGCAAGGTCTGTAATTGCCATGAGCCATGGAGCATATGTTGTTCCATGTTAGCTCTGTGCAATGACATGCAGAGAAGAACTGAGGAAGAAACAGTAGTAAGTGGATCACTGAACTGTATGGAGCCACAGGGCAGTTCCTGTTAGAGTCAGTGCACTGAGGCATGGCTGCAGTAGTGTCCAGAAGGTTCCTTTGAGCTGGGAAAGCATTTAATTTCCTCTTTTTTCTACATAAATCATACATGCAAAAACCATTTGCTTTGTCTTTCTGTACCAGTGGAAAAGATGGCTCTAAATGCTGGATTTTCCATTAGATGACTCTAAATAAAGGATTTTCTGTTTCCATTATTATACTTAAGTGGTGTTATATTTTGGCTTTAAACAACAGTTGTTCAACAAATACGCAGTGATAAATTAGTTAAATTTATTAAAATGCTATCTACAAAGTGCTTTTTTTTCCCTTTGAATAAAAGAAAGTCAGTATCAAGTTTCCTGTAGTTTGAGCTTTTTTAGAATGTGCACTTTCTCATTTGAAATATCTTTGGTAGCATTAGGTGTGCCAAAACATAAAGGGGGAAAAACTGGCAATTCCTGGAAAGAAAGATCAAAGAGCATAAAGGTTGTGCAAAATAGAGATCAGTTGTGTTTCTCAGTTTCCTTGGAAATTTCAAAGAAAATTGCCAACTCTAAAATATTTAAGACTTATGCAGCTTATTGGTCAGCTTACTTTTGAACTAATGGACATTAAAGCAACACTAATTAATTAGCTTTTTCATCTGTAGAAAACTTTAAAATTAATGTTAATTATAATTAATTAAATTAATACACAGATGGTTTTGGTTTACATGAAATAAGAGTAGAGAACTGAGGCTACCACTTTGTCTTTCTTTGCATAATTTACTCAATCCATTTGGTTTGCAGATGTCATTCCTTCTGTTCTTCTGGTTCAAGTTCGTACCTTCGCTGAACAATGCTCTGATGAAATTTCCCATGACTGCACCAATTGGCACTGGGAACAAGCATACTTTTTCTAGCTGCCCTTTGGGAATACAGTAAACTTTTCGAAGGTGCTCACTACAAATATGTTGAAGGGACCCAGCAATCTCAAGCCAGTAGCTGTTTTGTTCTTAGTGGTTCCTGTGTGTATCTTGGGATGCTTAGGCTGCTGCAGTCGTGCTTTGTAATGTTTTTCTTAGCTGCCGGTTAGCTGATGGTGAAAAGCTATATGTGTTTGCCCTGTTTCTTTCAAATGGATGCCTCCTGGGGTATTGCTGAGTCTTGGGACTGCTGGCAGTTTTTCTGGATTTCCCCTCCCTGCGTGGTGGGCATGCAAGTGGACAGAGTAATCCAGGTCCACATCTTCCCCTCTGCAAATCTGTGGCTGACCCTCCTTGTACTTTTCCTGAGAACACATGTGTATGCGTATGATATTACCATGATATGGCATGTACTTCAGATCTTTAGAAGTCTGTGTCATGGGCAGTGCCGCATCTTGCAATGCTAATACACTGAAACCAGAAAAAAAAGTATGTTGAGGGTAAAGGAGATAAATAAACATGTTAATGCAAAGCGAAACATGGGAAAGGGTGACCCTCACTTGTTCGTATTACATATACTTTGAATTTTATTGAGACCAGGACGAGATAACCTAGCCAGTGAATTCTTTATTGGACTTTAGGTGTTGTGTACATGTTTGAGCTCCATAAATCAGCATGAAGAGGTCCTTTTGTGATGTGCGAATAGCAGCTTGAGTCGTAGGCTGAGATGCTAGTCTGAAACTGCAAAATGCTGTGCGGTGCCTGCTTCTTTTTTTCTTTCTTCTCCTCTCTGCCCCCCAGGCTGTTAACTTATTCAGCCTCAATCAGGTGTGAAGTTAGTGGGCCATTTGACCCTTGCAGAATTAAGCTCTGAATTTTTAAAAATAAAACCAGTGAGATTTGCAGAGTAAGGTCCAGGATGCATAATAAATAACTTAAAATAAGGTCTTTTGCGGGAGGGATCCCCTAAAATCAAGTGTTTGAGCTGGTATTCTAAAAATGCAATTTAAAAGTATATTGAATTACATTATTTATTCAGTTAGAAGGGCTTAACAAACTTCTTAAAATTCTTCTCACACATGTTTTTGAAAGCAGTGAAAAATTTACCATGGTAGCCTGAATGTCTGTGTTGCTAGCCCAGAAGCTGGCATTGCTGAGGTTGTAGCGGTATGTTGTTTTATGCCAATTCTGCTGCCACTCTCAGTTATGTGTTTTAGGCATGGCACACCCTGAAGTGAGTTACTATTGAGAGTTTGAAAGTTATCTGTGCTTTCCACCATCTCACTGGTAAAGCTGGGCTAGAGCCAGCCTCAGTAAGCTCTGTCAAGGCAAAGCTGAGTCCATTGCTGTACATATCGCATAATGCCCTTATGATCATTCCCTCCTCCATTACCGCGGACGGTTCTGTTCTCCTCTGCCCTGTGTCACAGTGTCCTGGCTGTGGAGTCATCTGCCCGTCCTGGGCTGTAACCCAAATGACTGGCTGGAGTTACCAATGTTGTCCATATTTCCTTTCTGTGATCTTTAGGATGCATTGGACTGTGACTAATAGTCAGAATAAGACCTTGAATTTTCTGTGATCTTCTCTGAGAAGCCAATATGGGCAAAGAAGTTTGCAGTTTGCCTTTTTATTTGCTCTGTGGTGCATTGAGCAGGGGGTGGGTTTAGGGTTTTTCTGAATTTAGGATGCATGTAGGAAAGAGTTGGTGTGCTTCTGTTGTTACATTTCTGAGGGGAGACATGCTTTGGCACTTAATGGTGCTGCCCTTGGCTGTTTTATCCTCCTTATGAATAAACAAATGTGCTCTTGAAAAGCAAACAAATACACAATATTATTACTTAGATGTTTTCCATGAATGTACTAGGCAACCATGAGATGTTCTTGTAAGCAGGCAAATTTCCTGGTCTATTCTTAATGTGGCTCCTTTCCAGAAGGGTTAGGTTTTACAATACCTATGTTTTTTGATTGTGAGGGGACATAACGTCCCTTATTAAGATGAAATAATAGTAAGAATTTATCCTCTGTAGAGAGGCTGGCTCATTGTTGAGGCTAGTCTGGAACAAGACTGTCTTCTTGACTGGAGTACTGGCATTAAGTGGATGGAATGGGTGGATGATTAGATTATCAAGCTGCATAATACAACTAAGCCCCCAGATGTTTTTGTTACTATATTTCAGGGTGTTCAGTGCTAGAAGAACATAACAAATCACTGTGCTAAAATAAGCATCGAAACATGAGGAAATGGAATACAGCTTATTTTGCACCTGAATAAAGAAACTGGTAGGAAAGCAAGTGGTAAGGCAGAAAACTGTCAAAACATAATTTGTTAAATCTGGGCAATTAGTCACTAGACTTTTTTATTACCAAGCACTAAATTTTATGAAATGGAAAAGATTATCTGGGTTTTATCACAGATTGTCACAATAAAAGCTATTTATACACTTGGAGTAGCATTCAGACAGGAGATATTTTTCTGTATTGTCTTGCTGCAGCACTTGGAAACAACTGTAACACTGACAGCAAAACTTAGTTTTCTTAGTTTATTGTTTGAACCCATTAAGCCATGTCAATAAATCATGTCATAGTCATTCCTAGATCAGATGTAATGCTGTAATAAATGTGTTCATTTTTTCATTTAAAAATTGGAGTCTGTGATGCAAATGGCCTTCAGATACTTGCTTTTTCACATTCTAGGCAAAAGAGCATTGCATTAGGAAAGTCGAGTCTTTGTCCTTGACATGGATTAATATCTCTGCGGTCAGGAGAAAAGCTGAGTTGAGTCTAATTTATGTAGTCCTGGCAGAATGCTGTTGAATACTGATTGTTTATTGATACTGTTTTGGTTGAACTAGTTTATTTAGTGCATGATGTACAGCACTTTTACCATTCTTTTCCAATACTGCCAATAGCAAGCATATGAAAATCACCCGTAAAACTTCAAGATTAGCTTGTAAGAAAAGCTAATTGTATTTAATTAATATGGTTTCCTCTTTTTTAATTATCTGGTGTTTTGAGGGGAGTGGATGGGTTTTCCTGAGCTCGGGGTGCATGTTTTCCATGTTACATTTTAAAAGTTTAATCAGAGATTCTTGTCCAGTTTTATGGCACATGAAGCTTTCAGTAGATGAGATACCACAACAATTTTGATTCAATAATGGGATCTGCCATCATCAGTCCCCTAATATCACTCCTAACAGCAGGTGATGCGCAACAAGAGATAGATAGATAATAGAGTTGAGAAATTGAGACCTGCTCCTGTTGTACCACTTGTTTTGGGATATTGCAATGTTTCTTTTAGTGATTAGAAAAAAAAAAACCTGGAAAAAGTGTGTGAATTTTTAAGTTAATCCATCAGAATCTTTTTTTTATTTGTGTGCACAATGTAGTAATTTGAAAATATTTTCACAAGCAGGAGAATCTTTACGTTTTAGGCTTCTGGCAATTTCAAAGCTCTCTGGCAGAGTCCGTAGTTCAGAGCAGCAGATGAAGAAAGGCAAAGTGTGAAATGTTCTAATTAAAACAGATGAGAGTCTGAAATGGCCACATGGGATCTTAAGTGGGTGGAATGGCCACCCAGTGTCAGCAGGATCTATTTTCCATGTTTGTTTCCTTCTTATCTGAGCTTTTTTGGGGAACTCGACAAATAGAGAATTCAGCTCAAGCTTTCAGTGCACGGCTCTGAGGATTTCCCCTCTTTCTCCTAGGAGGGAGGAGCCACACATATTTTCCCCCCGATGTAGGGTACCATTAGAAAGTCGCTGTGCCACTGTGAGTTGAAAACTGACTGTCACACAGCCAGGCCAAGGCTGACATCTGGTCCCCTGCGATTTCAGGGGCAGGAGTGCACAATTTTGTCCCAGGTCAAGCTGCCTGTCTGCCTTCTGTCATGAACCTATGGAAATGGGTGTTTCCAGTGACAGTACAAAAGGGATATCCATACGCTTTATCCTTTCCTTGGTGCTAGGCCACTTCTGCAACAGCTCTTGGAGGGCAGGGCAGAAGGCACCAGTGTGGGAAAAAAATCACTACCCTTTGGCAGCTTTAGTGCAAATGTGCCTTTTGTTAGGTGAGGTCCCTGGCACGTGTGCATTCTGCATGAGTCAGTGCAGAGGTGTTTTCTGGGATTTGGGAGAGTTCCTGAAACACATTGGGACAAGACCTATGCTTGAGCAAGGATCGCATGTCAAATAATGGCTTTGCCCCACAATTACGAGCCAAGCCTGTGGCTTTCACCTAAAACGATGTATACAGCAAGTCAACTACATTCAGCATAAATTAGGCAGCTGAACTGTCTACCATATGGAATTTTCCTAATGTTTGAATGCTTTGTTCCTTTCATACTATTTGCAGAAAGATATCTAAACTTCAAAGCTGTTCAAAGTATCAGAAGTTATACCTCATTTTGAAGGATGATGTTGAAAAGTAAGGTAGATATTTGAAATAGATTCTCATGGATGTATTATTGTAAGATTGTAGTTTGGTTGGTCCGTAAAAACCAATATTGTGCTTCCACTTGGCTGCTCATAGCTGCGTTAGGGACTCAGTAAAATGAGGATGAGATTATATATTAAAACTTTTTGGGAAAAGATGTGCTTAAAACTTTGGAATGTGTTCTGGTTTGTGAGAAAGTTGATGTTATTAAAGATGACAGCATATATGTTTTTAAAAATAACCATTTTTGAATGCTGTCAAATAGATCATGGTCCTTCATTAAATCCATTTGCTCAAAGGAGATTGTTCTAGATAGATAGCTCTTTTTTTCAGTATTTTTATTTTAGTAACAGTGTTCATAGGGAATTATGGCAATCCACGGTGCTATGCTGACAGTTTACCTGACTCACAATTTTTCATTTTTTTTTTCCAAGTTGGTTTTGTAAAGCTTGTAATGCAGTAGAATAAACAAGCTACAGAATACATGGGTTTTCAGTCTCTCTCTCTCTCTTTTTTTTAAATCAAGATTGACTGTCTCAGCTGAAGACACACTATGGAAAATGCGCAATTATTGAGCTAGACAAAAGATAAAGCTGGCTAGTATGAGACACAAATGGGATAAAATTGTATATTCTGAATTATATAGGCAGCCAAATGATATAATGGCCTTCTCTAATTTTAGAATCCTTCAGTCCTTTTTCTTGACATCTTTCTTATATATATCTATGTATATGTTTACGAAGTGTGTGTATATATGGATGCATATGCATAAACAGTATGATGTGTATATGTGTGAGGGGTATCAAGCATGCACTATAGCTAGAAAAGGAAGTGTCTGTTATGAGCTCAGTACAAAATGATGGTCAGCGTTTTTTATCTATCAGCCATTGCTGTTAAAGGATCTTAATATTTCAAGACTATTATGTGCTGCTCTCTTGGAAGGCTATGTATGAGTATGTACTGCAGGGACTCACATAGTCCAATGCAGAAATAAATATTGGCATTTAATTATTGAAAAGCCCCTCAACCACACTGTAAAGCTGTGTCCAGCATATTGTGTGTCTTGATGTGCTCTTCCCACTGGTGTGGACTATGGCTGGCCACGGGCTATTGTGTGGCAAAGAAGATGGGCAGGACTGCGAATGGTTAGAGAACACCAGGTGATAGGACAGGGCAGCATAAGACCAGGGTGTCACTCCTGCACTAAAATTTAAATGTCTTTGGGAAAAAGGGGATCTTCCACCTTATCAGGAAGAATACATCCTGGCTTACTACTGGGTCTCATGTGTCTTTGATACATTTATGCTTAAATCTGGTACTTTGCCATCTGATTTGGAAGGCCAGTTCTTTCCCTGAGGCTCTTTGACAGTGGGTAGGTTTGGGTTACTGACAGAAGTGCACTTGGTGGTGAAGTCTTTCCCTGCTTCTCTCCCTGCCCTCTGCTTGTTGCTCACCCTTGTACTTGGGGCACATAGCTCAGGATGGTTCCTTTATCTCACAGGAAGGGTGCAAGGGCACTGAATTGCCTGCTTGCTCTCTTGTCAATTCCCATGTTGGCTTGTTTCTTCCTTTATTTTCCCAAAGTCCTTTTTGCTTCACTGTGTCAGTTAGAAGGAGAAACCCAGGAAGGTGTCTTGTGCTGTTAATACAAAGTTACCTTTTCTTCTTTGGTGTCATCTGCTCAGTTATGTAACTTTTCCAGTTTTGAAAACCAGGATCGTTACAAAATAATTGCGTCCTGAAGTTTTGCAGTCAGTTTTGGCACAGCGTGTATGAATCTGTCAGAGCTTTGCTTGTTATAATCTGCATGTCAGCCCTGTGCTAGCTCTAGCTTTTAAGAGAGTTTTTAAAAGATCTTTTTTTTTCACGTGTGTAACAGCCATAGATGGTCCTGGTGAAGAGAGGAGAAATGTAGCCTTAGGCTGTGCCCAAATTACGAGCAGTTCAGCACATCTCTTTCAACACTTCCAGGGGAGTAAAAGAAGCTTTACTTAACTTTTTATCTTGAGATAATACTCAAAGCTGCTCAATCCTTTGTCAAGTTGCTCACTTTCCATCCTGACATTTGCTGCTGTTCTGCTTTTACTCTAAATGTGACAGAAATGTAAAGAGACACCTTCCTGATGCAACTTGTGACCTAGGAACCAGCTGTACAATATGTGTATGAATGTTTATATTATAATTTTTGACAAGTCTCCCCCACCCCCTTAACTCCCTGTGTGAGAACAGGACTTTATTTCAAAAAATTTGCTTTGGTGCTTAAATACCTGTAAGCAAGGCACTTTCATGTATTTTTTTCTAAGTTTTCCCTGTTAGAATTTGACTTCTCAGAAGGGATTTACTTTTACTTAGGAAAGCTATGCACAGCTAATTTGCATACAGAATGTAGTTTTTACTCCATCACCTTCTTATCCACCACGACACATAATAAAATGAATACAGGTGATCCCATGCAGTATCTTCCTCTGGTCTTTTCTTGTTTTAGTGAGTGATGTGGTTAATTGCAATAGACAGTGTGGATAGCTGAAAGAAACCAGTTGGTGTGCACAAACATCCTCTACATCATATGCAATAAACTCAGAGACTTTAAATGCTTTTCTTAAATGCCAACTACTGTGGACCATGGCAGTCAACTCCTAATGTTTAAACATATAATCTCAAGTCTTT
>VZTM01034405.1:0-11503 GCA_013400555.1 Jacana jacana | reverse complement strand
CACCTTATTGAATAACCCAATACTTCTCTAGCTGTATGGCCTGGAAACAAACCCCATTTTTAGTCTAAACAGTAATATAGTCCTGCAGACAACCCTAAGACCTGAAAGCTAAACTAGTCTGAAGTCCCCCAGCACCCTACTGCAAACTCTCCTTCAGCAGTTTCCCCACATTTCTGTCTGGTTTATATAATTTAAAGATCTCATGACCTGGGCATAGCCTATCTTTTCAGTGTGGTGGTTTTAATTCTTTTTTTTTTTCCTCTATTTTTCTCATGTTTGTCGTCTGTTTTTAAAACAGGCCCAGCTTTGCTGATTCATCTCCCTCCACTTTCCTTGTCTTTCAAAGCTGATTTCAAGAGAGAGATCTGTGCTGGCCTGCCCTAAGACTGCATGCTTTGGGTACTTAAAAGTTATTATATTTGGGTCACTCCTACTCAGCCTGATAGTCGACTACCTTTGTCAAACATGGACTGTTTAATTAATTCCCTAATCCCAGCTGGAACCTCACTACCTTATACTGAATACTGAACAAGCTGAGACTTATACTAGATCTTTAAAAAGACCACACATAATTCATTTTTTATAAAAATGAGAACTGTGGCAGAAAAGCACTTCAGATATTTTTAAGACACTGCATATCCCTCCCCTGTTGTCCTGCTAACTTTCTGTTTATCAGTATTTTCTTATTACTGTTACATACAATTTGCATTAATAAATTACCTGCTGAAAAAAATAAAGAGTATCTATAAGTTATGAAAACACCCCAGATGAAGCGGGCAAGAGCATATATAGCAGTAGGTAATAAGTAAACCAAAATTATTATTAATACAGGAGTAAAAACCACCAATCCAATCTTAAGAAATGAACATAAAAGAAATGTTAATGCTATTGCAAAATAGATGTTAGAAGGGGACTTCAAGGGATAGGAGCTGAAAACCAGGCAAACTCTCTATTCAAGATTTGAAAGGCTGAAAGTAAACTGGGCATTATCCTACAGTGTTCTCTTAAAACAGTCTACACAGTGAAAAAATCTTGCCTGATATTTTTTATAGTCAGAGTGAGCAATAATTAAATAATTTTTAATATATTCCCCGAGATTGAAACAGGGAAAAAAACATAGCTTCTAACCAATACAGATTGTGCAATTAATGGCAACATATTTCCAGAGAACCTAAAGATTTTATGGGAAAATACAGCCCAAGTATATTCAGCTCATGAAGCAAACCAACCCTGCATTTTTGGATAAAGTAGCAATAGCAATACAAATTGTATCCAAGGAAAAGGAATCTGATTTCTTTTGTGGAAACCTTACCACTTAACCTCATCAACCTAGCCTTCCCATTGAAGGTAGCTCCAATATCTTTGAGTATGGTTAGCTCCACCATCAATCCTGTTGAAAGTGCAGTGTGCACTTACTACTATTTTAAATGCTGTGTGCAGTGTGCGCACAGTAATTATAGGTGCAGCATATAGCTTTTTACTCTCTGAGATGGTATGATTTATATAAACATTTCTTATTTACAAAAGTATTTTGTTATAACATTTTTTTTCCATTTTGAGCCTTTGGACAAAAGAGAAGGGATCGCACCCTTTCGCTCATTTATTTTATTATGAAACACTATTCCAAACCAACCCAAAATAAAGTGATTAGAATAAATCATATTTAGTTTTGTTTGCTGTGTAATTACATCCTGCTATCCCGTGTTGGACCACACTGGGGGGTCTAAATTAAAGCTTTGGAAGCACTGGAAGAATTTCCATTAATGTCACTGTTTTTCCTGGCTCAAGTATGTAGTGTTTTGACCACAATTTCAAGCACTAACAGTGTAGCCAGAGGTTTTCTCTATCAGAAAGGATCATTTACATGTTTTAGAGAGAGAGAGCATCAGTTACTAATAAATGTATTCATTTTCCCCTGTTCTTCTGAGCAGTAAATTAAACGGAACAGACGTATAATTTGGGAAGTTTTCCAGATTTTTTTTTTCTCCTAAGTGAAACATTAAACAATGCTGTATACAATGTTCTTCTGTCTGTATCAGTTTCCCTAGGAATCCTAATTCTGTGCTGCATACACTATGAATATACCAAATGAAAGGGGTATTTTTTTAATATATGTTATTTCTGGACAATTGAGCATCTGATTTTTAATCAGAAATTTGTAACTCTTTACAAAGGAGACATCTATATCTGAGCTTGTCATTGAGTTTCACTTTACAGTTTGTGGTGAGAAACAGATATTTTAAAATATGATTCACCTGAAGCTAGAGCAAACATTTGAATATTTTAGATGGATTGAGCATAAAGCATCTATTTCGTCTCTATCATGTATGTTAGGGAATGTTATGACAGATTGGAAATCAAGCATAGTGATGGTGGGGTTGAGGGTGTTTGGATTTGGATAAGGGCCAATAAAGGTGATATTGCTGTAGTAGTCTGCTGTAGACCTCCCTCCCAGAGGTGATGTGGATGAAGCTTTCTATAAACAACTGGGAGAAATCTCACAGTTGCTTGCCATTTTTCTTGTGGGGGACTTTAACCTCCCAAATATCTGCTGGGAATACAACACAGCAGAGAGGGAATGATCCAGGAGGTTCCTGGAGTACATGGAGTATAACTTCCTCACACAGCTGGTAAGTGAGCCAACCAGGGAAGGTGTCCTCCTGTACCTGCTCCTTGTGAACAGGGAAGAACTTGGGCAGAAGTAAAGGTTGGAGGCCATTTAGGACATAGTGATCATGAGATGACTGAGTTCTTGGTCCTTGAAGAAACAAGGAGACAGGTTAGTAAAACTGCCACCTTAGACTTCCTCAGGGCAAACTTTGACCTGTTCAGAAGACTGCTTGACAATACCCTTTTGGAGGCTGCCCTGAAGGATATAGGAGTCCAGGAAGGCTGGACATACCTCAAGAGAGAAGTCTTAAAGGCACAGGAGCAGGCTGTCTCTGTGTGCCAAAAAACTAGCAGGTGGGGAAGTAGTCTGGCCTGGCTAAATAGGGACCTCTGTCTGGATCTCCAAAACAAAAGGAGAGTCTATGACCTTTGGAAGAGGCGTCAGGTCTCTGATGAAGCCTATAAGGATGTAGTAAGGCTATGCAAAGAGAAAATTAGGAGAGCCAAAGCACAGCTAGAGCTCAACTGAGCTACAGGTGTTAAGGTGTATAATAATAAAAAATGTTTCTATAAATTCATTAACAGCAAAAGGAGAATTAGGAAAAATCTTCTTCCTTTATTGGATGCAGAGGGAAATATAGTAACAAATGATGAGGAAAAGGTCAAGGTGCTCAACGCCTACTTTGCCTCAGTCTTTATCAGTGGAACTTGCTGTTCCCTGGAGACCTGGCCTCAGGAGCTAGGACACAAGGAGGGGAATTGGAACGAGGACACCACAATTAGTAAGGAAGTGATCAGTGACCTGCTGTACCGCCTGGATGCACACAAGTCTATGAGACCAGATGAGTTACACCCAAGAGTGCTGAAAGAGCTGGCAGATGCGCTTGCCAAGCCACTTTCCATTATTTTCCTCAGGTCGTGGCTAACTGGGGAGGACCCAATGGACTGGAGGGTAGCAAATATAAACACCCATCTACAAAAAGGGCAAAAGGGAAGATCCAGAAAACTATAGACCTGTCAGTCTGACCTCGATATCAGGGAAGGTCATGGAGCAGATCATCTTGAGTGTCATCACAAACCATGTCATGGACAACCAAGGGATCAGGCCTAGTCAGCATAGGTTTATGAAAGGCAGGTACTTCCTGACAAACCTAGATCTCTTTCTATGGCAAGATGATCTGATTGTTGGATGAATGGAAGCCTGTGGATATTGTATACCTGGACTTTTGAAAAGTATTTGACACTGTCCCCCACCAAACTCTCAAAATCTGGCTGCTCATGGCCTGGATGAGCGTACAATCTGCTGGATCGAGCACTGGCTAGAAAGATGGTACCAAAGAGTGGTGCTCAACTGGCAGCTGATCACAAGTGGTGTTCCTCAGGGCTCAGTATTGGTACCATTTCTGTTTTATGTCTTTATTGATAATCTTGACAAGGGTATAGAGTACCACCAGTAAGTTTGCAGATGACATAATTTCAGGATTGTCTAGTTTATTCCCATTTTTCAAAGCAAGGTCATCTAGAACAGGTTGCTCAGGACACTGTCCTGGTTTTAGTGTCTCAAAGGGTAGAGGCTCCACAGTCTCTTTGAATAACCTCTTCCAGTTTTTTTCTGTATTTCAGTTTTTACCCATTGCCTCTTGTCCCATTCACTGGGCACCACTAAGAAGAGTCTGACTTCATATGATTTACTATCTCCATTGAGTACTTACGTGCACTAATGACATCCTCCTGAACCTTCTGAAGGCTGAATAATCTGAGCTCTCTCAGTCTCTCCTCACTAGGCACTAGGCACAGCACTCCAGATGTGTCTTACCAGGGCCAAGAAGAGGGCAAGCATCATGTCTTTTGACCTGCTGGCAGCAACCTTCATAACAGAGTCCGAGTGCGTTCTTTGCCCTAAGAGCACATTGCTGTTTCATAGTCCACCAGGTCCT
Source organism: Jacana jacana (assembly GCA_013400555.1). Taxonomy (NCBI): domain Eukaryota; kingdom Metazoa; phylum Chordata; class Aves; order Charadriiformes; family Jacanidae; genus Jacana; species Jacana jacana. The sequence continues at coordinate 6,956 of VZTM01034405.1, read as the reverse complement.
TTTCTGCAGAGCTGCTTCCCCCAGCGTTTCCTGGTGTCTGGAGCTCATTCCTCTCCCGGTGCAGAATTTGACATTTCTCTTTTGTTGAACATCATGAGACTCCTCTCTGTGAAGTATTCTATTTTGTTGAGGTCCTACCCAATGGCACCACGAGTAGTTGATGACTCAGACACTCCTCCTAGTTTTGTGTCATCAGCAAATGACTGCTCACGCAGGTGCAGATACCAGCCCAATTCTTTATGGGTTTTGAGATTTTTTTAAATTTTTGTTATCACAAAGTTCTAGAATAGCTATGGAGGATGAGCACCTCCAAGTGTTATGGAATGTATGCAGAAGGGATTTTTGTATTAAACTCATGACAAGAACACAGCAAGCTAGGATTTCAACTACAATTGCAGTTAACTTATTTATGAAGGTAAAATAATGAAAATAATAAATGTTTTTATTTCTAAGGCAACAGAAAGACGTTCACTGAAGTGTAAAAACTTTCAGGCTGCTGAAGCACAACATAACAACTACAGAGAAAAGCTCCGAGGAGAATGCAAGGGTCTTAAATACTACAGCGATCAGCACTTGATGGTAATTATATTAAAGATCACTGTTGCAGTGCAGAAAGTCATTATTACTGTAGTATAAGAAATGTAATATCAAAAACTCAGGTGGAAATCTAGAATTATAAGTATTAAAATTATACAACTTGTTCTTGTTCTTTATTTATTTTCCATGAAAAACATGTCCAATTTCAAAGCGAAGTGCCTTCACAATTCAGAGTACTAGAGTTTAAGGACATTTTTTGAAAACTCCAAGGACTTAAAACTGAAAAGAAATAGTCAAGATAACAGTGGTTACAAATACAATAAAATTAATGAAAGAATGGAATGGATCCTCACTGTAGTTTATGTTACATTTCAAAGAACTGCTTTTAGATTTCCTCTGTAACATTAGAAATGATTGCAAGTAAATGATACTCCAGTAAATCCCAAAGGGAATTGCTATTTGTGGCAATTTTCTGCAGAGAGAAGAATGAAAGCAGAAAAAAAGAATTTGGAGAATCCTCATAATGTGATAAAAAGTTGTATGCAAGAGAAAATCATAAACATTGTGATTAATAGTGTGATTCATTCTAGTGTCAATGATGGTGATGGGACAGGATGATGATAAAGATGAGAATACAGAGCAAAAGAAGTCAAGTGTTAGAAAGCATGCCTTGTTTCCAGGATACCATTTGATGTTGTATAAAATATCTTTCCCTGCCCATTTTTCAGGCATGTTTTTCTGCCTAAAATCTCCTCTGCCTCCTGGCAGAGATTGCATCTTGTCTCCTGTACATTTTCAGATATTGGTATAGCCACTGCCTGTTCTCAATCTGAGAAATAACTGGACTTTTGTGGACGCAGGAACCTGCTCTTATATGAGATAAATTGAGAGCATCTATCATGTAAACCACAATACATGGCTGACAGATAAATTAATAACAAAAAAAACCCAACCAACCAACCAACCAACCAATAAAAACCAAACCCAACCAACCAACCAACCAAACAAACAAACAAAAAAAGGAGTCTTCTTTCAACAGAAATATTTAAGAATTTTTTTTAAAAAGAATTCTGTTTATGTCAGATTAGTGTTGGTTTTGGGATTTTTTTCTCTCAAACAAATGCATGCAAAAATTTTATATGATCCTATAAGAAGAAAAAAAAAAAAGGAGCAAGTTGAGGAAATTTTTTACGATTAATCTGTGGAGAGAATAAATAAAGTGGCAGTGGAAATGGATAGGACTTCTGTCAATTTGGGAAAACTGAAAATGGAAATATATTCATAAAAACAGGAAATGAGGATGTTGGATNAGTTGTGGGTAACAGTGATAAGCAGTTTGTATCCTTTAGTGAGGATCCAGTGACTGAATATGATTTCCATAATTTTGAACATTCCATATAATCCAAAATCTTTGCTGCAGTAACAGAAGAGAGAGATCATACAAATGTTTTTTTTTTCCTCCTTGTAACTTCAGAACAAGTTTTAGCAGGCCTGGAGACAAGTGCCTATTTACAATGAAATTGTCTTTAAAATGTAGTGTTGAGATAAGACTTCTTTGGTTGTTGGTTTAATCACTGATCAGTGTTTCTCCTTATCAAGATTATAAACCAGGGAAAATATTTGTTAGAAAGTTGTTTTGCACTGAGTAATTCATTCTAGATTAGAAATCAAGTAGTATACTGATAAAAGGCGTGTTTTTTCCTCTACAGATATTTTGTTCCATGGATATTATTACTCTCGAGGCTGTCATAGGGGAGAGGATGTTGAGGAGTGGTGCTTTTTTTGGCTGTCAGAAAACTATTTTAGGCATACAACAGAAAATACACCTGTAATCCCATTCTAACTAGGATGAAATTGGACTACTTTTCTGGCTGAAATGCAAACCTTTGGAAAAGACAAATGATTCCAGTGGCCTGAGCAGTTGTTTGAACAGGTTATTCAGTAATGTTCATGAACTCACTGTGTGCTGTCTCCTGTAAAATCTCTTCTTGCTGTGATCTGTGAATACGTCGCAGTGTATCAGAGGGAGCCTGCACGTTATGACAGGGCTATGGATTTCATATTAGACACAGCAAAGTGCTTTGGCCCTTTCTTGGATTTAGCTCCATACATCCAAGAACAGAAAGCACCATTGACCTCCACTGTTTTGCACTGTGACATACAAGGATTCATTACAGTGCATCTTACAGTTATTTTACCCGAACACTGGACATCATTTGTAATGGAAGAGATGCCAAAGGCTGTCACCATCCCTCTTTCTGCACATAGGGTTTGAGGAAGTTGTTCCTCGCAGTAAGATGGCTCTAATCTAGCCTCTTAAGAGCAAGATGTTCATCGCAGAATTTTCATTCATTTAATATGACCCCCTACTAAGTGGCATGATTTTGTGCATTTTTCCTTTGATGATTGCTTTTTATACTTACTGCTTGCATAGAATATTGCGGTTTTAACAGCTACAGTGTTTTGAAGTTGATTATCACACCAGTTTTGTGCACAATAACATAATGTGCTGATGTGCTATTTAGGAAGCAAAGGAAACAAATATTCAATTGCCTGTAAAGAAAGAGATTCACTCAGCTTGGTGATGGGAGTCACCAAGGTAAAGATGTGGTGCTCTGCAAATGCAAGAGAAGGCACATATGCAAAATGAGACTTTTCTGTTAATATACGTGCTGTACACTGGAAAATATTTTCTGTCAAATTGGTTACGAAATACAGCAACACCAATATCCTTTCAAAAATTTACATTAAATCATATATTTCTACTAAGAAAGAGCCCTGGTAGCCTTTGGTAGCCTTTCAATATTTCCCACAGCAAAAATAAAAACAAGCTAAATCTAAACGACATCACCGGTTGGGAGTGTTGTAGATGCATTTTATATCTGCTGGGACGTTTTGTGCATGCAGTGCTCTGTAAGCTAACAAAACCAGGCAAAGTGATGAAGTAAAAAATATCTCCTTCTGTATTTCTGGGAACTTATTTCTTAAGATGTTTCTATTTCTGGTCCCAAGCCAACACTTAATCAGCCAGAAGCATGGTGCTCATCAGTATCTCATGGGATTCTCTTGGGGGGTGGTTTGGGATTTTTTTGCTTTTTACTTTTGAGCTGTATTTCCAGATTTAAATCTAGCTCCTCATCCCCCTGTTGTGATCACATCCTTTTCTTATTGGTTTATTTTGTTTTTCCTTTTTACTTCTGAGTTTTGGAACAGTTATTAAAATAGCACTCTATGGGCAATTTTGTTTCCTCTTTACCAGGAGCCATCTGCTATACTTGCTTCCCTGAGGACAGATCACAGTTGAAACTCTCAGACATCCTCCACCCTGCATCATATTAAGATGTTTAAGACAAATGTTATAATCTACCTGCCATAAAAAATGAAACATTCCAAGCTTTCCAGTTACAAATAATCATTATAATTAAGAAGGAAAGTAGTCTTAAGAAACTCATAGCATAGCTTGATTTGCAGCACATTGTCTCAATACTCTGTGTCCTAGACTGACACACAGTGACCATTACTTCTATGTTTTTTAGCAAGAGGAAAGAGGCGCTTGGTGTAATACTCGGAGTCAGAGCTCCACCTTGGAATAAGTAGTGAAAGTACCATCTCAGTGCTTCAGCCCTGCTTGCAACCTTTCAGAGGGTATTAAACTGGCGTTTTGCCTGAGGATTAGCAGATAGGATTCTCTTTGTGGTTCTGGATATGATCCTCATTGTCACAGCATTTGAGCACCTATGTGACTACCCTATGCTATTTCTACCTGGAAGCTTCCCTGGGTATCTGTCACCAGCTAAGTAGTAATGCTTTTGCATTCATTGATAATGAGAACATTAATAAACATACCAGATGAAATTAAAACAGACCTGTACAAAACTCAAAGCCCAAAAACAGGCTTGAACTATTTCAAACAGTGACAGCTTTCTTACCACTCAACAGAAATTATTTGTGTGTATGTAAATGTGTATGTCTGCTCATATATTTAGATATGTATAAATGTCATCTATATCAGTATGCAGTTTTTTTATCTACTGAGCATTTTTAAGTTCTGATACATCTTGCAAACAACAGTTTGCTATGACAACTTTATCAATCTTTTGGTCTTGCTAAGAAACCTAACCCCTTCAACTCCTTTTGACTCTGATAAATGTCTGACCTGCAATTGGGGCCGCTGTTGGCAATGAATGAAATTCCTTCTAGAGTGTCAGCTGATGTCTGATCCAATATAATGAAAAATTATTTAGGCTGGAAAGAACCCCTCTACTTAAACTGGGTTGGACAGAACAGGTTGCCCATGTTCAGTAAGGTTTTGAAGATTTCATTTCAACCTGTTCCAATGTTTTACCACACTCACATTAAAAAAAGTGTTTTCTTATATATAAATGGAATTTCACATGTTTCAATTTGTGCCTCTTACTTTTACTCCATTCCCTGGTCATGACTGAGCAGTCCCAGTGTCCTGCCCAGGAGCACACCACTAGCAACAGACCTCTAGGTGGCCTTTGTGCTGGTGATCACAAGTCATTCAGTCATTAAGCCAGTTTCGAATCCATCTCACTATCCACTTATCTAACCCCTATTTTGTCAGTTTTTCTACAACGATATTAAGTATTGCCACAGCACACCATAAACTAATGATGAAAAGGAAGGTGCAGGTTAATTATGTAACATAAAGTCAATGTGGAAACTTCCTATGCAAATATGAACCTGTTTGTCTATCTGACTGTACTGAAAAATGAAACAAGATAGGAAGTTCAAATACAATCATCTAAGTGAGGTTTCCTGTCAGGAAGCTGGAAACAACCTTCAGTGTTTAAAGTGGAATAGACAAGCTGCTATGTAATAAGATTTCTATATATAACAAAAGAGAAAGGACTTGATAATATTTACAATGAATTTGTATTAGAGAGATATCTATTAAACTATAAGGTAATAGTTCAAAGTTCAAAGGAAAAAATGTTAACAAATATCCAGAACTAGCATATGTACTGATAATACATAAAACAACATTCTTAAGCAGATTCATGACAGTCTGCAATGCAGTTGGAAATCAAACACATATGCTGTACAAAGCTGTGCCTTAATATAGGATTAGGCTGCTGATTTGTGGTTGCTGTTTAAAACCTACCTATAATTGGTTTCCAATTCCAATTGGTTGATAGTGAAGAAATTTTATCCTTTCTCACTGTAAACTGTGTTTGGATAACTGAATTATCATAGGACACTGATTTAATGTATATTTCCATAAGATTTGTTTCAAATGTCCTGGGATATCAATTGCTACTATAATAAAACTAAGCATCTGTGTATTTTTGGACCATTTACCACTTCAAATCTGTAGAGTAATAGGATCCATTTTTAGCACATTATTAAATTGGTTCTGTTTTACGTCTCCTAAAGGATAGATTCCTGGGAAGATTTTCTGTTGACTTGTCTTGTCTTGTTTTGTCTCTTCTCATCTCACTTCACTTCTATTGGTCATATGTTCTCACAGAACTTCATTTGGGCTCTTCCACATATTTAGAGCATCATCTCTAATGTAGGGTCTCCACTAAGAAAGGAAGGTGGAAAATTTAAAAATTGTTTAGAATTATACATCCTGAATTTGAAACTGGTGATCGAGAAAGCTGTTATGCGAACGTTTGAAATTCTGTGTAACTTCACATGCCATAAGCATTTCAAACATAAAACTCCATGGATTTCTAGAGTTGTATTCTGGAAAGACCAGAAAAACAAAAGGAAAAAAAAAAACAAACAAAAAAAACCCAAAACCAAACATGTTACAGTTGAGGCAAAACAAGAGCTCAGATCTCAGTTCACTTTTTGAACTAATAGGATTCCAGAAATAAGAGCCTTTATCTCCTTTAGGAGTTTTGATTTTCTAGGTTTTCTCAGAGTCTTAATGCAGTTATAGGGTTGGCATCTTCACAAATGTGTTTTCAGCTACAAATCTCTTTCAAAATAGTCAAAAAAAGATATAGGCCTGGTGTGACAGCTGTCTGCTGGTTATAAAACTCCCTAGATCTTTGAAAGAGGCAAAATTAACTCCTTCCTCTCTCTGAGAGTATTCACATTCAATTCTTCTTCAATATGTTTCCCTCTTTAAACTAACATCTCAGGTTTCCATCAATATCTTAGATGCAGTATATCTTTAAGATAGATGTTTTTGCCACAATGAGAACTTTGAGCTGCAAGCTGCACAGTATAATACAAAAAATGATCAGAGATCCCGTTTCATGTTCCTCATACATTGATGCAGAGAGTTGCCTGAAAACACAGAATGCAGCCTCAGCAAGTATGCTAAGGTGGACACGCTGAAGGGAAGGGATGCCATCCAGAGACACCTGGACAGGCTTGAGAGGTGGGCCCATACAGACCTCGTGAAGTTCAGCTGAGCCAAATGCAGGGTCCTGCACCTG
>VZTM01034397.1:1416-44433 GCA_013400555.1 Jacana jacana | reverse complement strand
AAAGTTATCATTTGTCTCTTTCACTTGCTCAAATTTGGAGCATATTAATCCTCTTTAAAGAGTACATACAATGTATAATAAGGGACGATAGCATATCTATCAAATGTTAGTGGGGTATCCTTGTGTTGTAGAAGGCAGTAACAAATGGTCGCAAGCAGTATAACAATATACTTAGTAATCAACTAGAGAATTGGTAAAATTTTGAATATCTTAATTCCTCTTCATCCTTCTTGCCCTCTATTCCCTCCTCTGTTCCTCTTAAAACTTTTCATTTTCTCTTGATTTCTCTTTGCTTCTTCCTCAATATGCCACCGGAAAAATATATAAAATATAAATTTTTCTTTTAATGTTTTAGTGCTTGCTTTGAATGAGAAAATAAAAAAAGTAGGAGAGAAAATATTTGCCAGTAACGGGAAGAAAGTGGATTTTGCATCTGCACTAGAATCCTGTGAAGAGGCTGGAGGAACTATTGCAACTCCCATGAATGAGGATGAGAATAAAGCTATTTTGGGTATTGTGAAACAGTATAACCAATATGCCTACTTGGGCATTAAAGAGGATCAGACTTCAAGTCAGTTTAAGTACATAAGTGGCATGCCTCTGAATTACACCAAGTGGCACCAAGATCAGCCGAATGGCAAAGGCACAGAAAAATGCGTGGAGATGTACACTGATGGGAGCTGGAATGACAGAAAATGCAACTTGTATCGTCTCACAATCTGTGAATTTTAATGAGTAGCCTTTCAACCACCTCTGAGTATGGAGGCAAGGAAATATCCCATGCCTCAGGTTTATGCAATATCTGCAATTATTCTATGTCAGAAAATCTAAAATTAATTGTAGTACAGTATTTTTCATCCTTAAGAAACTGTCAAATGTAGTAGGTGATTAACTTCAATAAAATTTACCTGATCTGATGTGCTTCTCTCTTCTGGAGGGTTGGGAATAGCTCAGAATTCATTTTTCTTGGTGGACTGCCTCTGTGCCTTCATGAGAATTAGAAGAAAATTCCAAGGTTTGACCTAGGTTATTGGAAAAGCCTGAAGTTAAAATTGTCCATGGCTTTATACTGGAAGTATTTTCAAGCATTTCAAGCTTGTATTTTCAAGCACAGAAATTGACTTCACTGAAGTGATTGTGGTCTCAGGTTCTGGATGTCTCTGACCTATCAGTGTTATTTCATACTGAAGCATGCACTGAATTGAAGATGCATATTTAGTTTTCATTTTGTAAAAAAATTAACAGTACCAGTTAAAATTAATTTCTTAGGCTCAGAAGGTACTCTCTATAAAACACCAAGATAAACATTGCATTAGATCCCATGTCACCATAGAAATATGGATATAAAATACTAAAGATTGCGGGGGAGCAGGGAAGATTGGAAGCTCAATCAATTCAAACACAAACTATTTCTCTGCTACTGTCAGGCCAAACAACCACACGGTCAGAGCACAATTCAAATCTGCTAGGATCAAGAAACCTCTTTTCTTCAAACATTTCCAGCACCACCCGGTTTGGGTAGCTGGCAAGCAGTGTGTGCTCAGTAAAGTACCAGGAGTAGAATATTCTCACACAGTACCTTGCCGTGAGGAAGTCCTGGGCCCATCCATTGTCATTTTCACACCACCTAAAAAAGAGAAAGAAGAACTGGAGTTAAAATATATGCAATAAATTACTTCATCTTTTCCTCCCCTACACTTGGCTCTGTGCAGAGAGCCTATAGGAACCTGGATATGACTCTGGGCAGTGTTTTCCCTTGTCTACGGCCTTCATCGAGGAAGAGATGTGATCTCTTACACAGGGTAATTTCAAGCCCTGTCAAGTAGGAAAGCGTTAGTGTCTTCAGAGGCAGGAGATAAGGGGCTACTTTTGGCAGTGGAGGATCTGTGTCCGGCATTGCACAGAGCACGCCAGCTGACAGGGACTCTGTGTTGGGCAATTTACACCCAGTAACAACCTGGATAGATTTCTAAGCGCAAACCCACTTTATAAAGTAGCTTCCTTGGAGAGCTCTCACCATGATACCATTTTGGCCACAGCTTCCAAATGGGAAGGGAACAGATCATGGCACAACAAAAAATCTGACTCTCAGATTACTTTTGAGAAAAGGTAAGGCTAAACTGATACCTTTTAATTTTCCTAGGCTTAGCTCTGACCAGCTGTACTATATCTGCTAGAAAGAGTGAAAGGTTTACTTAAAACTACCTCTACCACTTGTGCCTTAATTAGTAGTATTTTAATGAGTAAACCCTGTTAGCCATTTTTGAGTCTTTCATCCATACATATTTTTTGTTACAACAACATGATTACATTGCAAAAGAAGGCATTATATTAGAGAAAGACCAAAAAACCCCAAAACAATCACTCTACTGATGTGAACTTTTTTTACCTACACCAAATTCACATATTCATTTGCATAGATCTCCACCTAGGCTTTGGAGTACCCTATTCTTTTAGTTAATCAACAATAGATTCCCACTGCATTTGTGTTTACAAAATGACTGTGTTGTCAAAAAACTCTTGTTAAAATCCTTAATGTGTAAAATCTTACAAATGGCTTAACACAATAGATCACCTATCTCTAAACAGATTCAAGACACCCGGCTGCTTTTTATCCAGTTAAGATAATTTTCTCAGTCAAAAGCTAATTTTTATTATATCCATAAGCAAAACACCTAGGCTAGGTCTCAGAATCCTACTTTTTTTCTGCTTAAATCATTACTATTAGAAGAAAACAAGCAAGCAAACAAACAAACACAAAACCAACAAATAAATGAAGCATGCCCATGCTGTTTAAAAATAAAAACACCTCAAATCCAGTCAAAGAACTGCTAGGCAGCACTTTCCCCTTTGTGTTTCACACTGAGATCTGTAATGTTTCAGATAATTGAATAAAAACCTTCAGTTATTGTCACAAATTATCTCCATATAACATCATACTCGGCTCTTTTCTTGCTGTGCACTAGCCCTGCCCTCGTTCCACACTGAAGCATCTCTCCTTGTTCTGTGTCATCATCTCGACTATGCGTCATATAAAACTGAAGAGATCTAGGGGACATCTGCCAGTTTCCTACCTTTGTGAAAAACCTGTCCACCTTCTGCATGGACTTTTACATCCTAACTTCAGAGGGAAAAAAAAAACAAACTCCAGTGTCAACCACCATATATGGAAGAAATAAAATTCCCTGATAAATATAACATTCTACAGACAGGCTTGGAATGCATTTGTATTTCGTGGGATCCATACATGGTAATAAAAATCCTGGTGAAGGTACGCACTCAGAAGAATACTACTTGATTATATTTTGTAGTTTCTCCAGAAATCATTATGCTCCTCTTTTAGTTGTTTTTTGTGTGTGTATAGCCCTATCAATTCAAAACTTCAAGTGCTGTTTAAAGCACTTGAAAGAATTTCTGTCTATTTTTTGTGAAAGATTCAAATTCTGCGTTTATGTATGAATTTATTTATAATGTTTATAATTGACACAGAGGTCAGGCATAAGAAGGAAGAGAATAAATTCTCTGTTCTGTTATTATAGGATAAATAATTTTTGATAAAGTATTTACTTAAAAATGCAATAAGTAAAAATAGTCCCTGGTGCATAACAACCAGGGACCAGGAAAAATTCAGGTTTATCTTTTTTTCCTTAATCTATAATAATTTGCTACGGAAAAGCATTCTAAAAGTAAGAGCTTTAAATCAGAAAATAACTTACTTCTCAAATACTATAAAAGCAAACTTTTAGAATTAACATCTTAGTACAAGTTAAAAGGTCACAAAACTTCAGTCCCTCCTGAAGGAAATCGATTGTGTATCACATAAGAGAAATTTAATCCAAATGCTATTACAAAATATTTAACAGGGAGAGTTTTGTCTGGCCATAAAAATTATTTCAGAGGGAATTTTCTCTAGTCTAGAGTGATGGCCTCTTTTATAACTGTATAATTTCATGAGTTGTTCTAGCTTAGAAATACTATTAGCAATTTTAAGCCCTCACAAACCTCTTCCACCTCCCACAACCACCCTGTCAAGGACTACCGCATGGAAAGAAATTGACCTTCAATTACAACAAGTGTTTTTCTGTGGATTCCAGATTTTTAAAAACCCAAGTCCCACAGTTCCTGGGAAAATAAAGTTCCAACACAACCTTATGTGAACATAGTAACTTGCAGGATGTGACACAGGCTGGCAGAGCCACCTTATCATGAATGAATTCTGATCAGTGTCTCCTTTTTTTTTTTAAATTTCATACCTAAGTTGAAGAAGAATAATTACATTATTCCTCTGTTCTTTTTGAGAGAAAAGAACATGTACAGTGGAAAAATACAAGTGCTTGCTGCCGCAATATCCTAGCAGTGCTGCAAATACAAAGCAAGGTAAAGGTTAACCATACATTTTACATTTATTTGCAGCTTTCCTTTAGAAGAAAGAGTAAGTGCAAATACAATGAGAAATATTTGCCACCAGGATGTTTGTTAGCTGGTTTTGAAACCAGACTGGGAAGTGGCAGAAAGACTAATGACCCCATTACTATTACTACACTTTGGAACCCGAGGAAAACAATGTTCTTGGGAGTGTTGAGAAATGGTCTAACAGGCATATTTGTCTGGACCTCAAAGAATGTGAGATTGCAATAATTTTTGTTATCAGAAGTTGAAAAGTACTGTTATAAACTCCTATTAACCTCATAATACAAACGTACCTGGGTTTAAAGCACAATCAACACAGGATGCCTGGAAATTAGAGTAGCACCTTTAAAAATGATAAGGGGACTTGGATTTGATTTGAAGTCCCTGTTAGGAAACCAGGGTTTGGCAGAATTGGCTCAAGGGTGATAAGCCACGTATGATGCCAGGTAAAATCTGGAATGAACCTTTCACCCATCTCTGCCCTTGTGGCTCGGGAGCCAAAGGAACAGGACAGCAAGAGTACCTTAACCCTTATGAGGCTGCAGCAATGGTAATTATGTTAATAAAGACCGTAGTGAACAATTTAACTTTCTTCTACAAGTAATTGAGAATTACTGCAGAATACATGGAATAATAGTTTCATCTGCAAGGTTTGGTTATTTTTTTTCTCTCTTAGCTACTAACAACTATTAAAGAGACAAGATATTGTCTTGCTTTCTATTTGTTATAAACAAAAAAACTATTTCTGTGTTTTTCAGCTGAGCTGCACCAAGTGACCTCTCAGAGAAATCTAGTGACCTTCACCTGGATCCTTCATGAATCAGTAGATCAAGACGGCAATAGCATTTATGAGCTTTGATCACACTGTCTACAGGTAAAACTAATACTTTCTGCTCTAAAATGCTGCTCATAATGAAAAAAAAAAAAAGCCACATTGAAGTTTGCCATCATAGTTGTTCATACCTGGTCGAATTCTTTGCTTCCTGTTTTTAAAGCTCAGCAAAAAACTATCTTTAACCTCCTCTGAGAAGGGGAGACACCAGGTCCTGTGTGCTTTGGGCTCATCCTGATATTTCCAGGCATAAGGGGGCTGCTGGGGACAGTCTGAAGGTTATTTGGAAGAGCAAAACAAATGCAGAAAGCAAGGTGATAGCGAGGTAGGATGGAAACAATAGCAGAACAGCACAAAATCAATGTAAACAAGATATATGTTGAGCTGGCACCACTTAAATACAAACTAGGAGAATAAGAAAAGAATTTTCAAGGTTATCAGCAGCCTAACTAGCATTGTGAAGGAAAAAAATAATTTTCAGGAGGCTGTGTACTAAGGAAAGGCTAACAAACAGGCTCATGGACAGAACACATCCCCACTTTCATAAACTGAAATGCAATTCCTGTGCCTATATTTCTTGAAGCAGCTAAGAAAGCAGAGTTGACCAACTTGTCCTTAGCATGTTTTGCCTTTTCCTACATGCATTGTATAAAACATTACTCTTAGAATATCCTTCATTTCTTCACTTCCACTGAAATTATAAAATCTCTTAATAATAGATGGGGAAACAGAAGAAAAGTTGTCTCCGTCATCAAAAATCATTTGTTCTTTACCAGATCTGTATCCCTGAATCTTGCTGAGCTTCTGTGATATGTATCTCAAAGCAAGATCAGGAAATAGTTTACAAGGTATCATAGTTTTATAGAATATTCTATTAGGCAGTCAAAGTTTAGAAAAAAAATATAAGCAATTCTAAGCAATCTATTTTAGCATAGTTTCTAGCCTCTTAATTTAAGATTTATCAAATCTGCATCAGTTCTGCTCTTGAGTCTCTCACACAAGAAAACCTCTGTCTCCCTCCAGGTTTCCCAGGCCATCAGTGAGCACACAAAACCCACTAATGGAGGCCAAGCCTCATCCTCTCCTCACTCTTGCCTAACCTGAAGTTTCTGCTGGATGCAGCTCATGTGCTAGTTGTTCTCACCAGGGATGCAAAGGCCCAGGTTCTGCCAATGACCTTTTCTAGGGCTTATCCAGACCTCCCCCCCAGCTAATGGCTTGCTTCATGTTCTCTGCTGGTGTGGGTTTTTTCCATAAAACAATCAGAAAACCTCAGCCAAGAGAATGTTAAAAGCATTAAGTCAAACACTCAAAAGCTTGGCATTTAACAAGAAACTTTAAACAAATGTTTCTCATGAAAATTTAAAACATCCCCCTTCTGTCAAGGTACATGCACCTGGGTACTGCTTATTTATTTTTCACAGGACTAATGCCTTTTCCAGGGTGCTTGTTAAACACGATGCAGGAATTAATCAGGCTTCTGTGGGCACAGCGCCAGCAACAAAGGACCCCACATCAGTTGTTGAGGTAAGTAGGAAGGTGCAGAGTACCTGTGGAGGTGATCTAGGCTCACTTAGATCCAGATTAAGATTAGTCCTTAGACTAATATCTAATATGGATATTGCTGACATTCCTTATCTAATCTAAAAGCACGTATTTCTCAACTACCTCAGTTGCTAGCCTCGCTGCAACACCAGGATGCAGGCCTGATGCCACAAGGATGATGTGACAGCATCTTATCTGTTTGAGCCAGAGCACAGCCTCTCAAACTCCTTTCCTGAAAGTCTTCATTAGATAGATGCACCTCTCAGCTGAGAATAACTTAAAAGTGCATGGCATTTCTATTTCAGGGATGCTCTGCATCTTCAGGCCTCTGTGCTCACAGGACTGGTTTGGAGCAGCTTTCTCCTTCACCGAAAGGTCATTGTTCTGTTGGATAAAACTGTTATTATTTATGATTTATAAACTGTCCCTGGAGTATTTTGTGAGTTATTTAAGTATGTGCTTCTGTGGCTGTTGTCTACTTAGGCTGTTATGTCTACTGCAGATGTAACATTGCCTTCTGGCTTTGCTGCTACAATTATCAGATTCTATTTAGTTATAAGACTTCCAAGTAATTAGCACTGATAATTAACTCCTCAATCTGTAATGAAAATGATGGTGTTCCTGGTGCATATTATATTTCAGGTGAAGTCCTTGTTTTGGCTTATCTTCAGTGACATTTACAATCTAACATTTACACAGCCATCCTGTGGAAACATTGGGTATTTCAAATATGTATTGAGAAATTGCTTTGTTCTGCTCCAGGGCTGGGTTTTTTAGTAGAAACACTTTCACATGTTTTAATCAGGAAAGTACCCTTAAATATTTTCCTCACTGTTAAGTGTTTACCTCTTGAAGAAAACAACTCCCCTTATTCATGTTAAAGTTCATTAAATTTCTAGTCATACGTGAATTCATATCACATTACATGTTATTTGTATTTCCTCTAGGTAACAAGGTAAATCTCAAGTTACATACCCTATAAATTGGACAATTTAATGAGTCTTCATTTCATACTGGAGCTGCTAGGTAAGTTGAACATCTTTAAATGTTTCTACCTAAATTATGTTGAATGCTCTTAGACTATCACAAACCTTTCCTTTTTTTTTTTTTTTTTCCTTTGTCAGCATTTTTATTAAAACTTTCAACTACTTTTACGGAGACTATCATCTCAGGTGAAGATACTTTAAAAGATGGATTCCATAATGGAGGAATAAGCCTTAACAATTCTTTCCCTCTTCAACCAATTAATGCAGACAGCATGTCCCAGTTTATCTTAACAGGGCTTTCTCTTACTGAAGCAGATGTACATATTGCACAACTGTGAAAATTATGACTGAAACTATGTTTTTTTGCATGGGAAAAATGGCATGTAATGGTATGTGTTGTATGAAACATAGCATCAATGCTTTCATCTTTCACTTTGTAACTAAAACTATTTTAGAGCAGGAGAGTGGAATCTTTTGGAAAATATTTTAACTATTTGAAACAACTTAACTTAGCAACTCCATCAATGACATTCATATCATTGACGACAGAGTTTAACATACATAAAACTTTAAATCCAGACAGCAAAAGTTCTGAAACAGTGGGTTTCGGATTTTTTAAATTATTTTTAAATGCAGGACTCCAAGCTGGAAAGTAAAGCAGCCTGTTTTACATTTGGCTTCAAATAATGTTGTCTCCACGGACATTCCACAAAATTCTAGGAGTAGCTTTTTTCCTGTTCCCATGCTGTGCTGAAGGTAAACCAGCAGGAAATAATCTACTGCCCAGTTTCAGAAACCTGCTCAAAGACGGGAGAGTTGAAGGATATATACCAGGTAGATGCAATTACCACCTCCGTTTTTATCTAGATGTACTGTTGTGTTCCATTTTTATGCTTTGTGTTTTGTGTTCCATTTTTTACACTTAGTGCTATGCTGTATAATCTGATGTGGGTTCTACTTGTTAAAAAATAAACACATTCAGAATTAATAAAGATCTGTTTAAGAGTAGATTAGATGTGGTGTTAAGAGATACAGTGTCGGGGAGAACTTTGTAGAGTAAGGCTGATGGTTGGACTTGATGATCCCAAAGGTCTCTTCCAGCCTAAATGATTCTATGATTCAATGAAGGTGCCCAAATGTCTCCTAGTTAGTAATGAAATGGTTCAATTTACAGAGAAAAGAGTATAATTTCCCATAACACAAGAAACTTGTTGCTAGGTGTTAGGTTGGACCTGCAAGCAAGTGCTTGAACAGCCTGTAAGATTCTGTCAACAATTCCTAAGCACAGCTAAAAACCAACTAAACCTACTACACAGTGTTAGTATTTTGCCTGGTCTGGCTCAGTCACTTATAGAGTGAAGACTGACTCAATTTGCTAATCCAAGTTTTCCATAAATATCACTGCACTGCAGGTAGTTTCCGGGGGTGTATAAGGAAAGAATCAATGTCTGAAAAGATCCCCCGTTTTAAAATCAGCAGTAAATTAAAACAGATCAAATAAGCATTTTTAAATTTCATAATGTCACAATTACTTCTGCTTTATCTTGAAAGCCAAGATTCAAATGGAACACAATGTGCATAATAGCTTTTTTTGTTCACAGGTTTCCTACCACCACTTGATAATGAAGTGGGAGACATTATCCATCAATTAGAATATCGGATTTCCAGACTTGAAGGAGGTAATTTATCTGCCTTTACTTTCTGCTGTAGCTGGATCAGTGGGCATCAACAAGATGAGCAACAAAATGGCTTCTTGGGAAAAAGGCAGAATTTTTGAATTTTCTGCAATTTTATTGCATTTTTGTTGTTGGTAGATTGGAGTGATAGCTCTCAAATGGAAGGGGGGGATTAGTTTTTCATAACTAGTGGGACACACCTTGGTAACAGCTCTGAAGCTGGCAAGATGGAAATTTATCAGATTAAAAATCCCTGCCTATACCCATGTGCTCCATGGGCACCTCATGCTTCTAACAGACAAATGCTAAAACCATACCAAAACAATCACAACCAGATCACACCTAAGATCCTACTTGCTCCAGGACAGACATACTACCTAGCATACTGCAAACCATCTCAGTCAAGTCTCAAATAATACCCTTTTTCCAAATGCAGTATTCCTCATTTCCTTCATTCTTCCATTCTCTTTTGTGCTTTTCCTGTTTCATCGTCTGTATATTTATTTCCTCCCTTTTCCTCACCCCATCTCCCCATCTTTTCAGGTTTCTTCTAGCTTCTGGTGGTTGTCTTTTTTCTTTTTTCTTTTTTTTCTTTGACTTCAGGTTGTCCTTTTTATTTTTTCCTGGGTGTTCTGGATCAAAATAGCAGAAATGGCAACTGGCAGCAGGGTGACCACAAAACAGTTCATAATAGATTAACAGCTTTCAACTCATCTTGCAGTCCTCCGCTTGGAAAAGATGATAACGGAATATGGAGGAAAAATGTTTGCTACCAATGGGAAAAAAGCTAATTTCAATACTACAATGGAAAAGTGCAAAGAGGCTGGAGGATCTGTTGCCACTCCAAGGAACCCAGGTGAAAATGATGCCATTCTGTACTTCGTGAAAAGTTCCAATACCTACGCCTACCTGGGGATGAAAGAATCTATAATTCCAGGAAAATTCCAGTTTCTTGATGATACACAGCCGAGCTATACTAATTGGCATTTAAAGGAACCTTCTGGCAAAGGAGAAGAGGAATGTGTGGAGATGTACACCGATGGCACTTGGAATGACAAAAGTTGCAACCAGAATCGCCTTATTGTCTGTCAGTTTTAGTGCTTCCCCCTGCTGCTGTCTGACAGCTCCCAGGAATGCCTTTACCCATCATTTGTCTCTTCATTTGTTGCTGGTGAATTCAGCTAATGCAGCATGAAAAATAAAAGTCCGTCTTTCCTAGCCTGATTTGTCTTTCAAACAAGTGCTAGCCGTAAAGTGGAAATTATAATGAAAGCAGTGGCTATTTTTGTCTGTTGTTATTCGTTGCCTACTGAGTTTCTTGATACTCCTGCCTATGGGTTCCTACTGCTCTAGCAGCCTGGTCTGTTATTACAAGAGCAAAACCGAGATTCCTTGGGCACATACCTAAAGTCACTTACATGCATGAGATCTTTCAGCACCCCCTTGCCTATAAGCATTTAAGGTGTGTGGTTTTTGATCCCTTCCTGTAAGTTTCCTTCACCAAACTTACCCATACTACTACCACTGTTGTTGCCCAGCCTGCATTTCTTTGGCCATCTTCACCCAGAACAGGTACCCTCAAAGAAATAAGCAGCACTGCTAAGGTGACACAGTTGTGAGCAAAAGGAGAACTCACTCACATTTCCCATGGAAAAAGTTTAGAGTCAGCAGGTCTTTAACCTTCATATACCTGAAAAGTGGTGGTCAGTGACCTGTCCTGAGACCCTCCAGCAACTCCTGACTCAAAGTGCTAGCAGCACAAAAAACCCAGGATCCCATGCCATATGGCATGTGTGTGGAAAAAAACACACAAAAGCCAACTGGAGTTAAAGTGCCCATGTGGCTTAAGGAGATCAGAAGAGCCACGACAAGGCCAATTTTTATAAGACAGATAGTAGAGAAATTCAGAAACAGGTAACTTGTGGGCACCACAGAGCTTCTTGGCAAACCCTCACTGGGATTGCCATGGGACTAAATTTGGTGGATGTCTATGTTTCTGAAGCAGCCAATATTCTATACTCATTGCAGAAGCTGCTTGGAGCCTGCACCTTCCAGCTCAAGCTAAAGTATTGAGACAGTTCTCTGAAGAACTTTCTTGCTGAAGTCCAGTCAGCTACTGAAGTTAAATATTACAAATGCTAGATCCAGAATCATGGGCGCATCCAGAGATATCATTTTTTTTTCCTCCTTGCTCGGGGGCAGTTGCCTTCATCATAGCTTAGGCAGTGAAGGCTCTGCATATGCTCCATGATGTGGTCGAAACCTAGTGGAACATCTGCATGTGCTTCCATTTACATAAAGCAGAATTCCTGGCTATCAGTCACACTCACATGTGCTTTGTTAGTTCCAGCTTGGTTGTGGAAAGCTAAGCAGGGAAGAATGAGAGCTGGACCAGCTCCTCCCAGCCTGTGTGACAGGAATACAGAGCAGCCAAACTATGAAGGTAACTGGGGAGTGAAGGGGAGCTCACAACCAGGGTGCATGCAGGGGCCAGCAAAGGGGCTACTTGCAGCCTTGTAGCTGTGCACTTTGGTGTCATTCCAGAGCAGCGGCTGGCCATGCACAACATTCCTGTACAGGCTTAAATTCAATTACTCAAATATTTTGAGTATATGTTCTCACCACTTGCTCTGTGACAAGGCATGGATCTTCCTGGCCTCTGCTCAGCCCTCTGCTTGATGTCATGGCCTGTGAATCATTCTTGCTGTTTTTCTCTGCAAACTACACAATCTTACAGGTATTTACTTAGGATGATTAATGGAACAGGGCTAACATCAAACCAAGACACCTTTATGCTTGAACAGCTTGGTGTTTGCAGGCGGTCTGCCTCCAAAGGTTACTTGAATATAGCTGGAGTGAATAATTAAATCCTTCATCACAAGATGGATAGAATGGTTAGAGTTGGAAGGGACCTTCAAGACCACCTAGTTCCAACCTCCCTCTCCTGGGCAGGGACCAGCTTGCTCAAAGTCTCATCTAACCTGGCCTTGACAATAATGCATACCAAATAAGACCATGTTTCCCTGTTCTGGGAACTGTAGCTACCCCAATACAGGCAAAGAAAATTTCTGTGAGCAAAGTCCTCAGTTTATCTAATGCATCTCTGGCATGCAAGGAGATCTACAAGCTGTTAACTTGCCCAAGTCTGGATAATGTCACCAAAATATAAACTACTGAATCCTATATCATGTAAGCTCTAGGTAGATTGTTATGTTCCTGTTAAACCAGTTGAAACAAGTATGTGGAGTACATAGGCACTGTTTCACTTTCAAACTCTCTTCTTACAAAGTTTTGCAGCTCACCAGTATCTGCCTGCACCCATCAGCTCACCTGCCCACTGTCTTCAGCCTTGCGTGACTCCTGTGAAACCTAACTCTGCCATGAGCACAAGGAAACAGGACCACAGGCATGGCCTCATACAGTAGTTTTCCACTCGTATTCCAGTAGTTTACAATGATTAACATCAGCCTGAGAATGAAGTTGGACCCCCTTCAACATTTAAAGCCTTGGTAAGTTTATTTTATCCTGCTTATCTCCAAGGGGTTAGAGAGTCATCTCCAAAGTAGAGCTAATTTCAGGTATGGAAAAAAAAAAGTGGCTGCTTTTAGCGTCAGTTGAATGAATGCGTGCTACAGCAGAAACACTGCCCCACCACCTTGTGTTTAGGCTTTTTCCCCTGTGGTTCTCCCAGGGAAGAGGGTAGAGGACTTAATGTGTTACTCCACAGCTACAGATGCTGGCCCCCTTAGGACACTCTAGCTACTTATGGTGATACACAAGGCCCTAAAACCTCATAGCAAGCAAGTATTTCTCACCCTCCCTGAAACTGCTCCTCGAGTAAGTCTAGCAGCAGGCAAGTCTGGAACCAGCAGTCTTAGCCTGGAAAGCAGATTGGTTTGGCATTCGGGCACCTAATTTATCTCCTAAATCTGAATGGAAGAGCAGCACAGCATCATCTGATTTGTAGAAAGACAGGAGTCCCCAGTGCTAGTAACTCTCTACTTCAAAGTTATTTTCAGAAATATTTGTGAACTTTTAAAAGCCTAATCTGCCCCACCCTAACCTCCAACACTAGCTGTACCTTGTAAGACTGCCACCATTCACTGTGTATTTACCAGTACTTGTGCATGTACTGGACCACCCAACTTGCCAACAAGCCAAAATGTGTGATGTTCAATTTTCAGCCAATGGAAAGCACCACTTCCAAAGGTGAGAATGACACCACCAGGATTAAAACTATATTAATTTTATAATCTAGTGAAAAACAGGATAAGCAGATTTCTTGCAAAGAAACTAGAAGTTTGGTGGGGGGGGTGGGGGGGAGAGATGCTGATGCTGCCTTGTCCAGTGGAACTTTTTTCCCCTCAGAACAAATGTTCAGAATTTGTTTTACTTCTACAAAAAAATATTACAAAAATGATTCTTAGTAATTATTTCCTGTATAAATATCATAGTTCTTTTTTTGATTTGTAAGAATTTAAATAAAAAACCCAAAAACTAAACCAAAAATCTATTGCGAGTTAGGTGACTGTGAGATCTAAAGCGACAGGCTTAAAGCCTGAACTTTGGTCTCAGTAGGTGTAAACTTACAGCCCTTTGGCTATCTCCATTGCAAGACAGTTGCACAGATTTCAGTCCCACCAAAACCAGCTTTGTAACCCAAGCCACAGTTTGACCTTCACATCTTTCCTTGTCATCAGACAAGTGCTGAATGCTTGGGGCAGTGTGGCTGGAGAGCTGCCTGGCAGAAAAGGATCTGGGGGTGCTGGTCGACAGGAGGCTGAACATGAGCCAGCAGTGTGCCCAGGTGGCCAAGAAGGCCAATGGCATCCTGGCTTGCATAAAGAATAGTGTGACCAGCAGAAGTAGGGAGGTGATTGTCCCCCTGTACTCAGCACTGGTGAGGCCACACCTTGAGTATTGTGTCCAGTTCTGGGCACCTCAGCACAAGAGAGATATCGAGGTGCTGGAGCGAGTACAGAGGAGGGCAACAAAGCTGGTGAGAGGACTGGAAAACAAGGCTTATGAGGATCGATTGAGGGAGTTGGGGTTGTTTAGTCTGAGGAAGAGGAGGCTGAGGGGAGACCTCATCACTCTCTACAACTGCTTGAAAGGGCACTGTAGAGATATTGGTGCTGGTCTCTTCTCACGGGCAATGAGCGACAGGACAAGAGGGAATGGCTGCAAGCTGCAGCAGGGTAGGGTTAGGCTAGACATTAGGAAAAAATTTTTCACGGAGAGAGTGGTCAGTCAGTGGAATCAGCTGCCCAGGGAGGTGGTGGAGTCACCCTCCCTGACTGTGTTTAAGAGCAGATTAGATGTGGTGTTGAGGGATCTAGTGTAGGGGAGAACTTGTAGAGTAGGGCTGATGGTTGGACTTGATGATCCCAAGGGTCTCTTCCAACCTAAATGATTCTATGATTCTATGATTCTAGTGTGTACTGATAAGAGGGTCAGTTTCTCAGGGATTGGGTAGTGCCACCTCCACAACAGTGAGGAGCAGAGCCAGAACTGGCTTTGCAAAGCCCAGAAAGGGCTTCTCTGTGCTTTTTTACTTCATGTCATAGACACTGCAGCAGCCTGACTGTAGCTGCAATTTTTCAAACTTTTGCAGGGTTGTTGAACATACATAGTTGGATGAGAGTTGGGTGTGTGATCCTCTTGGATCTGCAATAACCTTAGGAGTATCGGCCCTCATGCTCTGAAGTCTGCATATACTACTCAGATTCTGGCTGGTTGTTATTACCAGATTATTCACTTCTGGGTACATAAGATGACTTACAAGGAAAGCCCAAGCGGTTTCCTGGCAAGAAAGGGGCCATCATTTTTCACTACAAGTGACTGTCTCCTAAAGCAGCTTGTGCACATGTGAACAGCCAGCGATTGCTTTGCTGATCCTGAGCAAACTGCGGTCAAGGCAGAACAGCTTCATCCTTTCTTTGGAAAGGATTGTGCCACTTTAAGAGCACCAAGTGGGAGGTGATACAGGCACCACTGTACAAACAAGTATCTGTGCAGGTTGCTGCATTCACCTGAGCCTCACAGGGCTGAGGGGACGCTGCCCTCACCTTCCCTGATTTGTCTGGCAGGCTGAACACCACTTTCACTAACACAGAGTCTTGGCTCCCTGACAGCAGAGGATGGACGCCCAAACAAAGCGACTCAATTTTACCTGCAAGACACCTTGAGGACACCAAGCAGGTAAGAGTGGATGGAAAAGACCTGGATGACTTCAGGGCCATGTGAGCTTTAGAGAAAGACAGAGCGTATTTCAGGTAGTCAAGCTGACAGAGATGCAAACATTCAACTCAAATTCAACCACTTGCTGGCCTTTCTGCAAAAAAAATAAACTTATTTCTAATTTGGTTATATGGTTTTCAGCAGGGAAGAGATGAAGAGGAAACTATAGAGTTGCTATTCATGTAATTTTTTTTAAGTTCAATAATATCAAAATGGTTTGCTAAATAGTTATAGAATTATGTCTGCAAGTGCACTGCCTGAGGCAATCCCTTTTTTTTTTTTTTTTAATTTAGCAGACCACCAGCCTGCATATTTATTAAAAAGTGTTTAAAGTCTAAATATGTCAGAACAGGAAAAGTCTATTTGACTTATAAGTGTATAACATCCCTCTCTGAAATTCATTCAGGAGTTAGAAAACTTAAGCACATGCCAGGAACTCTAAGAACACATAATTCACCATATTGGATGAAACAGACCAAAATTTACACGTCCAGAAAAAGAGATTTATGCGTACTTTAATAGCAGCAGAGAAACTTTTCTGTTGCATTTTAACTGCATTTAACATGGTAGTCACTTGCTTACTTTGGAATTGAGGTGAAACATACTGCAACTAAATCAGCAAAATACCAGCAGTGTGCTATACTACTACTGAATTATTAAATATGTTGTCTTCATCAGACCTTTCTTTTTAAGATCTCCTTCCAAATTTTATACATCTGACTTCTGCACCCAAATTTTTTTCTTTTAAATTCTTTTAGATAGATTTGTGTCCTAGATTTGCAGCTAGAAATGTACATGGAGACTTGATTAAGAGAAAGCTAAATGTTCACTGGTTTTAATTAAAGTAATCAGACTAAATTACAGCATTGTTTTATAAAGGCTGAAATCCTTTTACAAGTAAATACTGAAATATTTATAATCAGCAATGTATCCAGTTGTTACTTGTAGAGAAGAAATTTATAAAAGAAAAATTAAGTGATATTTCTTTTAATATTTTATGATTCTGAGCATTTTCATAATATTTTGGTTTGAAAGGTTTGGCCCTCTAGAGATCAAAGCAGTGCTATTAGATCTTTTTGAGGTTTTACATAGTTGAAATACAGCCTTTTCTGTAATGTACTGAACTCGTTAATTTGATATTTGGGTTTTACAGGAGTTTTTAACTTGCAGTAATAGTTATCTCTTGATCATCACCCTCATTTCAAGTCAATTACTGTGCAAGAAATCCAGGTCTCAGAACTTTTCACATTG
This sequence comes from Jacana jacana, assembly GCA_013400555.1. Taxonomy (NCBI): domain Eukaryota; kingdom Metazoa; phylum Chordata; class Aves; order Charadriiformes; family Jacanidae; genus Jacana; species Jacana jacana. The sequence continues at coordinate 27,493 of VZTM01034397.1, read as the reverse complement.
CTACTGTTTGCTACCTTTGCTTACAAAACACAGCCGCAGAGGCAGCATAGGAATTCAACCTTTCTGCAGCTGCATGCTCTTACAAGGCACACTGCAGGCATTGCAGCAGTGATGACCTCTTCAAACAAACTAGTCTAGACCTGCACAATTATCTTTAAATATTAATAGGAAGTTGGCAGTTATGTTAGAGAGCAACTATGCAGTAACACTCACTTTCCCTACTTGAAGGCTGAAAAAGTGAATCACTGACTTAGCAGAACAGGAAGCAGAACAAGTTCATTGCTGTTGCCGGTTTAGCCCTTTTGACTTCTTCCATTAAAATACATACATGTCTGGGAGAAGAGGTGTTCCCACCTCTGTAAAATGGCAAGTGTTCTGCAGCTCCAGTTGTGCTAAAGCACTTAACTGAGCAGCTCCCATCTAGATAATAAAACCCCTCTCCACAAAGAGCTATATGCCCTGTTTGTATAAGATACCAGAAACTTGGTATCACATATTTGGTTTTGTCTGATATACATAATTAGCATACTTAAGTGGAATTGCTGACCTGCTAAACTATCAAAACTGATTGCATAAAGAGATAACTAATATTCAGTCTTTGACATTTCAGATATATGGTTTTGTGTTTTTTTCATCCAGTCCAACTGTATTAATCTCCACCAGGCAAACTAGTGATTGAGTATTGTCATTTGATCACACAAAAGTAAGTCTATGACCAAGATACTCCCAAAAAGTCCCAATACAACTGTTTTGTAGAAGTTTTTCTGTACTGTCTGCTTATGTTGACTAGGACCCTGCCTTTAGGGATGGAGAAAGAAAAGGGAAGGATTGATTCTCACCTAAACAAATATATAGTACATACACAATAGTATGTAAGTAGTACAATGGATAGCCTAGAGCTCTTGTAGAAAACCTGTCCTGGCTGATTGGTGTTTCTTAAAGCCACGATCATTTTCTTTGGTGTGGGAACAGTTTTCCTCTACCCTCTTCCTCCTCCCCCAAGTGGAACTTGAACGAGACCATCAAACATTGTAATTACTTCATGAGACATGATAAACACCAGTGCCCCACTACCTGCTTCAAGGACAACAGCAAAAGCAAAGCTTCCTGATATGTGTTTCCAGCCAGGTATTCGCAAATGATACATGCTACTGAGATCCCTATGCCCTATGCATTTGTCAGTATTTTCTTGCCTATGAGAACATCTGGGGTTAGACTCAATGCGGTTGCCAAGAGTTTTAAGTAACACTGAAACCAAAAATCTCAGAGCAGCACAAAATTAAACACCAAAATCATCTGTCTGGACATTAGTCAAGGGTTTAATTTCCTTGATCTGCTTCCATAAATACTCAGTCACACAAGCCTGTGAACAAGTGTGAGCCTGAGGCATGTTAATGCTTGCTTTACAAATATTTAGCAGCAAGACTTTTACGCAGAGGACTGAGTAATTCACCAGTGAGGAATTTGTTCTGTTGCAGTTGCTGAGGTTCTTACCTGCCTGAAGATGTCCAACTCCAGAAGTCATTGAAGAGTCAGAGGATTTACAAAACATCAGTTATTTCCAAAAGCATGTAAATATGGGTGTAAACCTGAAACGCTAAAGGAATTGCAGCTTTTCTGTTTGAACTAGGTATGAAAAAAGGCAAACAGTCTTTGCCCACATCGCTTGTTTGCTTCCAACTGAGTCTTTTGCTCTCAGGTGCCTTTTGATTGACATTACATGCTGCAGTTACTAATCAGAATATCCTGATAGAAACAAGAGAAAATATAACTGATATGAAACAGGCCTTGCAGACTTTGATCTATTCTGCCTTTTGGTGGCTCCACTTAGGAATTTAGAGTCCTAGAGAATGTTTTGAAACTTGTTTTACTGTTCTCTGAGGGTCATCAGTGGTACTAGATCTGTAACCTTTCCAAGGAGGCATATAAAAATTACATGCTAGTCAATTATTCTGAAGTTTGGAGCAGGAAAGGTTACACAGGTGCCAATTCAAATACCAGATCATCTTTCTGCCCTATGAAAAACATCTTCAGAGGAACCACAACTGAGACCAACTAACAGGCTAGGAGACCACAGCCTCTCACAAGCATCCTGCTGGGGGACCTTCTCATGTTACAATGACCTCTGTGAGCTTCAGAAAGCTGTCCTAAAGCTGTACACTGCTTCTGTAGACTGCAAATCAGCCTTCTTGGCATAATATCGTTACCTTCAGCAATTGGTCTCATGAGACACGGAAGAAGTATAGATTTCTCCCAGCTGAGCTAGGGGGATAAATACAACTGAGTTTTCTTAAAGTTTTCCCTACTGTTAGTTCTTTATACTCAAAAGATACACGTGAGGAACTTTAAGAATAGCACAGGATTAGCAGTGAAAAATAACTGACTTTTTAGCATAGGCTTATTGCAGCCAGAATCAAAGACTACAGTCAATACAGCAATGTCTGCAGCAGGCAGTTTCAGGTGGTGAGGAAAGATTGGGGTAGATTCCTTACAAGGCAGCTGTCTCAGCTGCACCCTGCCCATCCACTGCACTGGAAGAGAGCAGCCCATGCCAAGGGGTAAGTCACCCCATCTGTCTATGTGTGGTTTTGCTTTTACCAATTAATCAAAAGTTAAGACTTCAAATGGTCAAACAGTATTTTCTGGCTTTTCTATATTGCAGCAGGCTGTAAGCTGGCAGTCAAGTACTTCAGCTAAATGTACTGTACTGCTACCATTTTATTTCCTGCTTATAGGCTTCTGAAACAGTTGTGTGCCAAAATTATAAAGATATTACAATTCATAAATAGATCTGTGCTATGATAGAGGGAGCAGTGAAGCAATCCACAATTTTACAAGGCCAACTTTAGATTTCATTAAACATGAAGCATACAAGCTTCATTACCAGAGTTACATAACAACTTTATAGGTTTTTTTTTCTATAGGGTATAAGGATAGAATTGTGATTTATTTATTTTCTCATATAAAAGGATTCTGTCCTCTGTGGTAAGATGATCCCTTCTTTAGGGCCCAAAACAGTCCTCCATCAACTACAGTTCAGGAAAAACACCAATTTCTGTAGCTTGGCACAAATCATAGAATGGTTTAGGTTGGAAGGGACTGTAAAAATCATTGAGCTCCAGCTCCCCTGCCCATGGCAGGGGCACCTCCCACTAGAGCAGGTTGCTCAAAGCCCCATCCAGCCTGGCCTTGAACACCTCCAGGATGGGGCATCCACATCTTCTCTGGACAACCTGTTCAGGTGCCTCACCACCCTCACACTAAAGAATTTCTTCCTAATGTCTAATCTAAATTTTCCCTCTTTCAGTTTTAAACCATTACCCTTCATTCTAGCACTACGCTCCCTGATAAATCCCTCCCATCTCTCCTGCAGGCCCCTTTTAGGTACATGAAGGCTGCTATAAGGTCTCCCTGGAATTTTCTCTTCTCTAAGCTGAACAAACCCAACTCTGTCTTCATAGGAGAGGTGCTCCAGCCCTCTCATCTTCATTACCCTTAATCTTAAATGAAACACTGGAAATGAAAGCTACAACCAGAAATCGCACTTCTCTAATAGGCCTTCCCCAACCACCCGACCCCCAAAATGCCTTTATTATTGAAGTTATTTATTGCATTCCATTTATTGTCTTCAGGTCCATCATTGCAGATGTTTTACTCTTCTATGCAGTTGTTAGATTTACGGGACAGATCTAGAGCATCATCCTTCACTGCAAAATATTTTGTGGTTTAGAGACCAGATTTATATGCTCACACCTTCACCGATGAAAATTTTTAGATAAAGAACTTGCAGATTTCCAGTGGCAGTGTTTATTTATGCTGGAAGAAACGGCACAGCTTTTGTATTTCTAGAGCCATGTTTTGCTTGACTACTATTTTGATTCATTCATACCCTCCTATAATCAAACCTTTGAGGTTTAGAAAGTTGGCAGGGATAATTTTATTGGAAAGATTATTCAATCACACTGCCTGTGTGCATTGAAAACCATCAGTGTGATACACCTTGTGAACTGAGCAGCAGTCCCAGGTCTTTCACAGCTGTGCTGCATGAAACCCAGGCAAACACCATTCAGAGGGGTCATTGAGTCACAGCCTCCAGCCTCTGTGCTGCCCATTGCACAGCACTGCTGTTTAGTAGACCTACTTGTCAATGCCCCTATTTCTGTTCAGGATGGATTCCACTGTCATGAGTTATGATGTATCCTACTGAAAATTATGTAATGTAGTAATATTTACATATGACATGACCCTCTTGTCTTACAGTCACAGTTAAGAGTTGCTGATGCATTCAGTCGCTAAAAGACCAAAGCGAGCTGCATACACACCATGGGCTATGCAGCATTCGAGACAAGAGCCGAAAGCCTTAAAACACAAGAACATGAGTGCAGGAGAAGCCTAGAATAGGTAGGTGAAGGACAATAGTTTGGGGACATTATATACAACTTACTATTAGCTCTCAGCAGCTTTTCTAGCTAAAGCTAAGGCAGTCAACAGTTCCAATAGGCTAAAAAGGTCCTTGGTGAATGAACTGCTGCTCTTTGCAGCCTTGAGCTACACAGCCTCAAATCCTTGAAACTCTCCACACTATCAAAGACCTTCCCATCACTTCCCAATTGCTTCTGCAAAATCATCCTCACTATTAATTTCTGACTGCAGAGCATTTCAGCTCCTCAGAAGGAGCAAGGCAGACAAACCCAGCAATGCCTCCCAGTGAGGGCTTCCCCCAACAGTCACATGTAGGAACACTGTTCGATCTGTGTTTCACTGCTAATGGTGCAACAGGACAGCAATCCCTTACCTAAGCACAGTAACATGTTATATCTTCTTCACCAAAAGACAATCAGAGGGGTGTCTTTCCCATGGTGCTTCTGCTGCCTGTGTGCTCAAGCACACCTCACCTTCACCTCAAACCATAGGATATATTTTCTCAGCAGAGAAAGAGAACAGTCTTCCTTCATCCTCAGCATCTAGGGGGTATCTTAGGACCTCTGTTTCTTAATGTGGTATGTGGCTTTCCAAATCACTAGAAATTTGTTTTGTGGAAGTTTAGCTGGTGCTTCCCTCATAACTAGGGTTTAAGGAAAGGGGCAATGCTCTGCTCTCATCCTCACCAACAGTGGATGCTCTCACTGGATTTTTACCTTTAGCCAGGTCCTGGTGAGGGATCAATAGAGCAGAAAATTATAACAGGGGATTTCCTATGCAAACTATGGCTGAATAACTACTTGTCCAAACAGGGGAGTTGCAACAAAATGAAAGAGGAGAATGAGGAAGAGAATGAAATAACAACCAGCAAGAATTGAATTGAAACTTGAAGAAGGGAGGAAAAGTAGTAGAAGCAAGAAGTAAACAGAAAATGCCCGACAGAAAAATGCAGGAACAAGAGACCACAAATTAAGCCAGAAATTAAGGTATTTAAAGGAATTCATTGATGGGCAACAAAAACTGCCCAAAACACAACCCTGTTCCACCAAAACCCAATTACAAGACAGGAGGCCTGCCTCTAATGTACCCAGTGCAGCAATGAAGCAGCACAAGGCAGCTCCCTGAGCACAAACATCCTTTCTCCTACAGCTACCTCCCTTGATTGTGAGCAGCCTCACACTTGCCTGCATCCACCAGGAGAAGAGAAAGAAGGACAAAAATTATCAAGAGTGTCACAAAAAAGGTCAGAATGTGACATAGCCTAATGAGCTCTAGAGCACAGCCCCACCAGTCAGATCTGCAGACATGACCAGTCAAAAAACAAACCACTGTTTTGTAGCTCAGGTGACACCAGACACAGAACACAGCTGGCTTCAGGGCATGAACCTGGTGGGTAGCATTCCAGTTCCAGCGACCATCCTGCCACAGGCATGTGGCTTAGCTGGCAGGGACACAGCCCTGAGCACACCCTAGGCTCTGAGCTAGGGCAGCTTCACCCCTATTCTTCATACTTTTCCCCAATTTCTAAGACTTGACAGTAGTCTGAACTGTAAAAGCTGACATAACTTTGTGAGAGCTGAGGTCTCTCAAAGGTCTTGGTACTGTTGCAGGGCAGACACTGACCCTGCCTGGCCAGGCACAACTGAGCCTGGAGAATGTTTTTTCTACTCTTGTTCTGCATCTCTCCCTAGAAAAACAGGCTGAACTGGTACTAGCAAGAGAAGAAGGTGAATACACAAGGAAGGTAGATACTGGAGAACCAAAGTTTGCCCTAGTTAGCAGGGTCCAGTTCATTTAGCAGCCAAAAGAAACTCCATCTAGAGTCTGCCTAACAGGCTGCTAGTCATCATTAAGGAATGTCTTTACCTCAGTCATCTAGACTTTATTACTAGACATCTGCTGCTTCTCACAGGGCACAGCAAAAAACTCTGAGCTGAGGGCAATTTTAACATTGGTAAGCCAGGTACAAAATTGCTGATAGCTCACTAGCTTCCAGTTTATACTCATATTCTTCTACTGTTTCCAAATATTATATTATGTTAACCCCGGTTCAGTTTTCTTCTCATAAGGACCAGAGTTTAGTGACAGAAACCCAGTATACCACTCAGCCTGAAAAAGCAATGGACAAAGATTTCCTCTGGTGAAGTCTACGCCAAATTCCCATGCTGAAGGCAGCACTGTAAACCCTCAGGAAACATCCTTATTGCCAGGGCACAGGGACAAGAGGTTGTGAGGGGAAAAAAAACCCTGGGTCTCTGCTACCACCTTTTATACACCCTCCTTATGGTTTCATAATGGCCACACACATCAGGTGTGTGGCCGAAGGAATTGCCTCGAGCCCTTGACTAAGCAGGCTACACCTGTTAAAAGTCCTGGCTCTGTGTCCCAAAACCAACATGATTTAACTCCTTCCTAGTTGGTCTATTCTTTCTTTTTCTATTTTGCAAAACTAAAGACTTGAGACGTACTAGCTCTGCTTCTGCTCTATACACATGCCCCAGTGCCTGGCTGCTAAACCTCTCTGCATCTTAAGCCCATCCTTGTTTGATTAAGCCAGCTCAAATAAAAATTAATTTTCAGCAGATTTAACAGTTTCATTAAAATTTATCTGTAGCCATTTTCAGAGCATGTAATTCCTTACTAAGCATCCATTGAAGCTCTCCAGCAAGAAAAAGTTTCTAAAGCCTACTTTAAACAGGGAAAAAAAAAAGAGATAACGTGATAAAACACACTTTCTGATGGCAGATGACATAGTTCTCCCTAATTTCTATTGAATCCTTTTATTCTCAGCTTTAGCTTTGATATATGTCAGTGTAATGATAATTTTGTCTAATGATGTTCTAAGTGGGAGGGAAGGGTCTTAAAAATAAAAAAAAAATTAAAAAGGTTATACTGACTGTCCCAAAAGTCAGGAACAGTGTTTCAGCATGGATGTGGTGTCTTACACCAGAACCAGTAACTGCGACCAAGCCAAAAGGCAAAGGCAGGCTGTTGCTCCAAGGAGGCTCTCAAGGGGACAGAAAGAGAGAGGGAGAGCAGGAGCTCCTTTGGGGCCTGCAGCCAGGGAAAATGTGTTGTTCTAGGAGGAAAAATAATAGGCAAAAGAGGCTGATAGCCCTGTTCTGGTTAAACCAAACACATCATAATGCCTATTTTCAAGGAAGTAATGCGGTGGTTTGTTTTTTTTTTTGCTTTACAGCTTCAGACTCTTGGCATGGAGGAAATCATGGTTGAAACAATCCTGGCCCCATGGGAAATACTACTGGTCATTTTTGCTGCAGTACTGATAATGAGTTTTCTCATGTTTCTGCCCCCTGCTGCGGTGGTGGTCTGGAGAATGAAGCGTGTGCCACAGATCTCCCTGCATGGCTCAGTGTGAGATAGCCCTGGTACAGGCTGTGAAGGACGGTTCAGGATGACAGCATCACTGAGGATGACAATTACCACCTAGGATCCACCCAAAAATCCTGGCTTTCTAAGTCTAGTGCTGCTAAGTTCCTGTGAAAAGAGATCGCATATAATTTTGTCTTCATGTACTACGGTTCTCAGCACGTTGTCTTCTATTTTTTGGCTATGTTATAATTACTGTTGTTGGCTTCGTTCCTAGACTGACTCTTCCTCTCTCTTTATAATGGTCTGAAAAGAAGACTGAAAGAGAAGGAAGCATAATGCAGCATTGTATTGTATTAACTAATGTCAAGAAAGTCTGCCTTTACATAGTTACACTGTAAACATTACCAAGACCTTCAGCTGAGGTGACCCTCAGTTAGGCAGGTGGACATACCAACAGCTAGAGGTGTCCTCTGTGGAGGCAGTGGTTTAGTCTTGTTGTACTGTGAAGTCTAGAAAAACCCAACAGAAACCGGTGCAATAAATAAGCTTCTTGAGCCGCTTTTGTCTGACCTGAAAACTTACTGGCCTAAACAGTTTTTCCTTTCTTTCTATATGACTTTTCTTCTCTCTGCGAATTCAGAGTGCCAGAACACAAAGCCTTACTCATCCTGGGGTTAGGGCAGGAGCATGAAGGACAGCCCAACCAGACACCAAGTTGACATTAATGCAAACATACAGCAACTATTTGCCTGAATTACATTATGCAAATTTACCCTGCAAAATAATGTGATTATTTACATTAGTTTTTAACTGTGTTCTATAGGCTTATTGGTTCAACTTTCCCTTCTCATATATAAAAAATAGAACAAAACTACTTTTCTGCAAGTTTATGAAAAAAAAAATCAATCTCCATTTTAATATCCAATTCCTGCAACAACAAATTAAAGCTTTCCAGCTCAATTCTTTCACATTATAGGGCACCGAAGAGCAGGAAGTGCAATGGGTTTGATTTCCTCATAAAATACAATATTGGGTTTCTTTTCTTTTGTTGGTTGGTTTGGAATAGCTTAATATAACTCAGAGAAAAATGGTTTTTAGCACTGGCAGAAAAATGATAGTGGAAAGTGCTCAGTGCTTTAGCTATTTTATTTGAGCACCATTTCATAATGAACTGTCTGGAAATGAAAGACTCAAAGACATTTTAATTTCATTTGATATAGAGTATTTGTTTGCCAGAAATAAGCAAGCCCATCAGCAACTGAAAGAAACCCTTTGCTTTTCTTTAAGACTACAGCACCTTTGTCTCCAAGGCAGTGAGTTTAGGTACTGCCTCACAGTTTATAAACAGCCAACTCCTCCCTTTGTCGGTGTAGTTGCCTGCTACGCTCCTAGTCAGATATCTGACTGGTTCTGGGCCTAGAAGCAGCCAATGGGTTTTTTTGCTTGCAATGACTGGATTCTGAGTTGGAAAGAGAGTGTGTAATTTCCTATAACTGAATCATTTAACTGATTAATGAAATAAAGGTCAATTAGACATAACGTATCATGTAACTATGCTGTATGTGTCTGAGAGATTCACAGGAACAGGGAAAAGGTAAAGAGAAAGGAAACACAAACAGATGATGTGGATGCCTTTCAGATCTGCGACATCAGTGTTTGCTCAATGGAAGAAAATTAAAACAAAACCTCAAGTAGGGGTTCAACCAAAACCCAAGCAAGTAGTAACTGAGCTTTTTATTTAGATTTCATAATAATTCACATACATGTCTGTTCTGCTGCAGCTCCACGAATAAACTGGGTCTCTAGTGCTACACTGTCTTTGGTCTTCACTTGTATGAATTGCCAGGTGGCCAGTGGTCTGGGATTTCTGCTCTTTACACTTCTTGCTCTGTGGCTTCAGTTTTCCAGACTACATATGTCTGATGTATGCAGGGGGTAAATGTAAAAGGGGGAGGGCTCACAGAAGGAAGGAGACTGGAGCAGGGATAAGTTTTTGTATTTCAGGAAAAGAATCAACAACAAAAAAAGAATCACTCAGATTTTTTTTCATGTTTAAAGCTGTTACAAAATCTGACAACCAGCTAAATTTTTGCTAACTCTGGAANAAATGGGGAGGCCAGAAGCTGTGGAAATCCAGGTCTAGGACCAGCAGGTGCCCTGCCATTACTGTGCTGAGAAAGGTGCATCTCCACCGGTCAGCCCTGCACTGAGCCCAAAGCCCTAGGGATCTACCCTAAATATGATCCGTCCCAACTCTGTCACCAACCAGACCTCCGTTCCTCTTGTACTTGCCCACCAAAGCTTAGCCATACCTTGTGATAACCACAACCTCTGCCTAAGGGAGGCCCCGCAAGTGTGTGCGTGTGCCACATGCACCCAAGGAGCATGAGGATATGTGAGCATAGAAGAGCACTTGCAGCCTGGGATACCACAGAATGGACACCACTGCTGTTAGAGCAAACCAAGGGCTGATAGGACTTTCTTTCTGGAACCACCATGGTATTGCCCCACAGGGGCTGAACAGAGGAGAGTGAAACAGATCCCTGTCAGACTAACCAGAGAACTCCTCATGCAGGTCCCTCAACAGCCGCCTCCTTCACCTTTTTGCCAGAGAAGACATAAGGCAAATATCTGTTAGTTTATGGCAATCCCAGTTCTCACATTTTATACTGGATGGAAATGTTACATTTTTTCTGTCATTTTGCCTGATTACAGCAAGCATACAGGGCATGTTTTGACTCCTAAAGGCTATGCCTTTCTGTAGGATGTCCTCAAGGTGTAAAACACAGGCAAACCCTTTGAGTTGTCTCACCAACAAACTGCATCTGTAGCTCATGCAAATCACAGCACCACAAACAGCTGTATGTGCAGCCTGATTTAACCCCCAATCAAGCAGGTGTGTGAATAAAGAATTATACTTCTACAGACAGTAACTTAAGTGACTTGCATTGCTTTAATGGTCATCAGAGCAACAATTGTGATTAGTTGGCAACTAAAAGTATGGCCTTTTCCCAGTAGAGATGATCCCTGACAGAGAATTTCTGTTAATAATTATTGTGTTTAACTAATTACTGCATCCATTAAACAACTCTAATTCTTATTTAATTCCAGCTAGATAAATTTAAGCCATAAAAATAATCTTTCTTTGAAAGACCTCTGCCAAGAGCAGATTAGGTTTAGCCTATATATCTATACCCAAGAGCTCAGGTCAGATAACAGTTGTCATTTCTAGTCCTTTAACTAAATAAAAGCTGTATGTTTACATGTCTTAGCTGTGATCTCACTGTTCTGCTCCACTTGTCAAAAGACCCATGTCAAATTGCAGAGAGCTGGTTGGTGGCGCAAACATTTTGGTGCTGGTTAACCACAGATGATACAATCAGCCTCCTTGTCATGGTTGGAGCTGGCGATTCCTTGCTCACCAAGCTCTTTGAGGAAGATGTTTAGCTGCTCTGTCTGAGTGTCAGGGAAGGCTAGTGTGTGCAGACAGGTGCTGTTGGTGGGGAAATAGGCAGATTCAGCTCCACTGATGGCGATGTCAGAGGCTGGAATGATCAAAAATGACAAAGAAAAAAAAATGAAAGAAGCAGAATTAGCATAGATTTGTCCTGATCTTTAAACAAGCATTAGCAGTCTCATTTTCTGGACTAAAGACTTCAAGCCAGAATAAAAGTGCCTAGATGATTGTTTTTGGTAAGCCTTGGGAAAAACCTGCTATAGCAACAAGGCACTGTCAATACTGTCAACAGTAAAATATTTTCCATTAACCATAGGAGAGAGAGATAGGTTGGCCCTGTTGTGTATGTATACATACATTTTTAAATTAAGGCACTAACAACAGAGACGGCCAGCCTGTTTCAGGTCACAGATTGCCCACTGGCCACAATATGAGCAGTCTTAAAACCCTTGGGCTGCCACATGAAAAAGGCAGCCCTGCTGGCCGGAGGCCAGCACTTGGGGTTTATTGTATGTACACACAGCAAATAGCACAGGTGGTGGCCAATTTTGCTGAGGTTTTTCAGGTGCTATTGCAAGATAAACAGCAGTTATATGTTCTACTGCTGTCTGCCTAGCAGGTCACACAGCCCTTGTGCAATGTAGGGGTGTGGGAAGATGATACTTATTTACCGTTTTTAAAAAAAAGTGCATTTTCCCACAATCATTGCATACATGTCGTATTTGCTATTCCAAGCTGAAAGGGTAATGCTCATCACCCCAGGCCTTTGTGGTAATTTTAAAACTAACACGTTACCTGGTTCAGCAGTTTGTCCACTCTCACGATGTCCCACATACTGAGAGAAGAGAACTTTTCTTTCCTCCTTTTTCTAAACAAAACAGGCCTAGCATCCTGTCCCTGTGACCAGATGTGTCTGAGAAGTACTCACGGTTACAAACAGCCAGTTCCTTTCCCCCAGCAAGCTGCGTTGTCCAGGAAAAGCCAGTGGCATTGCCACATACTTCATACAGCCTGCTTCTTCTGAGGAATTGAAAGTCATAACCCTTGGGAAACAAAAACAGGGAAAAAGCAAACAAACGGTGTGTTATGCTACATCTTGGTAACCATAAAATAACAAAACATTCAGTCAGTGAAAGTCAAGACAAATACTACAGCCCTAAAGAAAGAAAAAAAGAAAAAAGTATAGCATGGAAAATTATGCATTACACACTAAACACTCGTAAATTAATGGAGTCAGCAGTACAGCAGCAGGAAACCGTGACTATTTACCTTGTTGCACATGGGTTTGCAGTACTGAGCATTGTCAATGGTGACACACACCAGCCCACCATTTCTAGGAGCTAGTGGGAGCGGGCAGGAGGGTAGCTGCTTGCAAACTTTTGAGGGGATTAGGAAAAAAAGAAAAAGAAAAAAAAGAAAAACTGCACATCAGAGTGAAAGTGAATATACAAATCTCCCCTTCCCAAGCAAAGCCTAGGCATACTCATTGACCTGGGCACAGCTGGTAAGTGCCCCCACTAGCTGATTTTGTCAAAGTAAGCATTTTTCTTTGTCTGAAACCATTTTTTTCTTGGCAATGCCCAATTTTTCCATACCTGTCACTGTGACGGTGAAGTCCCTGTTAGCCCCAGTTACACTTTTAAAAGTGCCATTTGCATTCACAGCACTGCAAGTCAGTACTATTGTGACATAAACTATCCAAAGAGTTCTTGGAAAAATAGGATTGAAGTGCTTGTTTCCAGACACCAGAGAGACTGTTCCAGAAGGCAGAGCATGCCCTGCTGCCTCTGTGACTAAGGGCTGCTGCTCAGCATTGGTGGCTGGGCTGTGGGGACAGTGACACCCCACACCTCATCCTGTGGTTGAAGTGTCTTTTATCTTATTTTTCTTCCACCACCACCGCCCCCCAGTCAAGAAATGCAGACACTGAGCTCCCTCTGAGAACAGGCAAAACAAAATTTCTTAGTGCATCTCCACTGCTGCTTTGTTCACCACCCAGCAAAGAGGAACATCAGTTCAGGAGGGACCTCACATTTCTCTTGAGCAGGTCGCAGGCGAGTGAGTGCTTCTTGCAGTGTCCAGACAAGGAAATTGATTGAAGCTTTTTCACCCTTGGCAATCATTTCACTAAAGCATTTTGAATATTTCTATGGAGTCAGGGGAGGAAAAGGGTGAGTTGAAGAAGAAGGGCCTTGGAATTAATTTATGAAAGTTGTCAATAATTTTTTCCTATTTTTTTAAAAATGTAGAACAAGAACAAGCTTGAAAATAATATAGCTTTAATTAATACTAATTTTCCCACAAACTTTTTGAAAATGGTGACTATGTAGGATTTTTTCATTATACTGAGTTCAAGATGGAAGACTGGTATGGGTTGCTCTTGATGATTTTTTTCCTAGATATGTAAAGATGCCTTTATAAACCACTCTATGCATTGTCTTTCTTTACAAAAGTTTGATTTGTTATGCTTACCTTCTAAATACTGTCATCTTGTGGGCTTTCTGTGTGTGTATAAAATATATATATTTGTGAATGCATGTAAACAATTAAGTTCTTGTATTTTTATCTGTCTATTGCTCTATACCCATATAAATAGCTTTCAGTCCATATGTGTGTGCCTATGACCATAAGTGGACTACGCAGGGCGGTGGTAAACTCCACTACCAAACACCACATTATAACATTGACATGACATTTTGAACTTACACAGATGCAAGAAAAAGTGCAAGTCCAGCTTTCAGTGATGGCTACTGAAGTCAGCGATGGATAAATATTGAACACATGTAATAGATTTTTCTACAGGCTCTGACTTTACCATTTCTGCCGTATTCAAGGGTCACTGTCTGATCAATCCCTTATGACATGCTGAGCCCAGAGGAGACAGGGGAACTAACTCATAAAACACAAGCTTTCAGCTGACTGGCTTTACTTGTATTTAAAATATTTAATGCTTTATGTTTGAAGGTAGGAAATAAAACCATTATGCACATAAGGCAAAAGATATAGCTGTTTATTTAGCTGGGGCAAAGCAAAACTGGAAAATACACCTATAAGGACTTTTTTTTTGTTGGCTCACAGGAGAGGGCGAGAGACATGGCAGATCAAACGACACTAATCTTTCTCTTGCGCAGCCAGTTCACTCCCCTCCCCACCATGTACTTTTGTTTCAAGACAGGTATTGCCAAAGCAAAACACGGACTGTGCCCCGCAGACATGGCAGGGCCCTGCTCCTCCTGCCATCACAGAAGGTGTATGCAAGGCAGGTCTTGCCTTGGCCAGTGAAGCCAACCTCTTACCTCAAGACTCTCATTCACATCATCTATGGTTGCAGTTTCGCATTCATTTGGACTGGCAAAAGCTCTGATTCCAGCAAAATCTAAAAGGCAAACAGCAGCTGGTTAATAATCCCGACACGAGCAAACCCAAACAGTGCATAACGTATTTTTCATGGAAATTGTGCCGCTATTCTGCAGACCTAGTGCTACCTTGTATACCTGAGGTGAGCAAGTCTCAAATGAGAATAAACTGTGCAAAGATTCATTTATTCTAACCAGTTAGCAATCTGATTGCCTGTTTGTGGCCACCAAGGGCTGGGTTCCCAAGTGAGATTCTTCATGTCCCTAAGACAGCCACTGTCTAAAAAATTATCAGACATATTCAAGAATGGCAATATCTTACCTGCAATAAGCACTGCTAAACTTATAAAAAAAAATCAGTTTCCAGAATGAGCAGGAGCTGAACAGCATTTTTTTATGCAGGAGATCACGGGCTAGTTGTTGCTTGTGGAGCCTAAGGGCTGAGGCGCTGGAGTTGGGCACAAAACTGATGTCTGTGGGTCACTGGCTGCTGATAACACACCTTGCTCCAACCCAGTGCTGCGATAAGGGGATGCACATATTGCCCAACTTGCTGGGAAGCCAGAGGGGATTTTGCCAACAGGGCTGAGGGAGGGCAAGGGGAGGTTTCTCCTCACCGTACTGAGGTGGTCTGGCTTCCCTGCTGCTGCCAACCCCACTGGGACCTTTTTCAGATTAACTGGTTTACTGTAAACATGTTTAGTGTATGCACATTCTTGCTTGCTCCCTGACCCCCTCCACCTCCATCTGTCTGTGTTTGTCTGTCTGTCTCTCACACACATATATGATCATATAGGAAACATAAGTACACCTTACCTGCCGGGCTCAACCCTGTATGTCACGCCCCAAGAGAGAGCTCAGAACATCAAATGGCAGCTAAAAAGATTTGGACCAAGAGGCTGTGATACATCCTGTGGCATCCAGAGTTTCACTACTTGGTAAGGACAGCAAGTTATGGTTTCCAGGTTCTAGCTTCTGAGTTATTAAATACAGATTAAACAAAGCAGAAACAGCTGCAGTAAAGCGGGGGGGAAGAAAACAGGGGAAAACAATAACCAAAAGAAAAGAAGTCCTGAGAACATGAACCTATTTTTTGTGTGTATGTTGTATCAACAACTGCACACCTGCCCTCTGTGTGCATATTATATCAGCAACTGCACGGTATTTCCATTTGTAGTTTGGGTTTTGTTTCCTTCAGGGAACCACAAACTGCATAGGCTTATATCCATTTATGGGAAAAGCTGAATAGTTAACAAAGTTGCCACAAACATTCTAGCATTTCTACCCTGTATGCTTATGAGTCAATGAATCCAATTATCCAAACAATGCTCAGGTGCTGGAGGTGTGACTGACTGACCCCAACTGTAAAATACAGGTTTCAGAGTCACAGCCCAAGAGCCTGTCACACTCCCCTTCCTCGGCCAAGCCTCCGTGCTGTCCTCTCCTGACCTCCAAACCAGCCACACACATGCTCCCTTCCCAGCAAACTCTGTCTTAGTTGTTACTGTCCCCTCCAGAGCAGAACCGTTCATTTTGTCTGCAGATGTTTGGTTTTGTTGAGGCAGGGACATTCTGCTTTCATGTCAGGTTATGCAACACATTTATTTATACAGCACTGTTTCAGGTTTCTTTTTATTTATTTTTCATTCGCTTGCTTCTGTGAGTTGCAGTCTAACACATTATGACCAGGGGATCCTGAAGAAGTGAAGCCAATGGCAAGGCCCCCACTGCATTAACAAAGCTGCACCACCTTATGCCATCTCAGGGACCTCTTGCTAAAGGGGGGATGCACTGGGGCTGCAACACTTCAACAAAAAGTGCTGGGGCAGCATGAATGGTGACTTCCTTATCATTACTAAGATGTCTTTGTATATATTACTGATCGGTAAAAGCTCATTAGCAAAACAAGACTCTTAATAATGAAGTCCAAGACTTCATTATTAAGTTTCTAGACAGACTATTAAGACCTGGCTCCAAACAGTTTATACATTTTTTGAGGCTGATACACACAACAATCTTCTTCCAAATAAAATGAGCAATATGCAGCTGGAAAAATAGTCTGAGAATTTTTTGCTAATATATTCTTTAAGATGCAGCTGCACTTTAAGATATTTTCCTGCTAAAATGTGTCCACATGCCCAATGAGGGCCACTGATTAGCATCAGCTCAAAGTCCTCAGGAGATCAGGAGCTACACATAAACCTACTGCTTGTTCAGCTCAACTTACTCAGTACATATAGCACATCAGCATAATTACTAGCACATTTATTAAGCATGTTAATAAAGTGAAGAAACTTCTGCTTGAACAGGTAGAAGTTGTGTTTGTGACATACTTGAAGAGACTGAATGGCAGCTTTTCTTTGATGGTCATCACAGTCAGGCACGCTCTTTTTCACCTAAACATCTGTTTTGGAGGCACTACATGAAGGCGTTTAGTTAGGAGACAAACATGGGGTGGCAGCATTTCTCCACTGTAGAAGATCTAATAGGATGCTTCTTAAACCATAAAGCTAGGACTTTGGGGGCCTAGTGACTCTTGGGGGCCATACACAGGTAACCCTTTTATTGTAGAATTAAGTTCATTCTTGTTGACAGCAAAACAGATCACAGAGGATAATTGTGATCTCACACCCTCCAATTTAAACAAACCTGGGATGAATCCACAGTCCTTTGCAAAAAGGAGTTTGTCACTTTATAGGCCAATACAGCACATGAGCACAGAAACCTCCTTGTCCTCAATCTAGGTCACAGCCAAATGACCCCGCACACCAGCCACCCTCATGAGTCAGAAGGAGAAGCTGTCACTATCTCCAGCAGGAGTATCTGGGTACCAGTACCCAGATGCAGTAGCACAAACAGGACCTGCTTTCTGCACAGGCTTGCTCCCACAGCTGTGGAAGGACACACAGCCATCTAGTGGCTAGTTCTTCAGCAACAGACTGCTGGACATGGTAGTGGTCAAATTTTAACCTATATACATGCTGTATATATTTATTGACATTTTACAGTTATTTCTATGCACCTTATTTTATTCCAAAATTACATGAAACCAAGTAAGTCATGCAATAAACCAACACTGAGGAGAGCGTACTGTAGAGGACAAACCTAAGAGTTATAAATAAAACCCTAATACTTTACCACCAAGTTTCTATTAAACACAAGGACTCATCAGTGATCAAACATGTAGTGAAAGAAAAATTCATATCACAATTCATCAAATAAAATCCAGTTATGTTGGTAAACTAAGATCCTACAAGAGTATAAGGGGCTGAGTTGAGATGGACCATCATACTGCAATGTAAAAAAATAGAAAAAGAAGCACCTTTACATACATGGTAGGAAAAAGCTTTTTATTCTATGATTGTTGTTTTATAGGGCAACACACTTATGTTTCAAAACCACAGGTAATTGAAACACAACAGTAAGAGCACATACACAGTGAAAGTGACTGAATTATTACATATATGTTAACATCTTCTACAGAAGAGGCCAACATACAGTTATATGATATTCAGCCTTCTTCCCTCAAAGCAACCCCCAGCTGTATGTAAAGCTAACTCCAGTAAGGAAATTGGACCCCAGAATTTCCCATTGTCTAATTAGAAGCGAGAGATCTGCTGATCCTTAGTCAGAGTTGGGAAAGTCTTCTTTGTCTTTGCCCATGAAAGGTTTGAGGTTCAGCCATTGGTTTGTGTACCTGAGTCATACTTTGCCTTTATCAAAAGAACCAACAGAGCAGCAATAAAACGTAAACTGTATTTTGTTGTCTTATGTTGATTAAAAAAGACTGTCCTTTATATCTTAGATATTGAAAGACACTAAAGGTTAAAAAAAATTAATTTCCAATAAAATATCTTTTTCTTTCTTTCCATTTAAAATCTAAAATTCTGTTTGTTGAATACAAAGCTGTCAAATCTGATTTTCGGAAGCATCGTCATCATTAATGGACTTGTCTTGCGTTCTGTTTTAAAGGGTGACTGCTAGTGTCAAAACACAAGTTTTTTAGGCACCTCCCATGAGAATTCATTTCTTCCAAAGTGACCGTAACATGCAGTCTTCTGGTAAATGGGCTTTTTTAGGTCCAAATCCCTGTGTGTATAATAAAAAGAAGAGAAATATTTTTCACATTAAGATACTTCCTGATTACGAACATAAAATCCTGATCTCAATGTCTGTTTTATACTTTAGTCAAGCATGCATATTCTGGAGATGCAAGTATATGAGTGAACATGTCCAATGGAGAACTATAAGAATGACAACAAAACTTAAACATGAAGTACTTTAGGGCTACTGGAAAAGTTATTATTGAGAATCATTCATTTTAATGGAAAAGAGGAAATAACCTTTTTTTTAAGCCAAAACATATATTTTTCCACAGCAAAGTAGCTTAAATTTTTCACAATAAAAAAAAATTATTTTATTTTATTTAAATTCCATAAGGCCAAATGCTGAAAGTATATGCCTCATGTGAAACTTGAACTGCACATTTGTTATCTTAAAAGCTATGGCACACTGATAAATCCATAAAAAGTATCAACTGTGAAGACTGACAGAATGAGAGGCAGGCTCTTTTGCACTGCATGGAACGATCCCATGCCAGTTCAAGAGGTCGACTCGTACATTGTAACATCTAATGGTTCGCGAGAAGGCATTTCTAGGATGTGATCACCAAAATATTTTCCTTTTTGAGTGTTTCTATACCTGACAATGACTCCAGGCCGAAGATCAAAGTTTTTGTTCACAATATCCAGCAGCTCTTTCTCTGTTTTTTTGGAAGTTCCATAAGTGAACAGTGAAATGGACAGTGGATGAGCTACCCCAATGGCATAAGAAACCTATGGAAAAAAAGACACCATATTTAGCAAATAATCTCGGCACCTCAGTGGGCAGCAGTATGTAACAGAAGAAAGCATTCAGTCATGAACCACCATAGGAAAACTAAGGCCTCTCCTTCACTTCTCGTATTTATGCAATCTGCATTTGTAGAAAAAAAGAGAAAATTTTGAAAATGCAGAGGTTTCTGGCTAACTTGCTTCCCCTTATCCAGTCATCCCATCTCACTTCCACTGTGTCAGAGAAATGAGGGCTCCATAAAAAAACAGCCAATAAAATGAAATGTCCAGAAAAACAGCCCATAAAATGAAATCTAAAAAGACAGTCCCAGCTATGAGGCTGATAGACAATTCGTGACATTACAGCAGTCTTGAACCAGGCACATCAAGGTCTTCCTTTCTTCAACTCCAAGCCATCACCAAGATTACTTCTACTACAGTGCCTCATAAATGTATATTCAAGGTAAAACTCAAAAGGAAAAATCCTTTTTGAGAAAAGCAACACTGATAGCAAACCATACCTGAACCAGAACACGGCGACAGAGTCCAGCTTTCACAAGAGACTTGGCCACCCAACGGGCTGCATATGCAGCTGATCGGTCCACCTTTGTGTAATCTTTGCCAGAAAAGGCACCACCGCCATGGGCTCCCCAGCCACCATACGTATCCACAATGATCTTTCGACCAGTAACACCAGCATCACCCTGAATCAGCAAAAGAATTTGTCAATTTTATAACTCATTTTATTCTAAGTCTCAAGCAAGGCTATGCATCCTTCAGAAGACTACAATGTGCAAGTTCACCACATATGGATTGCTGTGGGGTAGATGAAGGAATGAACTTGTCTCACTGAGGTACAACAGCAGTTACAAACGTTCTTTAAAGCCAGATTTGTAAGACAAGCCATTCAGGGATTGAGAATTGTAATCAAGCAACCAGGTTTACCCCCAGAGAGATAGAGAATGTACTGTCTGTTTCAAAAGTAAATATTCCAGACAATATGGGAACTTAGAAGGGATGTCTCTGCCACTTCCAAGCTGAATACAGAATATTGCTGACAAACTACGTGCTGTATAAGAACCACTGACAGTTTTAAACTGTTAAAAAAAAAAAAAAAAAGTCAGGCTTTCAGATCTTTTGGCCAAAATCTGAAGTTGTGTGAACATTACATATAGATGTCTCTTTGAAAAGTATCTCAGTGCTACCTTACACGTCATTACATGGAGGCAGGCAGGTAACACTTCCAGTGCAGTATCATTACAGCAACTGTCATACAAGTATGTACTGTTGTGTATAGTTTAAATTAGACCATCATTTCTTCAACCCCAAAGAAATCATAGTCTAATTTAAACTATACACAACAGGTATGGAGCAGTAAGCAGTTATAGATAATTGAGAAACAAGGATTACTTCTTTCGAAGAACAGATACTTGTTAATATTCTAAAATGTTAAAATATTTTATAATAATTAAATATATTATAATAACTAAAATTATTCTAAAATATTAATAAGGAAGTACTGATAACGTTCCAGCTGCCTACACAGCTATACTGAGTGCTCCTCACTAATCCTTGATATTTCCATTCAATCTTAGCTGCTCAGTACCTAATTGCATGACCCCCATAATTTACTAAATGCTTAAGTTTTCTCGTTTGAACGGAAACATGGTCAGATTTGAAATTCCACCCCCCCGTGAAGGTAGGTTTGAAATTCTTTGTCTACAGGATATCGTGTCAGTAAAATTCAACTACTGCAATGTTTGCATGGCAAACAGGGGCGCAGAGTCAGAAAGTTTTTGTCAGAAAGACTGTGCGTATACACAGAAGAAAACCTTTGGCACTGTTTGTTCCATTCTGCTAGGAAAGCAGCAAGAGGTAAATCTGAATTGCAGATAGCTGAGCTTGTCTAAAGGATCCTGTCCTCCTGGGGTTCTTGTGCTTGATGCAAACCTTAATTTCTGATGGCACAGGCAGTTGCAATGAGAACAGCTCTTGTGCCATCGTGACTGGACTGCAGCACTGAGAGAGAGGACAGTTGAAAGGAAAAAAACAAAATAAACTGCTGAGAGGGCACAAATGCATTTGTAAAGTGCTGTAATGTCCTCACTGTACCAGCGGGCGTTGCTGTTGGAAAATGGTGATAACAGCAAAATTAGTAATTTTGCCATAGCCAGAATTCAAGATACCACTGTGCTCAAAAACATAAAGTGACAAACCCAAGTGAAATACACGTGTCTTCCTTAGATGAACTAAGCTGGAGATCAAGACATCTTCTATAGCTAGTGTTGTTAAAAATAAAACTGAGTAATACTCAGGAAAAGTTATCAGAAAGTTGAAGATGTTAAAGATAATGAAGGAAATAGTTATTTTCTGGTTGCCACAATGTTATTGTAAATTGCACAAGTGCTGATAGCAGTTGTAAGGCCACGGACACATAGGCAGGTTGACCCATACTAAGTAAACTTGTCCCAGGTTTAAAAAGCTGCAAACATCCACTGCAATGTGCCTGTTTGTATCTGCAAACATAAGCAATATGGTGTAGAAAAAGCAAAAAGAGTAGAAAAGGTATTCCTAGTTGGTTTACCAAATGTAAGTACGTTTTTAAATGGGTGCAGTTGGATGCACACCTGAAAATTTTCATATGTGTAGCCTTCATTTTCTAGCCTTCATCTAGCCATGATTTGGTTCATTTGCTTCAAGTTACAGCTCAAGTTTGTCTCTCCATTTGTCCATAATCTAACATGTCAATGATACGCAAAGTTGCAGTGATACAACCAATTCAACTACATATACGTTTTTTTGGTATAACCTTTATTATAATTATTAATCTCACCACTTTTCCTACCTGTTCCACAGCACTAATGTAAAACAGACACAGCACCTTAGAAATAATTCCAGCAAGTTTCAGTAAATGAATGAACTGGAACAGCAAAGGAAAAACAATGTCTACCTGGATTTCATATAAAATTGGACCTTATTTCAGGAAGGAGCTTTGAAATTTCGCTGTCATAGTTCTAAAAGGAACTAAAGACTAAAACATTGCAAATGGTGAATTTGTTTTCAAAAACTGAATCTCCAAAGTTCTGATCCTTCAGAGAACGGAAGGTCTGCCTGACTTCTGTGAGTGCAGGATGAAATTATAAATCCCAGCTCCTGCACTGCCTAGATAAAGCAAAAACAATATTTATTTTTAACACCAGGAAAATCCTAACAGGTGCTGATTTTCAAAACAGATTAACACCTCATTGGTGTCAGGCAGAACAATCCGAGCTGTACAGATCTGCAAATCAGGTTCACTGTAAGAGAAGTCAACTTTCTTTTGTCCAGGTCTCTGCAAGGAGTGCTTTCCACGTGTCTCACCCAGTGCTGGACTCGACAGGGTTTGAGGAAACCCAAAGCTGGGCTCTACATTCCACATGCGATGTAAGACCCAGCTCAACTTGCCTGCCTAGTCATGACATGTGTATGATATAATCATGCCCTCAAAGGGTATTTTGGCACAGAGTACATGAAACCCTGAGTGCTTCTCCCACATACAACTGCAGTTAAAATTTCTACTAAGCAGCTTGCTTCTTACACCCTAGGGCAGACATGCCATAAAAGCTGAGCATTTCTTTTAAGACGCACACCCAATGATAAAGGCAAGTTGATAAAAGCCCCAAAATAAAAGGGCACAAACCTGAGGCCCTCCAATAACAAAACGCCCACTGGGCTGAAGGTGATAAATAGTCTTATCATCCAAGTATTTCGCAGGAACAACAGCTAGAATCACACGGTCCTTCAGGGTTTTGCGCATGTTCTCCAGTGAAATGGTTTCATCATGCTGCACAGATATCACAATGGTGTGAACACGCACTGGGATGACTGCTCCATTCTCCTGGATGTACTGAACTGTGACCTGAGTAGAACAGGGAGAAGGAGGAAGTGAAAAAGTTGCTATAAAACATATTACTGGTCTACATCAAGCATTATGCCATGCTACTCAAAGAGCAAAATGTCAACGCTGATGTTATAATCATCACTGCTCTCGTTGCTGCTGAGGTATAAGACGTTAAGCCTATTTTCCCATTCTTCATTTTTGCTGTGCTGAGAAAAAAAGATATAAAAAGACTCAATATGGACAATTGGATTTTCTATGAAATTGCCCAAACGTGCCTTTTGGCTGGGATTTCCAGTGAAACTCTCAAACCTCTGAAATTTATGTTCTCAGTGCATCTTCAAAGAAGGCCAGCCCAAATCCCGAAATACAAATCAATCTTTTGGATCTCCTGTCATTTTTCCAACAAGCACAGACCACTTAGGTCTGAAGGGTTAAACATTTCTTCACTGGTAGGTGTTTAAGCACTCTTAGAATTCTGATACAGATTAACCATTTTCCAACAGTCAAGGAGGCAGTACCATAAGCAGTGCAAATGCTTTATCTGCTACTTGTAGGTTATCCTGATATTCTGAACACCATCAATTGCTGTTTTAAAAACTACCTAAGGTTTCTGAAAAGAAAAAGTTTTAGTTTTCAATGATCTGCACTATCCATAGCAGTATTTACCTGTGTCTTAGAGTCAGGTCTCAGCCAAGGAAGTTCTCCATTTCGCCTCAGCTCTGCTAGCTTGGCATTCAGTTTATGAGCAAGAATAATTGTTAGAGGCATACATTCTTCTGTCTCATCTGTTGCATAGCCAAACATCAAACCCTACAGGAGGAGAAGATACACTTCAATCACCGTTAAAAGCACCACAACAAAAGGCAATGAGATTTCATCTGAAGCAAAGAGTAAACAGTACCCTCTGGTTTATTTTCTACTGTTTTACATTACAGTACAAGAAACCCAAACTCAGATCAGGCTCCAACATGTTGTTGTGTAATGAGAAACAAATCACGTTCCTAGAATTTTTCTCTGAAAGCCTGAAGGTTTACATGTTGAGCTGGAAACCTAGACTAAAAAGAAGTTTTTGTCAAAAAGTCGGGTTCTTTCACAGAAAAAAATAATCTCTTGAAGCAAAACTGGACTATCTTGTCATAGGAACGGTGTTATCATTAGCCTGGAAAGGTTGTAGAGGCTTTTATATATGAATACAGATATGCTTATACTGCAGCTCGCATCTGAAATCTCAGTGGAATGGGATGCGAGCACTCCATGGGGGATGTACCATTCAACAGTTTAAGGCACCTGCCACATGCTTCTTGTCACAGCTTCTACTCTTATTCAGTCATGTTCCCTGCATCAGATTATCATTTGTTAAACAGACTTAGCAGCATTTTCTTCCTCCTCATCCAGTGTATGTTGTGATTAAAAAAAAAGAAAAAGCCAGGAAGGTACTTTGATACAGCGGGAAGGGAGGCATTAAAGTGCCAAAGAAAGTCAGATATCTTTTCATCTTATGCAGTATTATGTCCCCAAGACAGCAAAAAAGCATTTTAATTTAGTCCTCAAGGGTTTTTTGAACAATATTAGCTTTGCTCTTGGACTCTGATANAGCTTGGACAGCCTTAATTATGTGGAACACCTATTAAAATAGCTGCCTCTGGGAAATAAGTGAGAATTAAAAGTACTCTGGCATATTTGCCTTCCTGCTATTAATGCTGAAGATATTTGAAACACTGCCTAATTTTTTGCTGTGTAAAATCTCAAGAGTTCTGTGAAAGTGAAAAGATCCCCTTTTTATTCCATCTTACAAGGCAGGTCTGGCTGCAAGGTGAATGGTCTAATGAATCTAAAGCTTCTCAACGTAAACATGAAATACCTAAGCAAAAAACCTGTCCTAAATTCTAGGGACACATCCTCAGCTACTACAAACTGCTGGAGCTCTCCTGACTTGCATGGAGTGTTGTAACAAACACCAGGCAAAAGTCTGCCCTCAAAGAACTTCCACCTGTCTTAAAAACCATGGTTTTTATTCTGGATACCCCAAGACGGAAGTGTGGAAATCTTCACATGGCTTTTGATTTAGAGAATAGGGCACTAAGCTGGGGTGCATTTTTTCCATTCAAAAAGTTCTGACATTCTAGATTTGATGTGATGACTACCTGATCTCCAGCACCAACATCCTCCTCATTCCTGTGAAGATGAACACCTTGGGCAATATCCGGTGACTGCTGTTCCAATGCCACTAAAACATTACAAGTCTTGTAGTCAAAGCCTAGTTGGAAAAAAAACAGTAGCAGGGAATTAACTTTTTTCGTCACAATTAAATAAGTAATGCGGAACCATATAACAAAATTTTCATTCTGAAGGATACTACATACTGAACTCAAAGCCTAATTGCTATTTTCAGTTAATTTTTTTGTCATTACAACACTTGAAACCTCTTCTGGGAGGGAGTGGGGTATATAGGGTTGCCTTTATTGCTTGTTACTGCTTGTTTTCTCTTGCATTGGCACCCTGTACCAAGCCAATTCAGATTATGAATTAACTGCAGCAAACTAGTCAAAAAAGTAAATAATGAGCCTCTCCCAACTAAACAATGTTAAAAACCTCTATGTAAATTTCTAGGAGCCGATGTTTTCAGCAACCAAAGGCTCTGCTCTCCGATACATTTTTTGCAATACATGTAAAACAGTGTCTGCACCTCAATCTCTCATGGGAGTTTGTGTGAGAGCCACAAACAAGAGAAAAAAAAACAGATTCAAGTCTCACAGCAAATCTGGAAGTGGGAATTTACTTTACATTTACTTTCAAA
>VZTM01034395.1:0-11991 GCA_013400555.1 Jacana jacana | reverse complement strand
AGATGGAAAATAAAGTACTGAAGCCACTGTGATTTACTTCTCAGAAATGAGACACTCTATATTAGTGTAAATGAATGCAAAAGTCCTGCATTGACAATTTATTACATTCTTAGTCCAAGCCCTGATTAGATCAAATTGCAGTCTGAGCACACTGAATATACCTCGCTTCACTTTCCAGTGAACACAATCAGCTATATATTAAAAAAATAAAAGACACCAAAAAGCATCAAACCACATAGCCCAAAACAACACCAAAACCCCAACAAACACAAAAGCAAAAACTCTTCTCACCCCAAAATACAAAACTAGTACATCCAGTACATTCTTTTTTCAAAGCATGTTTGTCTCCCCGTTTTTCAATCCTGAGGGAAAGGTGTTCTACCCCAACAGAAAATCCATTACTTAAAAATGCTTACCTAGGAACTTTAGCAAGAAAGCCTTACCTAAAATAGTTGAAGAAATTTTCAGCATCAGTAAAGCTCTAAAGTCAGCGGAAATCTCTCTCCACTAGCGTTAGGGCAAATGGAATTGATATATAAAAAGAACTTAATATTAATACCCCAAACCAGAAGGCAGGAATGTGAAGCTTTGTGAAGCGTCTCCATTTGCTCCGTTAAATCCCAAGCATTTTAGATGTTTTCACATTTGAATTTTATAAGCTTTATTAAGCAAAGATAACACCGATGGTCTTAAAATAGAAATTACTGCATTTAGATCCTAATTTGCCTACAAAATATTTGCATCAATACGGATTTGCTTATAACTGAGACTTTGCAGTGAAATTTCTGACCTACAACATAATTTTAGCCCACGTTCCAAGTACTGAAAATCAAACACCCATTTTCACTTGACTATGCATATATAAACTGCATCCAAAGAGACTGCACTGTTTAGAAGTTGTCAATGAAGCTTCTCAAGACACATATCACCTTTAAAACGTAACCTCAAAGAGACCAACATGGTCTTGAAATAAACACCTGCACAATTTTTATGTACCAGAATATTTCTTCATGCAAATTTGAATTTCTGTGCAAACCAATTACTTTTTCACCCTGAATTGTATTGATGTGACATCTGCCCTCTCCCTCATTTCAACTCAGCAAAATATTTGGAATTTTTCTATTTTGAGCATAAGAATGCTTCTTTTAACATCCCTATCAGATTTCAGTCAGTCTTAGGCCATCACAAATAAACTAATACAAATAGTAGCCCAGCTACAACGTACACGTGACGGTCAAAGCTGATTAGAATTGCTTTCAAAACGTGGTTCTGCTGAACTTAATTATTTCAAGCGCTTTCAGTGACTAGGATAGAAAACACAATAGCCCACTTTCATACAGTAGAGATGACAATCAAGACCAGGAAAACTGCCATGAACAAGCTGTTCCGAGAAGCTGACAACTTACATATCCTTCCGTGGCAGAATCCTAAACGCTTTGTTTCCATCCATATAAATGCTTTCTGCATTGAAATAGACAGAACAGTGGTGTCATCTAAAATTTTTACTTAGCTGTTGCTGCCACCCTTATTACAGAAAATGTCAATATAAACTTATTCATCATATACATAGAGCATTTTCTGCTATGAAGGAATTAACAGTAATATAATTAAAGGAAAACATACTAAGGTACTGATTGTTTTAAATGCATGAGCTATCACATACAACAGTATCTTTTCCAGATTGTTTTATCTCGTAATAGTATCGTTTCCTGTGGTTTGCAAAAAATATTCATAGAAATACTATCAAACAATACTTCCAGCCACAACATTTATTTACCTCCAAAAGATATTCCAGGATTGACAGGAAAGAGTCAACAATTCCACATTGGTTTGTAGTCTATTACTGCTATTCAATTTTTCCAGAGACCTCTGCTCTGCTCCTTCCAGGAAGCACATGGATATTCCTTATTTTTCCCACAATAGAGCAAACATCGAGATGAACTTTCAATTTTTAAAGCAAAGTACGGGAGACTAAAGCAGCAACAGCTTTTATAGTTTTCCTCCTTTCTCGAATAAGACTAAGTACAACTTCGTAACGAACTAAAGTACAAAGGACCTCTTGTGCCTGTGCACCTCAACTCTGTGAGCTCAGCATAAGACTCCACGGAAATTCGTGGCCTTCAGTTCAGACTCGGTTAAGGAGGCCCAAACCTGCATTTCAATTTAAGGCCATCTTTACTCAAATCAAGAGAATACCAAAAACATTTCAGAATTCCCATAGCTAGGATAAATCTCTTATGCAAGTGACCCAAAAAGGTTTCTCATTTCACATCAGAGGAACCTCTTCCCCCAATCCCTTTCCTGTTATGATCTTTTGGAGGACAAGATGATTATTTCACTTTTTACCACCTACTGGCTTAACAATATGCAGATTTTTAGCTGCCTCATCTCTTCCTAATCTTATGGTAACCAGTGTTTGTAGACCAGTATCTCAGCTTTTACTTTGACTCCCATCTTTGTTACTTTCTGGAACTCTTGTAATTCTTAGCTTTTTTACTGAGTCAGTCATTCTTTTCCACTAGAGTTATCTCCATGAGAACCCCAGCCTGATGACATCTCAGCAGCCTGCTTCATTCTCACCCTTCCTGGCCAATCCAGTGCCTCAGTACTGAAAAATCTCTTCTTGCTGCTATTCAAAGTTCATTTTCATTTGCTTTATCATGAAGTTTATTATGTGACCAGTCGGTCAAAGAAAAGGCATTACTATAACACTTTCCCAGTACTTGATGTTTTCACTAAAACATAATTATTTTCCCAGAATGTCAGATTATGTGAAAACACAGCAGGGAGGTTGGGTGTGGGGTTTTTTGTTGTTTGGTTAGTGGATTTTGGAGGGGATGGTGGTGGGTTTTTTAATTTGTGTTGGGTTTTTTGGGGGGAGAGGGCTTTGGGTTTGAGGTTTTTCGTTTCTTTGTTGTTGTTGTTGGGTTTTTTGTTTGTTTGTTTGTTTTAAAAGAAGGGTTTTCTTGTCCTGGGACTTCCATAAGAAAATTTAAGACAGCAGGCACCAATGGCTGATCGTCTTTGGTAACAAAGCATGCTTCTGTCCGGCAGAAAAGGTGTAGTACAATCAAGACAGAGTGATTTAGAAAGGAGCCCAAGGTAGTATCTGAACTGCTTCCATCAAGAGTCCTCCAAAGCAGAATGTTCCCTGGAGTATACTTGGCACAATTCTCTCAGCTCCTGAAGCAAACACACCTCCCAGGAAGAGGCAGAAGCTGGCAGGACTCTCTGCAGCTTCATGTGGAATGGAGCAGGTTCCCAAGTGCTCCACACAGCTAGGGCTGCCCCACTGAGCAGCTGAGATTCAGTCTTCATAGAATCATTCAGGTTGGCAGAGACCCTTGGGATCAAGTCCAACCATCAGCCCCACTCTACAAAGTTCTCCCCTACACCAGATCCCCCAACACCACATCTAATTGACTCTGAAACACAGTCAGGGATGGGGACTCATTGAGCAGCCCATTCCAGGGTCTGACCACTCTTTTGGGGAGGAATTCTTTCCTAATGTCCACCTTAAACCTACCCAGCTGCAGCTTGCAGCCATTCCCTCTTGTTCTATCGCTAATTGCCCGTGAGAAGAGACCAGCACCAACCTCTCTACAATGTCCTTTCAAGCACTTGTAGAGAGTGATGAGGTCTCCCCTCAGCCTCTTCTTCCCCAAACTAAACAGTCACAGCTACCTCAATTGCTCCTCATGAAAGGAGCATTCTAAGGTCTGCACATCCTTCAAGTTTGCAACATAATTATGCATCCCCTAATAAACTTTGGTAAGTAATAGTCAAATGTAGCCACTCAAATAATCGCATGTAGATCCATATCTATTGCAAAATGCACCTGATTTTTAAGAACAAGCTTTTCTAAGGGCATGTTATTCTGTGGAATAATAATGGAGTCTTTGCAGCCTCTTTGTCACACGTTCTTTGGTAAGGATATAATTCATGTGCTATGCTAAAATATCAATAATAAAGAGAAAAAGAGATCTTGAATGTTTTGATATTAAAATTACTTATCTTTCTCCAATGGATTCTGGTGATTAACAAGTCCCAATTTCACAGATGATTTTTTCCACACGTTTAATTTCACATATATTCAAGACCCCTTTTGCACCTGAAAATAATTATCCACTTTCCCCTCACATTTTTCTAGTAATATGATTCTGAGTTCCATAAAACCTCCACTGACATCTTTAAAATAGTACATTTGGTGTACTCGAGTATAGTCTGTGCTGATAACAAATATTCAATTTCTTAATTTTGTTAAAATTTTATCCATAATATATTCTTTTTTCATTTATATGTTATATTCAGTTTCCTACAAAAGCAGCTGATTGTTCTTTGCTTTCAGCACAACAAAAATCAAACCTACGTACTAGTAAGCTGCTTGCTTTCTTTTAAATAAATAAAAAAATATATATACAGTAGCCTTTAAATACTAAGAAAAAAACAGTAGATTTCAAGTATATCTCTCTTTTCTCCATGTATAATAGCATGCAAATAACTCCTTAAACAGCATTTCCTTCCACAGACTTTTAATATTCAAAATTACACCAGATGTACCTTGTCAAGATGTTTGTTGAATACAGTGACTTTTGCCAACAAAAATCCCAGAGTATTTGATGAATGAGGGTCACTTAAATTGTTTTTTTAAAACAGGTAGAAAGCAATACTGGGGTAACAGAGTAGAATTAGCAATATTTTAATGAAGTTCCAGGTAAAGAGTGGATTTCTATGACTACCTGCTAGCTTTTTGTAAAATGTCTGCTGTCTGTGCCAGTATGGAACTATAAATGAAAGGTCCTTGTCTCCAAAATTCAAACTAGATTTTTTTTAATTTTTTTAATTTTTTTTTTGGTAATATTAAGGACCTTGAACAAGGAGTAGGGAGTAATTCAGTACTTTAATCTGCCAAATATTTTAAAGGTTTGTCATCTGCACTTTAATGTCTATCTTTTCACCAGGTGCATAATAGCTTTAACACAGCAAAAGAAGGATCTATACATATCTCTTATGTCATAAAACACTAATCAGTGTAAACTTCAAAGCTTTTATTTGAGAGTGTAAACTTCTAAGAAAGGTTAGATAACTACTGAGCAGGTGCAAAACAGGCACAAAAATAGATGGAAACATAATAAAGGAAGCCAGACAAAGCTGTTGTTACAAAAAATTATATTCTTATTAAAGAGGAAGGACTACAGCCAAAAAGAAATTAAGATGTAATTACCACATCTGTTAAGGGTAGCCAAGCATTTTGCAGAAATTTCTTCAAATTTTGAGGTTGTCATCTAAAGGTAAATCTATTATTTTGGATTTCACTTTTGCACAGGCAAATTTTGATATTCTCTTCTCTTGCAATCATGCTCAACATTCTATAAAAAAGCCTAAAATGTAATGATATTCACATTAAAGGGTACAATGTACAGTCCAACTTGCACAACTTTTGACAGTTTTCTTTAAAACGCTAAAATTGTATAATACAAGCATTTTTTGCAATACAATTTTATATACAAGCATTTGACACTTGAATTTCAATGCTGCAATGTTCACTAAAGCCAAAAATGTTATAGCCACCTCTAACACGGTTCAAGTAATAGTCACATACTGAAGCACTTACAGGCACCCTGATGAATTAAAGAATTTAGGTAATGGGATTAAGTTCACACTTAAGTATTTCAAGTAAGTATTTTCCACTTCTTACTTTCCATTGGGAACTGGAACTAGCCACGAAGAGACAAACAGAAGCTAGATATACATGGAAACTTTGCTATTTTTGTCTCATGATAATGCATGTCTACACATCGAAACTGAAGAATAGAAAAGCTTTGTATTTCATTCCAGAGTTTTCAAATAAAATATTTGAGTGCTCTTATCTGTGATGAGAATGGACAAGTGGTACTAAAGTAATGCAGAAATAAAAGCATGAGTCTGCTACCAGCAACCTCAACAAAATCCGTGAAGCTAATCAGTAATAGAAGGTTGTTCACAAAATGCTAATAGTAATTATGTCTTTTGGTTTTTTGCAGAGTACATCTTAATATCTCCATTTTCCTGAAACGGCACATCCCTTTCCATTGCATGTGAGTACACAGTTTTCTCTTTTGCATATTTTGTTTTGGGGTTTTTGGTCAGGTTTGGATTTTTTTTCCCTTCCCTTCCAAATACTCAGGAAGTTTGGCTCAATCAGTCAGGCAAATTAGATTGGTTGCTTTGTCCTTTACCAGATTCTGTATCACATAAATACATTGGCTATTTACAACAGTATCCTCTTGCAGACTAAACCATGTGCTTTTCTAAGCAATAGAGTTGTTATATTCTCATTACTCCAATTAACCTGATTTTAAATCAGCTATCATAACAATAAAAGGTACAGGAAGCATTTCTGATCAGAAACAAACCTTCATCCTCTTTTTGTTTAGAGAGAACACAGACTTTAGATGAAAACTGCTAGGAGGCCAGCACCTATACAAGCTATTAAGCTAGACTGTTAATTCTGGGTTTTTGCAGAGGGCACAGCAGAAGCATATTCTACACTGAAATTCCAGTAATGCTTTTAAAACAATGTTCCACCTCTCAGAAGGGAGTATTAGGCTGCCACTTACAGCACAGGGGACAGATTTTAACTAGCTCTGGTCTGTGCGAAGAAAAAGGCCAACTTCCATAATATAGTCATCAACTTCAGATAGATAATTCTTTAGGTAGCTTGCAATACCCCATACCTATCAAACTGCCTGGTGCACCATTCTCCAACCACTTTTACGCTCTAAGGCTCTGAATAAAGCTGCACTTGAGTCAGCCAGCGATGGGGATCATACAACCGAAAAACAATCTCATGTAAAATCCTGGGCATGTTCCCATAGACGGGAGAATTTATAGTGGTTAGTAGGCAGTAACACCTTGCTCAAGTAGCTCTTCTCCTGGTGCATATAAACTAATTTAATACATTCACATCAACAACTTACATATCACATCCTTATCACACCACTGCCACTCCATCTTTTCTATTGGAATACTGTCACATTTTCACTCCCAGAGAGTTCTTGGCATTAAACTGTAGAGAACCTGAACTGCTATAAAATGAAAGCACCCGATCTTTTAGTTAAAAACACGTGGAACAACTTAGTTGGAATTATAGCTATTTTTTTGTATTTTGCTCAGATAAAGTTATTATCCTCATCTTTGCTTATTCAGTTCATTGACAACACAGCGTTTGTGAACAGATAACTGTATTTCTGGAGTTTTCTACTCATACCTTACCTGTCTCATATTTTAGATAAAGCAGATCCATATCTAACTGGACAACTGCCCATCAAACATCTTCACAGAAAGATGCCATCATAGTTTGGCACAAAAATATTAAAGTATTTTTTTCTGAATAGATTACATTTTCATCCTTAAAATGACATGGAATATACCATAACAACAAAAAAGATGACATCATTGAGTATTCAACCTGCAACCTGCTATGCAACATCAACCTATTTTACCTCTGACTTTCAAAGTCAACTGAGAATCAAGGTAACATTTATTATTCCCCATAAGATACCAGCTTTTGAAGTAGGATTTTTTTTTTATTTATTTCACTCCTTTCAGAATTGCCAGTTTAAATACTGTTTACCTTCAAGTTTAACTACTATAGTAACTTGTCCATATAAACCTGGTTTCTTTGGAAGTGAATTCTTAGTATGAAACATGATTCTACGATGCAGCATTCTACGATGCTGGTCCAAATGCAGAATATTTCATACAAGGAAAGAAAGGAAATGAGAGTCTCCAGCACGTAGTCTCTGAGAAAGAGTTCGTCTTGGGGCCACTATGACTGGACCCAGGCAGCCGTTGCAGAGTCCTGCGTCTACCAAGCGGTGGCAGAGGAACCTGTCCAGACCCTCAACAACTGACAAGTGTTAAGCATGTGAGAAAAGGGCTACTCTACAAAAATCTGAGTAAGCACCTACTATTTCAGACCAGTACCTGTTACTAATGGGTACAAGGGCATGGAATGTATCAGAGAAAACAGCCAAGGGGTGAGGGGAAGAGAACGGTTCCAGTACAAGAAATCTCTCTAGGTCAAGTGAGAGCCATCATAGGTCACATGAGTACTGTTTAGATCTGTATCTCAAATGCATTCATTTTTCTGATTGTGGACAAAAAAACCTGCAGGATTGCAATCAAGTCATTTTAATGTATAAGTGTTACTTACTCCAAATGATATCAAAGTACTCTTGTTCCAGGCTTTATATTTTAGTTGCTAGAAATGAAGACAATTACTTTGCAGACAGCGCTTGACACCCTTCTTCCCTGGCAGGCATCAGAGAGATCACAGAATCTCAGGGATTGGAAGGCACCTTGAAAGATCATCTGGTCCAATCCCCCTGCCAGAGCAGGAACACCTAGAGCAGGTCACTCAGGAACGCGTCCAGGTGAATTTGGAATGTCTCCAGAGAAGGAGACTCCACAAACTCCCTGGGCAGCCCCTTCCAGTGTTCAGCCACTCTCACTGTGAAGAAGTTTTTCCTCATATTTAAGTGGAACCTCCTATGTTCCAGCTTGTACCCATTGCCCCTTGTCCTATCATTGGTTTTCTCTGAGAAAAGCCTGGCACCATCCTCCTGACACTCACCCTTTCCATATTTATAAACATTAATAAGGTCACTCCTCAGTCTCCTCTTCTCCAAGCTCAAGAGACCCAGCTCCCTCAGCCTTTCCTGGAAGATGCTCCACTCCACCATCTTTGTAGCCCTGCCCTGGACTCTCTCAAGCAGTTATGATGAAGCAATAGTTCTTGCCTTTGCGATGCTGATGAAAACCAACCTAAGACACTGCGTAAAGCAACAGGCACAATGTGCATTGAGCAAATAGGGACACAACAGAAAAGACAATTCGGACTGAGGTGACAACCTATCTAAATTACAAGTGTGGAAACCCCTCATTTCTCCATTAAAATAATAAGTGATATAATAATCACTTTGACTCCTCCTTTCTAAAGGAATAAGTCATTTCCCTGCTGTCTTTAAAACTGTCACTTGGTGATGCTGGGTAGCTACTGCTACTGAATACCAAAACCCATCCAACTTTCATTTATTTTGAGCTGTGAAGAAAGAAAACTAATGAACTGTGAATGATCAAGACATTTATATTGCAAAACTAACATGTCTATGTATGGCCTAAGATTCTTATCCCATATGGCTATGTGACACACAAACTATCATTTTTAGCATGGGGGTGCTTAATTTCTTTTCATTAGCTGTCACTTCCTTTTTTGTACCAAATATTTAACTTTCTATGACTTTTATCATCAGCTACTCTGACTCAGCAGTGTTAAAAAAACCCCACAAACAACAAAAAATCAAATACCTAAACTATAAAACCTTAATTAATGTATTGTGTACAAAATAAACCCAGCTACTGCTCACTCTGTGGAACAGGTATGCAAAAGAATTTCAAAAAGAATTCATCGAGACAGAAAGTGATGCATGAGCCTATTCGCTTCTGCGATGTCAATAAAACCAGCAAAGCAGGATACTCTGTGCTCAAGCTCTCCTGTTCCATATGAACAGCCAGTTTAACTAGGTATGACAAACTGCTTATTTGCTAAACAGAAGCTTGGTATAATGAGATTAATATATACATTAATATATTTTATTTAAATTAGACACAAATTTAAAATAATATAACTATATATATAATATTTAATATTTGCTATATAATATACAATGCATATNTAGTTTTAAGGAATGAAGTATTTGTAAGTAACAAATGTACATGGGTTTAAGGAACATCTAGACAGTTGTTCTCACGGCTGACACCTGAACAATAAATCATAAGCCCCACTTGTAAATTGGCTGAAGCTATTCCAACATACCTACCTCCTTTAAATCCTTGTTTAACAGAAAATCAGAAACTAGTTTCAATCAGGAATTCTACTCCAGGAAAAAGTAAAAAGAGTAACGTGTTGTTTAAACTAAACGACGGCAGCCCATACAGTGAGAATCCACAAGTAGTTGTTACAGATTATTTCTGTTAACAACAGAGCTATTCTTTCCTGAATAAATTTGGGGGTATACTGTAGGGTGTCGTTCTCATTTTACCTTTTTACTTAGCACATTAGAAACAGAAATTCTCCTTAATGACAGTAAGTTATTAGTTGATAGCCAAGAAGCTTGCCCTTCTTAGGCGCTGACCAGGTCACACAAAGAAGAGGAAGGAGGTGAGTAGCCATATTAAAATGCTTTCTTGTCCCCCAGATCCCTCAGGGGAAGGTCCTTACTACTGTGCCAATGAATTTCTTATGGCTGCCTCCATCATAAATACTCTGATTAAAATGTAAATTCAACCAACCTATCAGCTTCCCATTAAGAGGACTCTTTAAAAACACCATTAATCAGCTGAGAGATATGTAGTGAAATACCACTTATCAATTCTAACTGCTTATGACAGTTAACAAAGCTTTATATTTGCCCCAAACATGTGCTGATCTATCAATTATGCCAGGGTTCACTCTCACGCTAATTGTACATTTTCTTCTCTAATGCATTTTTGCTGTTATCTCATAGGCTAATGAAAGCCAGGAAATCAATACATATAAATTATACATGCAAAGAAGGACTGCTGTGAACATAAAGTTTCTAATTAATTGCACTTGATTAATTTATATCCTTTAATTATCTTGCTAAGCCACAAACAACATAAATATTCTTGCAATCTGGTTATTGCTATGTCAGTCATAAAAAAAAAGCAGACACAGTAAATCTATGAAATCTAGCAAACTCCATGGCCAAAAAACATGGTATAGCATAACACATAAATACAACAGGACTTACTCAAGACACCTATGAATAATTCTAGCATGACAAATTACCACTAATATGTTGTATAGTTATTTGAATAAGGTTATAATGATGTTATAACTTTACATGGAGCATATAGGGTAAGCAAAAAGCAGGCTTATCATGCAGCATTATGGAGTCTGTTAGTTGCATTTCTAAAACAAATTTGCAATACAGATGTAAGTGATACTGATATCTGATTGGTTAGGGTCAGGGACCAAATTATCAAGATTCTGAATTAGGGTATCACTGGTTTTCTGCACTTATGATCACATGGTAATTTCATTTGGGGAGCTATCTGAAAGCCAGAAACACAGAGTCAGGACATAATAACAACAGAGCCAGCTCCAAGAGTTAAATAAGAGCTAACACACCGTCTTTTGTAAAAGGCAACTGACCAAATAGAAATTCTTCCATTATGTGAGTAGCTGTAACTGTAGATACTTTTTTTTTTCCCCCTTTTGAATTTTGTCCACTTCGGTAAACCAACCATATGTCACTGTTCTAAAATCTAATCCTATCAATCCACCAGGTTTGCTCTTAGTCCTACACAACAGCATATTACTGAATATCTGTATCTACAACTTTCATAAACGTGTTAAAAGAAACTGTATCTGTCTACAGGGAGACTCAGACAGAGACCATCTGTCAGTGACTAAAGCTATTCTTTAAAAAAGAAAACATTCATCTGGGATTTGCCCTTTACAGAGTAAACCCACTTAACCTCCCAATAAGATTAACTCTTATTTGTTTTCATTAAACAAAAATGACCATGCTAATATGCATTTAATAGTACTAACAATGAGAGAAACGTGAACTTCAACAATTTTTAAATTCCTTAAAATCATAAAACTTGCTATTTCACGACAACTACTTTATTATTCATAAATAACTTTCATTTTTCAAAAGCTTTCTTCCCTGAAGTTGAGACTAAAAATGAAATCAGGGTATATATTGGAACTAAGACAGCAGGCTCTTGAGTCTGCCGCATATTATAGATAGAAATGACTGTATATAAATTAAGTCTGAACAACGCGTATAAAAACCAAATACCTTTGGAGCACTGATGATTTTCACCTGTGCCCTCAACATCTAGGCATTTACAAAGGAAGGTATTTAACTAGATTGATTGGACAAGGCTGTCTGAGAAGAGTTAGTGCCATGTAAT
>VZTM01034390.1:2474-19293 GCA_013400555.1 Jacana jacana | reverse complement strand
GGGGGGAGTGTGCTTTCTGTTATAATTTGGGATTAAGAGCTATTCTTTGGCATTCTGTTCTTTACCACGGAAGAAGAGCGATGCTCAGCTCTGCTTTTCCATCTGTTGACAGTAGATCCTAAACATTTTGTCAGGGAAGCCTTTTTAGCTATTTTTGACGACGAGAACTGAGGCGTAAACAAACTGAGATGCCTTACAGAGAGTCAGCTGGAGGGAAGCGTACCAGAGAAATATGCCAGGCTAAAACTCACTTTCACAGGATGCTGTGGTGTTGGAAGGGACCTCTGGAGGTCATCTCTTCAAGCACCCTGCAAAAGCAGGGCCACCTACAGCAGGTCCCACAGGAACATCTCCAGGTGGGGTTTCAGTGTCTCCAGAGAAGGAGACTCCACCACCTCTCTGGGCAGCCTCTGCCAGGGCTCTGCCACCCTCAGAGGGAACAAGTTCCTCCTCGGGTTTAGATGGAACTTCTCATATTCCAGTTTGTGCCCATTCCTTTTTGTCCTACCACTGGGCACCAGTGTAAAAAAGCCTGGCCCCATCCTCCTGACACCCACCCTTGAAGGATTTCTAGGTGTAGATCAGACCCTCAGCCTTCTCTTCTCCAGACTCAACAGACCTAAGTCCCTCAGCCTTTGCTCACCAGAGAGATGCTCCAGGCCCCCTCAGCATCTTGGTCGTCCTCTACTGTGCCCTCTCCAGCATATCCCTGTCCTTCCTGAACTGGGGAGCCCAGAACTGGCCCCAGTGCTCCAGCTGGGGCCTCCCCAGGGCAGAGCAGAAGGGAGGATGACCTCCTTCCACCTCCTGGTCACATTGTTCTTGCTGCACCCAGGATGAATTCCTCCAGCTGATCTGTTGACAGTCATCTCTAAAACCCAATTTCTGCATCAATTTGCCTTATTTCTGGCAGGAACGGTAACAACCCTTTTTTTTCCTTACCTGCTGCACTTACTGATAGGTTTACACTAAAAAAAAATTCCTCATTCCACTTCCCCACTCCAGACAATGGCATTTCCCCCCCCAAGAAAGGGCAGCAGAAGTGACCTGGTATGTATTATTAATACACAATGCAGTTCAAGAAGCGACTCTCCGCCGCGCGATAACATTAATGCTTTTTCCCTTTTTCCATGGGCTTGGATTAAAGCAAACTCTTTGCTTCTGTGCTCAAAGGCTGGACCGTGGCAAATTGCCTTTTCCCCTCTTATCTAAGAGGAGGCTGGAGCAATTATTTATTGCTCCAGTTAACAGCAGCTCGAATTAACCACCTGCATTTTTCAGGGTTTTCACAGAACCCTGCGGATCGCGTGGCTTCAGCCCAAGCTGAGCTCATTTTGGCCAACGTCACTTTAACCCAGCCCAGTTATAAACATAAATCATCCACCAGCAAGAGTGGTCAGTCAGTGGAATCAGCTGCCCAGGGAGGTGGTGGAGTCCCCATCCCTGACTGTGTTTCAGAGTAGATTGGATGTGGTGTTGAGGGATCTGGTGTAGGGGAGAACTTTGTAGAGTGGGGCTGATGGTTGGACTGGATGATCCCAAGGGTCTCTTCCAACCTGAATGATTCTGTGATGA
Source organism: Jacana jacana (assembly GCA_013400555.1). Taxonomy (NCBI): domain Eukaryota; kingdom Metazoa; phylum Chordata; class Aves; order Charadriiformes; family Jacanidae; genus Jacana; species Jacana jacana. The sequence goes on along the minus strand of VZTM01034390.1, from coordinate 17,718 downwards.
CTCCGCCCAGTGGATAAAATTTGAGGGATTGTACCTTGTGCTCTACAGAATCCCAGAATGTTATGGGGTTGGATGGGAGATCATCTAGTCCAACCTCCTGCCCAAGCAGGGCCACCCACAGGAACGTGTCCAGGGAGGGGGTTGAATGTCTCCAGAGATGGAGACCCCACCACCTCTATGGGAAGTCTCTTCCAGGACTTTAGGCTGGACATTAGGAAAAAGTTTTTCACAGAGAGAGTGGTCAGAGCCTGGACTGGGCTGCCCAGGGAGGGGGTGGAGTCCCCATCCCTGACTGTGTTTCAGAGTAGATTAGATGTGGTGTTAAGGGATCTGGTGTAGGGGAGAACTTGTAGAGTGGGGCTGATGGTTGGACTTGATGATCCCAAGGGTCTCTTCCAACCTGAATGATTCTATGATTCTATGACTTCTGCCTCCAAGGGAAGAAGTTCTTCCTCATGTTGAGATGGAACTTCTTATGTTCAGATTTGTGCTCATTTCCTCTTGTCCTTTCACTGGGCACCACTGGAAGAAGACGGGGCCATGTCTTTCTGATACCCACCCTTGAAGTATTTCTAGTTAATCTTATTTTTCACAGCTCCTAACTCAGCCCAGGAGCTGGGACATGGGTAGAAGGAAGAGATGGACCCAACCTGGACTTCACAGGACTTTATTTCTCTCCATTAGAAATCACCAAACGTGACTCTTCCTGCTATAGAAGCCCAGAAAGTCACCTGGATATTAAATAATGTCCCTCTTCCTTCTGGACCTGAAATGAAGTCCCAAATACGGGGGTGGAAGGGACATGAGTAACAATACGTGCTAAGGACTTAGAGGGTATTTGCTCTTTTCAGGTTCGCTGTAATAGCATTAATCAGGCTGAGCTGATTTGGGGTTAATGTAGATGAAATAGGGAATTGTGCAGCAGGGCTGGTTTTTGCAGTGTCAGGTTCAGAAAAGCCTCCTCACGTGCAAAGCTTAGTTGTTTTTCAGTGAGGAACTTGGAGGAAAACTGATTAACTTGGGGTTTTGGGGGGAAATGGGAGTGAAAAGCAACATGGAACCCCTGGTAAACCGGGATGTGCCTCTACAATGAGTTCCTGTGTGTTACTCGTTGTCTTCTGCATCTTTCCTATTAAACCAGAGGGTGAGGAAGTTCACAGTGAGCTAAGAGGTGGTAAATGGCTATTTCTGATGCGATTCTGCCATCCAGAAATGAGAGAGGGAGGCTTTTTGCTCAACATGCAAAAAGGGATTTATGGAGCTGCATGAGCTGCTCTGGGCTGGGGTTGGGAGCAGGAGAGCCGGAGGTGGTTGGCTCACTGCTGTGGATTTTGTGGATGGTGACCCTCAGGCATCTCTTTGCCCGCCATTCTGACTGGGAAAAGGGGAGCAGTCAACCTGCTGGAGGGAAGGGAGGCCATCCAGAAGGAGCTGGTCAGGCTGGAGAGGTGGGCTTGTGCAAACCTCCTGCAGTTTAAGCAAACCAAGGGCATGGTTTGCCCCTGGGACATGGCAATCCCAGACATGAATNATCTGGGGAAGAACTTATTTGGTGTGAGGGTGGTGAGAGCCTGGCCCAGGTTGCCCAGAGAAGCTGTGGCTGCCCCATCACTGAAAGTGTTGAAGGCCAGGCTGGATGGAGCTTTGAGCAACCTGCTCTTAGGGGCATGTGTCCCTGCCCGTGGCAGGGTGGTTGGAACTTGATGATTGTTAAAGTCTTCCCAGCTCTAACCATTTTGTGCTTCTGGGATTCCTGTGACATGCGGCAGCATTTCCTTGGGAGGAGCTCTGTGGGGCTGGATGCCTCCCTTTCCAGCAGAGCTCAGCCCCAACTCCATCCACTGGGAAGGCAGTGGTTCCCCACAGCATCCCTTGTTGTCTTGCAAGAACTTGAGCTCACTGCTGATGAAGGTAGCACCAAGAGGCCTAGATAAAGAAAGCCTTTGGGAAGGCAACAGCTATGGTGGGCAGCAGTTGTGCTCTTCACGTTATGTAGGCCTTGGCTTAACTTTATTTCCCTTATTCTTCCTTTTCAGGGAAGTTCTCATCCATTCTGCACCCCAGATCTGCCTTTTGACAATGTATGATTTGTTTTGCCTTGTTTGTTGTTATGTTTTTCCCCTCTTGCAGAGCCAAGTTCCCATTATGTCATTTCCTTGAAGGCCTTCAACAACGCCGGCGAAGGGGTTCCGCTCTACGAAAGCGCCACCACCAGGTCCATGACAGGTGAGTTGCAAACACGAGCCGCTCCCCACCAGTCCCCCTTCACCCCCTTTTCACCCCAAAAGCAAAGCCTTGGGGTCAAGGCAATGGAAGGAAAAGAGCTCAGCAGGCAACCTCTTGGGCCCTGCTAGAAGAAACCAGCTTCTTTTTCCCCTTTATCGTGATTCCACCAGATGGAACCAGTTTTTTTCACCCTTTCCAGCAATTGGTTGTACAAATTTACCAGGATGCTCCCAACTACTTGCTCTTTGGGGTGGGTTGGCTGAGGAGAAGCCTGACTCCCAACCAATTTAAATATTTAAAGATGGGGGCAGGATAGAGGTGATAAATTTTATATATATTTTATTTTCCTTCTTCATTTTGAAAGCGGTTTAAATTAAACCAAATGAGTTAAAAACCACACCGACGCCGCACACGTTTAGGTTTACGTTTACAGAGCTTATAGAAAGGTTGCAAAAGGTGGAAAGAACATACTGGTAAGATTTTTCCTGGCAGGATAAGGGGATGATCCCAGCAGTAATGGGTGCTTTTTTTAGGCAGCTGGTTCTTTTTCCCAGTTGGGATGCTGGCAAAGTTGTAAACAATGAGGATTTTCTGCGACCAACCAGTGTGCTGTTGGGACCAACAAAGGGTTAAAAGAACAGAACTGAGGAAAACAAAACCCAAAGAAATCTGTTTTTCCTCTGGAGCCACCCCATCCTTTGGTGAAGGTGTTTTCTCTCCTCGTGTTTCACCCATGGTGTTCAGAGCTGCCTGGAAAAGGGGAGCTGTGTCACTTGAGAGCAAAACCCCCATCACTGACGCTGGCTTGGGTGGACCACGAGGAGGAAACCAACCAAATGGCACTGGGGTGGCTCTATGAGGTAAAAAAGAACAGCTTTGATCCCTATGGTTTTGTGAAGTATTCCCATAAGAAATCTTGGAAAGTCAGAAATTTATCAAGGGCAACCATCACAAGCTCCCTTAGATGTAAGAAGCGTCAAGGTCTGGCTCAAAATCGTTACTCTTTTCTTCTTGTGTGGAATCTGTAGAGGTGATTTGGGCTGAGTGTTGTCCTTTCCAATGGATTTGCTTCAGGATCTGTAAATACCTTTGGGTTTATGGGTTGGTTGTTGGGTTTTTTTTAATTCCCTGTTGATTCCGTTTGAAAAACGACGCGGTTGGCCTGTGGGATTTGATAGATGAAACGATATCCAGGTGTGGAAAAGGTAATCCAGGCTTGGACTCTGTTTTTGGGAACTGATGATTATCTGTGAGAAGTCCATCTCTGTGCTTCTCCTGAGAGACACCCTCACCCCAGAGCTTCCCACCCCCCGTGGGGTGCGGCCTCGGAAAGGAGCCAGTGGCCTGGGCCGTTCCTGAAGGAACATCTCAGAGAAGGCTTTTAGCAAAGCACAGGAGCTGTGTTCTCCAGTTGACGGCCAAGCTGACGCACCCTGGACACCAAAAAACCCCCAAATCTGAGGGTTTTGTGTCAGTTTGGCCTATAAATAGATGTATTTTGGCATCTGCTTGTGTGGATACGGTGTGCAAGCTGGAGTTACGCAACGGGCAATATTCATAAAACCATTCCAGAGAGACCAAGGAACTATTTTCTGTCCAAAAATTGCAACTTCTAACTGACAGATGTCCACACGTAAATCACAGCAGATGAAACTGGTGGGAGATGGAGGTGGGATTTGGGGTCCTGATTTTGGTCCAGAGACATTTCCCTTTTCCTCAGGTCAGTGGTGACGTGGTTCAGACACTAAATGGTCTTGATGGATCACATCTGACCACTTTTTTGGCAAAACCCAGCCTCTTTCCATAATCTCCTCTCCAGCAAGAGTTTGGTTTTCAGGGTGGGAGAGAGAGAGGAGAAAGGAAGAGCAGGATTTGTGAAAATACCAACTCAGGCACGTTAAATGCCATCATTACTTGGTTGAAAAAAAGTCAAAACCAAGAGAAATGGGCTCACTCTTGGAAGTTCACAGTTTCTCTTTTGGAAAACTTCAGTTTGGGAAAAGAAACCCTTAATTTTCCATGTGCAGAAGGTGGATTCATTGGGATGGGGCAGAAAAAAGAAGGAAGATACTCAGCTGCTGGTCCCTCCCTGTGTGGATCCTGCGTTGGGGTTTTGGGTGGCTCCAGGTCACTTCATTTCCTTCGCCGCTCGTAGTCAAACGTCTTACAAAGCAGGTTGGGATGGAAGAAGGGAAGAGAAGCAGCAGGTTGGAAGCTACAGCCTCATCAACCTTTTCCAGCATCTTCCTCCTCTCCTCTGTTTTCTCCATCTCTGCTTCCCATGTGAATCCTGTCACAGTGCAGCTCCAAAGGGAAGAGACAGCAGCTCTTCATTGACTCCATAGTTAAACCAGATGGATTTTGCCCAGCACACCATCGTGGTGTGCCCTTGGTGCTCAGCATCTTCTCCTCAAAGATACCCCCACTGGTCACAGACACGTGGGACAAGAGGAAAAAGGCCACAGGTTGTACCAGGGAAGGTTTAGGATGGATATTGGGATCAAAATTGTTTATGAAAGCCTTGAGGGTGCCCAGGGAAGTGGTGGAGTCGCCATCCCTGGAGGTGTTTAAAAGCCAGGCAGATGGGGTGCTGAGGGATATGGGTTAGGGGTGGCTTTGTCATTAGGTTGATGGTTGGACTCAATGATCTGAAAGTTCCCTTCCAACCTTGACCATTGCACAGTAGAGGTTGTTTCTCGAGGAAGGAGCCCACTCGAAGGTAATCCACGTCTCCACGCCTGGATGCGTCTGTTTATCGTGCTGTGACAGTATTAAACCAACAATAGCAGGAGCTTCATTTCAGCAGGGAAATAGTTACCTCCTGGTTTGCTAACAAACTTTTCAGCAGCTGCATAACACGCTCCTTTCAAGAGCCTAAACCAACAAAAGAGCCTGAATGAAGCTGTGGAGAGAGAAAAGCAGAGGTAACTCCTGCCCGTGGAAGAATATGTCACCTCTAGACACCAGGTTGGACAAAGGACACTTTCTCCGCTTCGTAGGGGTTTCCAATAACATCTTTTTAAGTGGTTAAATTTTTTAATGAAAAAGTGAATGATTTTAAGGAGAGACTGTGTGAGAGATTGACCTCATCTCGTGTGAAGGAACTGCAGCCTGCCTGGAAGGGTTTTAAGCAGGTCATGAGAACTAGCTGTGTTCTGGTTGTAGTGATGTATCTGAACCGTTGCTGATGCCTTCTCATTTTGCATTAATGCCTTTCTTTCTGTTCTCCTCATGTTCCTCCTCCTCATTAATGCCATGCATTTAACCCATCGTGATGTCTGCCCCTTGGTGGCTCTTTGCTTTTGGTTTGGTTTGGTTTGTTTCATTTGTGTTGGTTTTTTTTTCATTTGTTTTGGTTTTGTTGCTTTGTTTGGTTTATTTTTCTCTTTAACTTCCTTTATTCATTTCTTTTGGAATGCTCATTTGGTGATGTATGGACCCAGACCCCATTGATCCATTAGAAGTTGATTTTTATCCTTTGCTTGATGATTTCCCTACCTCAGTCCCAGATATCTCCACCCCCATGCTCCCACCAGTAGGTGTCCAGGCTGTTACACTTACACACGATGCGGTGAGGGTCATCTGGGCAGACAACTCTGTCCCAAAGAACCAGAAGACAACGGAGGTTCGCTTCTACACGGTCCGATGGAGAACGAGCTACTCGACAAGTGCGAAGTACAAGGTGAAGTTTTAACACATTATGACTTTCTGAGCTGCTTCCTCTGGTCCTCTTTTAGTTAGAAAGACTCTGAATTGGCTTTTCTGAACTTCCCTCCACCAAAAGTATCGTTTCAATCAGGAGACTTCCCTGGGTAACTGTTGCATCCTAGGAACCCATGTGTTGTGGTTTAGTTCCATGGGGACTTTATCAATCAGATATAAATTAGTCACAGATTTGGGAGCACAATACCAGACTCTGGATGGGAAGAAGTGGACCTGTTGAAGGAAGGACATGGATCTGTTGGAAGTAGGTCCATGTCCAGCAGAGCACCTCTGCTGTGAGGACAGACTGGGAGAGTTGGGAGGGTTCAGCCTGGAGAAGAGAAGGCTCCGGGGAGACCTTAGAGCCCCTTCCAGTCCCTAAAGGGGCTCTGGGAAAGCTGGGGAGGGACTCTTGACCAGGGAGTGGAGCCATAGGATGAGGGCGGAAGGGTTTGACACTGAAAGAGGGGAGATGCAGATGAGATGTGGGGAAGAACTTCTTTGGTATGAGGGTGGTGAGACCCTGGCCCAGGTTGCCCAGAGAAGCTGTGGCTGCCCCATCCCTGGAGGGAGGGATTCAAGGCCAGGTTGGTGGGGGCTTGGAGCAACCTGGTCTGGTGGGAGGTGTCTCTGCTCAGGGCAGAGGAATTGGAACTGGATGATGCTTAAGGTGCCTTCTAGCTCAATGCTTCTAGCTCAATCATTCATAGAATCATAGAATCATAGAATCATTTAGGTTGGAAGAGACCCCTGGGATCATCAAGTCCAACCATCAGCCCTACTCTACAAGTTCCCCCTACACCAGATCCCTCAACACCACATCTAATCTGCTCTTAAACACAGTCAGGGAGGGTGACTCCACCACCTCCCTGGGCAGCTGATTCCACTGACTGACCATTCTATGATCCTATGATAAATACTGGTTGCAAAGCCATCCACAAAGTATGACAGTCCCACCCACCCATATTAGGTATTCCCAAACAGGAAAAACTAAAGGTCACTAGATGAGAAAACTCAGTTTCAATGGATAGGACCCCACTGTGCTACTTTGAATAGGAGTTTTTTTTAATTCAAGTCTTAATTAGAGCGATACAAGAACCCATGTGGTGCTGCAGAGACTTGGTGGGACAGGGAACAGGAAGGAACAAGCACAGCCTTTAGGCTTTATTTCTCTTTATTTGCTTGGTTTTGAACACTAAGCTACCTTCCCCCCTGATCATCAGCTGATATATTGCATCCCATATAACATCTGCCTTCCTCACGATGAGCGTGTCCTTCCTCCCCTGCCCTGCCATCATAGTTGTTATCGCTTGCCTGAAGGATGGTATCGATCCGTATGGATGGACTTCTATACTGCAAGTAGGTGCTTGGGTTTTACTGGCTTTTGTCCTCACAAAGTCATTTTTACAAGGACAGCCATGCTTTATCCCACCGAGGGTCCTCCAATAAGAGCCTGAGCTATGTGTCAGAATACAGGTTGGCCTTTTGGATCCCCAGAGGCTGGTACTCCAACTCTTCCAGGTTTGAGCTATGCTTGTCCTCCAAGACTCTAGTTGTGAGATCTTTCCCTGGTGGTTTTTGGAAGATGTGGAAATGGTGGTGGAGAAGTTCTTGCCTTCGGGGCCTTTTCCCCTTACTCGTCTCCATCACAATTTGGCTTGTTGGCACTCGGCTGAGTCATTGTGCTGCCACAGATGTGATTTCAGAGGATCCCAGAACGCTATGGGGGGTAGAAGGGACCTCTGGAGATCATCTCCTCCAACCCACTGCCAAAGCAGGTCACCCACAGCAGGTCCCACAGGAACGTGTCCAGGCAGGGTTGGAATGTCTCCAGAGAAGGAGACTCTACCACCTCTCTGGGCAGCCTCTGCCAGGGCTCTGACACCCTCAAAGGGAGTAAGTTCCTCCTCAGGATGAGGTGGAACCTCTTATGTTCAAATTCGTGCCCATGCTCTCTTGTCCTGTCCCTGGGCACCACTGAAATAGGAGTGTCAGCCTGACACCCACCCTTGAAGGATTTCTAGGTGTTGATCAGATCCCCCTCAGCCTTCTCTTCTCCAGACTCAACAGACCCAAGTCCCTCAACCTCTCCTAAGAGTGATGCTCCAGGGCCCTCATCATCTTTGTCATTCTCTGCTGTACCCTCTCCAGCACTTCCCTGTTCTCCTTGAACTGGGGAGCGCAGCACTGGTCCCAGTGCTCCAGATGGGGCTTCCCCAGGGCAGAGCAGAGCAGAGGGGGAGGATGACCTCCCTCTACCTGCTGGTCACCCTCTTCCTTATTCCCCCCAGGATGCCATTGCCCTTCTTGGCCACAAGGCGGCGCAATTGCTGGCTCATGGGCATCCTGTTGTCCACCAGGACTCCCAGGTCTTGTTCCTCAGAGCTGCTCTCCAGCAGGTCCCCCCCAACCTGTCCTGGCTTCAGGGGGTTCTTCCCACTTGCAGGAACCTACACTCACCCTGGTTGAATTTCATTTCTCCTGAAAGAACAGTTTACCATATAGATATATGGAGCTCCTTTATTTAATGACTGATGATTGGCGTCAGACCTGCATCAGCAATGGATGCTGGCGAGATGCCACCTTGTGAACCGCTTCCCAAGCGTGGACATCGAGGTAGAAAGTCATATTATGTTGTCCTCCCTTAGTAAACTTCAGATCTGTAGGTATATAAACATTTAAAAGCACTTACAACTCGCTTCAAGTTGTTGATGCTGGAGGAATGCACACCAGGTTCCTTGCCTTGAAAAGCGTGGGAATTGATTTTATCCAGTTGTCACCAATTTGTCCCATCATTTTCTTCTCACTCATCTCATTTGATACCAGCACAGATTGGCTCAAATTGTTGCTTATTGCAGACAGAGGCAAAATCAGCCCCAAATAAACCACCAGTTTAATATTCACGGTCACATCGATAGCTTTAGGCGTTCGTAACGTCTCGCCCCGAGGCAGATCAATAAATAGGATGTTGCAGATATAATCTAATATACAAACATCTTCTATTTAATCAAGCAAAAGTGTGTTTCCTGAATATAGAAGCACATCTGGACACCGGGGTCCCAGGTCTCGTTTCAATCTGGAGCGCAGATACTTGTTAACCCCAAGAAATGGGGAGCCTTAGACGCAACCATTCTAGAGGTAAAACCACTTCCAGAGCCCCTGCTAAAAATGGGTAGATGTTAAAGACATTCTTTTCTCAGAAGGAACCTGTCAAAGAAGCTGGAAAAGAGTGGTTTAAGTTATGGAAGTGTTCCTGGTTGGGTAATTCTGGGCCAATGTTAATGGCATGGGCTTCAACGAGGCCAAGTGCCAGGTCCTGCCCTTGGGCCACACCAACCCCATGGCTGGCTACAGGCTTGGGGCAGTGTGGCTGGAGCTGCCTGGCAGAAAAGGCCCTGGGGGTGCTGGGTGACAAGGGGCTGACCATGAGCCAGCAGTGTGCCCAGGTGGCCAAGAAGGCCAAGGGCAGCCTGGCTTGTACTAGAACTAGTGTGCCCAGCAGCAGCAGGGAGGTGATTGTCCCCCTGTGCTCAGCACTGGGGAGGCCACCCCTTGAGTCTGGTGTCCAGTTCTGGGCACCTCAGCACAAGAGAGATCTGGAGGGGCTGGAGCGAGTGCAGAGGAGGGACACGGAGCTGGGGAAGGGCCTGGAGCATAAATCTTCTGAGGAACCATTGAGGGAGTTGGGAGTGTTGAGTTTGAGGAAGAGGAATCTGAGAGGAGACCTCATCCCTCTCTACAACTTCTTGGAAGGGCATTGTAGGGAGGTTGGTGCTGGTCTCTTCTCATGGGCAATTAGCAACAGAACAAGAGGGAATGGCTGCAAGCTGCAGCAGGGTAGGGTTAGGCTGGCCATGAGGAAAAAGTTCTTCCCAGGAAGAGTGGTCAGAGCCTGGACTGGGCTGCCCAGGGAGGGGGTGGAGTCCCCATCCCTGACTGTGTTTCAGAGTAGATTGGATGTGGTGTTGAGGGATCTGGTGTAGGGGAGAACTTGTAGAGTGGGGCTGATGGTTGGACTGGATGATCCCAAGGATCTCTTCCAACCTCTATGATTCTATGATTCTAATTTTGTCTTCATAAAGGTCTAGATGGAAGGCCGTAGAGTTGGCTCCCAATTTACCTCTGAATAAAAAGCAACTGGTTCACTTTAAAAAATGGCCAATTGCTCTGTCCAGGAAAAGAGAAGGAGAAAGCATCACAATAATAATTGATTTAACTGCCTAAATTACAGGCAGCACGTTTAGTATTGTATTTAGGCTCCTAAAAATACTCCAGCGAAGGACCGCGGTAGCAGTAGAGCTATTTCTGCTTGAGAAAGGAATCGGTCATCAGTGCCTTTTGCTTGGCTGCCAGCAAAAACCAGCGGCTTTAAAGAGGTTCTTCTCTCCTTCTCTTTGCAGTCGGCGGATACCACCGCCCTGAGTCACACCGTGACGGGTCTGAAGCCCAACACCATGTACGAGTTCTCCGTCATGGTCACCAAAGGTCGGAGGTCCAGCACCTGGAGCATGACAGCCCACGCCACCACCTATGAAGCAGGTACGGCAAGAGCTGCTGGATGGGCTTTTCTGGGGGGTTTTGCTTGTCATCAGAAGCCTCCACTGAGTCCATCTGACAGCATATGTGCAAAACACACTGGATTTCTTAAAGTTTTCATGGGTGGCAGAGCAGAACAGTCATTTTGCTGAGCTCTGGTGTCGTTGCAAGAAGGTAGGAGATGGCCGTGCGTGTGTGTAAGACTTGGCCCCAAAATATAACGAGTATCTGGGATTTTTAATGCTAATGACTTAAAATACTTTTCACTTCTCCAAAGAAACCCAAGATCAGGTGAGAAAAATTATTCTCTTATTATTTGACAATGATTTTGGTACTTTGGCCAGTCTGTTTTCAGTGGTGCCCAGGTAGAGGACAAGAGGGAATGGGCACAAAGCTGAACATAGGAAGTTCCATCTCAACCTGAGGAGGAACTTCTTTCTGTTGAGGGTGGCAGAGCCCTGGCAGAGGCTGCCCAGAGAGGTGGTGGAGTCTCCTTCTCTGGAGACATTCAAACCCAACCTGGACACGTTCCTGTGGGACCTGCTGTGGGTGGACCTGCTTTGTCAGGGGGTTAGACTGGATGATCTCCAGAGGTCCCTTCTCTCCCCAGAGCATTCTGTGATTATGGAGTTCTACCTGGTTTTGTCTCAAATTCGTGTCTTCTTATCTTAGCTGCTTTGTGAAAAAGAGTCATTAACTGCTTCTATCTAACACACATCCTTCTTGAGTCAAGGTCTTGGCTCAGATGTCTCCTCAAAATACTCTGTGGACACGTTCTAGCTGTTTGCTGCACGCTGTGGTGGTAACTAACACATGGGACCAGCCAGGACCTACACTCAGAGTTAAAGTGACTGAAGCCAGGAGTGCAAAATTAGACACAGGGACAGAAAAAGGTTGGGGGAGACGGAAAAGAAAGCCAGCTGAGGAGCCTTTTTAGCTCCAGCTCCTTTATTATGAAGAAGCAACCATCTACCCCTGTGCGAGATGGTGGTTTTCTGCATCTGTGTTTCATTTGCAGCGAACAGCTCTTGTTCAGGTTAACAATATGCTTTTAATAAAACAATTAAAGGCTTTGAAGGCTTAATTCAGCTGCTCTTCTCAAGCAGTTGAGTGGCGGTTTCCGAAGAGGACGCTGTGACCTGAGAGATACTTCAGCTCCTGAAGGGGCCTAAACACGGTTTGGATAGCAGGCCCTCCATGTGGATTATATGGAACCTTAGTTCAGTGGGATTAAAGGGATGGAGACGCAGTGATCTCTGCAGAAAAGAACATCCTCTCCAAAACTTAATTGTTTCTTTCTCTTTGGTTTCTCTTCCATTAACGGCAGGAGGGAAATGCTAGGCCTGGGCTTTGTTCCTAGTTACCGCTTAGGCTTTAATGGCAGCACATATCCCAGTCCCTGGGCTTTTTTTTAAACAAGGATTGGGTCTTCCATTAAATTAGCATTTCTTTTAGAAGAGAATATTCTATATTTTAGAAATATAACCCCTACCACCACCCTCCTTTTGGAAATCCCAAGTAGATTTGCTTTTAAACAACTCCACTGAGCTGCGTGAGGCTGTGTACCTCAGGGCTGCTGGATTTTCCACAGCCTTTACTCCTCCTGTTGTACTCAGTCCATAGATGAAAATGTCTGTGTTTTGGCTTAAAACATTTATCTTCTTCATCTTGCATAGGCAGCAATGTTCCTGTGGCCACCAGTGTAGGTAATACAGGACGTGGATACGCTATATTCTCCTGAGGGCCTGGCCTTGAGAACATTCCAGGTGCCATTACAAATCCCTTTCTACCAGCAGGCACCAGCTGAAGTCTGCTGGTAAATATTGATTTGTTGGGTTGTCTTTATTTTATATTTTTCAATGCAACCCACAGGACACGTCAGTTAATTAACAAAGGGAAAATAAGAGGGAATATATGTGTCCTTAGATTTTCCCATGTGATTGCAATGCAATTATCTGAGCTTGATGGAGCAGCTCTGTTAATTAAGGGCATCCTGCACTGCTGATCTTTATTGCCTGTTTTGTACCCAATTCCGCGTGTTGGATTTCCCGTAATGATATTAAGGAAGGTAGGAATCAGCATCGATACAGAAGTCTCTGGAGATCCCTGCCGTGGCTGGGGAGAGCTGTTAGGCCCATAATTCAAAAGCAACTCTCTGAGCCAGGCTCCGTCTCCAGATCTGCCCACACAAGTCGTGCCCGATGCAAGGGGCGTTAACGAGTGCTGCGGGAAACATCTAAAACTTCGCCTTTGCTCAGAATATCCGATGTTCAAAATCTGCTGAAAGCAGAGCTTGGCTCAGCCACTTGGCAGGACTCACGTGGCGATCGCCGGCACGGAAAGGCCATGCTACAAGGAGGGGGCTTACCAGCTCTACTGGTTTAACCTCAAAGAATCCCAGAATGATCTGCAGTTGGAAAGCACCTCTGGAATTCATCCAGTCCAAGCCCCTGCCAAAGCAGGTCCACCCACAGCAGGTCCCACAGGAACGTGTCCAGGTGGGTTTTGAATGTCTCCAGAGAAGGAGACTCCACCACCTCTCTGGGCAGCCTCTGCCAGGGCTCTGACACCCTCAATGGAAACAAGGTCCTCCTCAGGTGTAGATGGAACTTCTAATGTACAAGCTTGTGCCAGTTCCCTCTTGTCCTGTCCCTGGGCACCACAGAAAAAGGCCTGGCCCCATCCTCCTGACACCCACCCTTGAAGGATTTCTAGGGGTTCATCAGATTCCCCCCTCCTCTTCTCCAGACTCAAAAGCTCCAGGCCCCTCATCATCTTTGTGCTGTACCAGCAGTTCCCTGTCCTTCTGGAACTGGGGAGTCCAGAACTGGCCCCAGTGCTCCAGCTGGGCCCTCCCCAGGGCAGAGCAGAGCAGAGGGGGAGGATGACCTCCCTCCACCTGCTGGTCACACTCTTCCTGATGCCCCCCAGGATGCCACTGGCCTTTTTGGCTACCAGGGCCCATTGCTGGCTGATGGGCATCCTGGTGTCCACCAGGACAGAAAATCTGGGAAGGGAAAGGGTTAGTTCTTGAAAACATCTCAAAAGGGTTAATATCAGAGAACGGAAAATAGTGTTTAATTAAAGCTTCCATGGGCCCACGGACAGATGGGTACACTTTGGTAGAACTACAATCATTTGTGTGAGTTTGGGGGAACTGCCAAAATTTTGGAGAAGTAGAGAAGGAAAATGCTGGCTGAAATCAAGTTTGATTCATTTAGGAAAAAGATTATCTCTTGCAGTTCCCTGGTTCAACAGTTTGTGGCCTTGCTTTTAGATTGGGCTGGTGTAACTGGCTCTTTTTTTAAGCTCTGCTTCTTTAAGTGACTTCGGAGCAATTCTTTGAACTTTGGAAGACAACTTTGAAAGTTGTTTGGTGGCCACATGGGAAGGACACAGATGATGGGATGCTCATCCCCTGTGTGGTGCGATCTATACCCTCTAAATCATCTACAGGCTGCCTCAAAATCAAGTGCATGAGCAAAAACCTGAATGCCAGAATATTACTCCTCCCTCTTAACTATTTCATTCATAATTCCCCAGTTTTCCTTTCTCCTCCACGGTGTGATTTTTCAAACACCTGGGATGTTTCTCAGCACCTCCTGGCCAGCAGTTGTAAAGCAAAGCGGACGCTGCAGGCTCAGGAATCCAACCTTCCCTCTTCAGTGCTGTGGAAAATAGAAAAGCTGTGAATTTTCTGAGCTTATATTTAATGAATACACACAATTTTATTTAGCTTGTGCTGCTGCTTGTCTACAAAGGTTCCTATTAGAGAAGCCGCGATGTTATTACTGTTATTAATAGTCTAGGGCTCCCAGAGTGTATTAGATGTTCTTGGACTCCTCGGTGGTTTTCCAGCTGTAAGGACCAATATTAGCAGTGGGAGGATAAATCCCAGCGTATCCACCCGTGGTGGTTTCTACGATTGCCGCTATTAAAATGCTATTTCCAGCCAAACGGTACCATACGTGTTCGAAATGCATCTAAAGACACTCCTGTAAGGAAAGGCTGTAAGAAGGCGGTAAATGCCTACTGAGAGGTTCCTGCCTGCTGCAGCGTGTTAGGAATGCAAAAGAAGGGGAATAAATTCATTTTTTTCCTGTTTTTTTTTTTTCCCCCCACTTTTCAGCTCCAACCTCCGCTCCCAAGGATCTGACAGTCATCACGCGGGAAGGGAAGCCCCGGGCTGTCATTGTCAGCTGGCAGCCGCCGCTGGAGGCCAACGGAAAAGTTACTGGTAAGTTATTAAGTTATCCTCTATTTTCCCTTTATTTACTGTTTTCTGATCATTTGCTGCTTCCACTGCCTTTCTGTGAGGTTGGGGGGGACCTGCTGGAGAGCAGCTCTGAGGAACAAGACCTGGGAGTCCTGGTGGACACCAGGATGCCCATGAGCCAGCAATTGCGCCGCCTTGTGGCCAAGAAGGGCAATGGCATCCTGGGGGGCATCAGGAAGAGTGTGACCAGCAGGTGGAGGGAGGTCATCCTCCCCCTCTGCTCTGCTCTGCCCTGGGGAGACCCCAGCTGGAGCACTGGGGCCACTTTTGGGCTCTCCAGTTCTGGAAGAGCAGGGAACTGCTGGAGAGGGTCCAACAGAGGACCACAGAGATGATGAGGGACCTGGAGCATCTCTCTTAGCAGGAGAGAGGTTGAGGGACTTGGGTCTGTTGAGTCTGGAGAAGAGAAGGCTGCCTGGTTGATCTGATAGAAGTCTGGAAATCCTTCAAGGGTGGGTGTCAGGAGGATGGGGCCAGGCTTTTTCCAGTGGTGCCCAGGGACAG
>VZTM01034352.1:215348-265963 GCA_013400555.1 Jacana jacana | reverse complement strand
AACAAATAAATAAATAAATAAAAATTGGAAAACCTCCCTTTACTGGAATTCAGCTGTTTGTGTGAAACAAACTCATTTCGGTTGACTCTCGTCATTCACCCAGTGGGCAGAAAGCCTCGAGGGGGCAAGGGATGAGTTGGGGGGGGGGGAGGCAGAGCCCAGAGCTAGCCCCAAACTGGGATTCCAGGCAAGCAGGATCCTCACCTGCAGGCTGGGGGTGGGGGGTCCCGGGAGGCCTCCGCTGCCCCGAGCTGCTGCTGTGACAGCAGGCATTTTTGACTGCAGGTGTGGGCTGGGGCTTCTCCCCACCCTTGCCCCACTGCTGGGCGCTGCTCCTGGGCCTTGGGCAGACCTTGCTGAGCACTCCCCGGGGAGAAGGCAGCTATCTTGCACCTATTTTACAAATAAGATAACAGCCTTTGCCCAAGGTCATCGAAGGCAGAGCTGGGAAAAGGGCTCTTTCAGGGTGTCAGGAGAGCACCGTCCAACCTCAGCACTTTGCCAAGGACAAAAACAGCTCAGCGTCCTCCATGCACAGCCCAACGCCTGCTCCATGATGCTCCCCAGGGGCTACCTCTGCACTGGGCAGAGTCTTCTCCAGGGCAATGCTTGCTCTGGAGGCCCTTGGTGTGCTCCAGAGGGAGATGAGAGGTGGTAGAGTTGACTCTGACCTGCAGAACATGCTCTGCTCCCCGAGCCAGGACGTCTTAGGCTGCAAAGCCCTCAATTTAGGGATGCACTTGCACAGCGTGCTCGTGCCAGCCCGGTTGTTGTGGCCCAGGGCTCTCCCATGAGAAGGTCTCCTTCTGAAGGCAAAGGCCAACTCCAATGTGAAAGAGCTTGTTCAATAGACACGTGCAGGGGACACTGTCTCATCAGGAGGCTACACTTTCCCTTGCCTTTGGAGATGTTCCTGCAGGGCTAAGGCAGGTTGTGAAGGCCATGAGCACATGAACATGGCAATTCCCTCCAGTAGACAACCAGAAAGTTGCGGTGCTTTGCCCCAGCTCTAAGTTCACACCATGAAATAAACTGTGTGAAACATCCCCATGGTGCTGAGCCACAGGGGCAGCTTTGAACCTCCCGAGGCCTCTCTGCATTCCACCCTGTATTTTGGTGCTGTAAATAATCCCGCTGTCTCCCTCTAGGACATTGTGTTCCTCATTCCTCCCCGGATAAAGCCATTGACCCCTGTGCCAGCTGGTGAGACCAACCGTGTGTCCCTGCACCGACGGGGGGAAGACTGGGAGGTGTTAAAAGTTGGCGGTTCCCTTTCAAGCAAGACCTGTGTCTCCATCACCTGGCACCATGGAGCCAGCGGCTCGGCCATGTCTGCCAGCGAGAGCGTGGCATCCAGCCCAGGCCCTGGATCTGCATTCCTGGGCGAGAAGGAAACGGTGATAACCAGTCCTGGGAATCTCACCGCTCCAGCTGGGCTCTGTGCGGTGACATGTGGCCCCTGTAGGTGACACTGCTTGCTATGCTGCGGGTACCCTGTGGGGACCAAGCCCTGTCTGCCCTCCAGCAGGTCAGAGCATCCTACGGCACTGGGCACCTCCAGTGCTCCAGGAATGGCCACCTCATTCCTCATTCCTGTAGGAATCTGGCAGCCCCAATCTCTGCTTTCCCCTCTGGCTGGGGTAGACTGTGAGTTTCAAAAGCTCCTGAAAAGGGACAGACAGGGAGATAAGACACCCCACCTAACTTCAGATGTCCCCTGTGCAAGTGTCACAGCCTTAGCTACATGGAGCAACAGCCCCCTGGGACCTCCCAGATCCACCTGGAAGCACCAGTGTCTGCAGTGACCACAAAGGATGCCCTGCTCCACCTGCAGCATCTCCATCCCAGCCCCTGGCTCCCACCCACCTCTGGGGTTGCACAAGCCCTGGGTTCTTGGGAAAACTGTCTTAAACCATCCCTGACTGTGTTTAGGAGTAGATTAGATGTGGTGTTGAGGGATATGGTGTAGGGGAGAACTTGTAGAGTAAGGATGATGGTTGGACTTGATGATCCTGGGGGTCTCTTCCAACCTAAATGATTCTATGATTCTATGATTCTATGAAAGCAAGAAGCAGCTCTGGCCACAGGTCCGAGGCAGGGAGGCTGGTGGGGGGGACAGGCTGCCTGCAGGTCCCACCACCAGTAGAGCTCCCAGGAACCGGCCCCCTTCGCCCCAGGGGCTGCGCTGCCTTTCCCCACTGACTCTACCCTCAGGGCTCCAAGAAAGCTTTCTCATAACTTCCAGCAGTAAATTACCACTGAGTTATTACCCTCATTAAGTGCAATATAGCTGCTAATATTAATCATCTGCAAATAAATCCACACATTCCAGCACTTGGTATGCTGTTATCAGACCAGAAGATAACCAGCTCAGCAATCTGTGCACCCATGTTTGACCCAGGGAAATCCCTCTGGTGCCTTTCCAGCTCCCAGTGTCTCCCAGATTTCTGGGAGGGTGCTCCCCGGACACTGGTGTGTGCCCTGTACATCCTGCTGGCCAGGCCGTCGGTGGAACACACTCCAGCAGAGCAGCTCAGGCCACACATGGCGAGTTTGGCCAAAGCAGAAAGATGCAGAATCAGAGTTTTATTTATAGTTATTGAAAGTGGAATTTGACCAGGATTGTGCCTCGCGTTGCAAGAAATGCCAAAGGACCATCGGTGGCTGTACGGGGCTGGTTTCTCCACAGGGCAAGACCGTGCAGTTCCCTGATAACACCCACCAGGACTTTGGAATAGCAGCTCCTGTAACGGGGAGCTGCCAGCGCCCCCCCACACTCCTGTAACGGGGAGCTGCCAGCCCCCCCCACTCCCCTAAGCTCTGAGGAACCGGTGGTGACTCTGCCCATGCGGGAGGGACATCTGGTCATCCTCTGTGGGCAAGATTGCCTTAGACAGGATTGAGAACTTCTTTGTCAACGCTGGGTGGGCAAGAAACCCAACCAGTTGGACTTCCCAGAAAAAGATCCACAAAAAACCTGTGCCACTTTGGCCGCTTTGGTTTCACATCCCAGTGTAACTGCGCTTTACTGTCTGTCAGCCAGGGAGACGTGGCCTTGGACCTGGCATCCCTGGTCTTGCTGGACCTGGACATCCAGCCTTGCTGGAGCTCCACATGCACAGACTGGCTGCACCAGCCTCTCTGCTTGGCAGCTTCTGCTCTTCAAAGGCAGATGGCAGTGATTAGAAGGGAAGCTTAAAATTCAGGGCTCTGTGGTCCTGTTCCAAGCCCAGATACCGATCTCAAACACATTCATCCCCCCTTCCCCGTGCCCCTGGCCGTTTCTCCAGCTCCACAGTTCTGCCCACACTGGGGGATCAGTTTTGGAAAGCGAGGGGGAAAAATGTTTCACTGGTGGAGCTCTGTTAGGAAAAGCGCCAGTTCAACGATGGCAATAAAAAAGGGCCTTTTAGCATTAGTTGATCATCCAGGCAGTTCAGCAATGCCAGCATTGCCTCTGCAGCAGAGGTGCTGTTTCGTCTCTTCCTGTGATGCTTCATGAGCAGGACCCCTGTGGCTGGGACCTTTGGGTGCTGGTGCCCCGGGTTGCCTGGATCTGCCCCAGGGCAGGGACCACTGCGGACACTCGTGGGCTGGTCCTCCTGCCATGTCACACATTTCCGTTTCAAAGGGCTCCACACATATCAGGCTGCCCTTTAAAAGCAACACTTGATATGGTTTATTAATATTTACAGGATAACTGCTTGGCAATTATTACCTCTGTCTGTCAGATGGCAATGAATCAGCCCCCTTCCCTCTGGCGCACTCCGGCAGGGAGTTCCTTTGGCCCGCTCCCGGCGCGACGATTGATTTCCATAAGATGAGGTTTCTTGGCAATAAGAACCGATGCCCTGTGCATGCACAAGGTACCAGAGGTTTTTCCTCTGACAGCCTCTGGGAGCAAGCAAAGGCCACATCATCACCTTCTCCCTTCCTCCCACCCCAGCCATCTCTCCCCACTTCTCTCGCTGTCCTGCCTTCTCTCTCTCCCCTCTCCTTTATCCCATCATTTTCCCCGTACACAGGCTATCAAATGCTCAGAGGTGGCTGCACATCCCACTCCCCCTGCATCTGCACTTTGGGACTGAGCCTGGAGCAGGGAGGGCAGCAGAGCCAACCCCTATAAACTGCTTGTGCCGAGCTGTCCTTGGGGACAACAGGAACATGAAAGATCAATTCCTTCCACAGCAAATAACCCCCTACATCTTCCTTCTAGTGACTTATTCCCTCTGTGATGTCCCCTACTCATCATCTCTGACATCCTGAGTGGTACCTGCCTCCTGCATCCTCAAATCCTTCTGGGAGGAGAAGGACGATGAGCCTGGACACAGCTCATCACAGTGGTGCAGGTCACAGACATGGTGACAGGAGAGGACACGCCTTTCCTCTGTGTCCCAGCTGGTTGCTCCCTGCCAACACGTAAGGTCACACCAGTGTCTTTTCCAGCTGAAAACACTGCATTTCCCAAGACATCAGCAAATTCCTGGGGCAGGAGGTTGACTGATACCAGCTCCCAAGTCTGCAGCTCCCAGATGGCCCATCCCGGCACCTCCCTGCTCCATCCCTGTCCACTGCCAGGGGCACCCAAAGAACTTGTCAAACTCTCCTCTGGAGGAGCACGTGGTGCAGGTGTGGCTCCTGCCTGGGGACCGTGCCTGCAAGGCTGATGATGACAGATAGCCCAGCCTGGTCCTCACCAGCACACCCCTGCTCCACGGAGAGCTTCCACCTCTTCCCAACGCAGGGCAACGATGCCCGGGCCCTCTCTTCCAGGTGGGTTGCAGGGGCTACTCCTGTCTTTCCCGCTCCTCTCATCCCTTTGAACCTGGAAATAAGAAAGGAACTGCTTTCCCCTGCCAAGCCCATCTTCCAAGCCCCAGTGGCAGGGTCCAGCGCTGGCACAAAGCGCACCATTGTCCCTTCCAGAGGCAGAGAGTCGGCCAGAGCACAAAGGCCGGGGAGACGCTACCCACCGCGCCGGGAAGCTGGCCCAGGCCAACAAAAGCATCTTCTCTCGCCCCCGAGTCCAGAGCAGGTGAAGGAGGGGGCCCCAGGGTGACGGTGAATATGAGCTATTGAGCTATTGTCACCGAGAGCCCCAGAGCACGGAGGGACCTGCAAAGGGGATCAAACGGCCCAAGCCTCAGCGGGAAGGGGTGGGGTGAGGGGGGAACATCCAAAAAAGCCCTTGTCCCTCTTCAGATCTCTCTTTATCTCCCCGGGCTATCTCCTGGGCTTAGCCTGGGTGTACTTGCTCGCAATTACCTCCTCCAAGCCAATCAGGCGCCGAGCACAGCCCTCGGTCCCCTTGACTGAGGTGATTTATAAATGACTCACTGGCTTATTTGAGCACAGACCTCTGCACACCTCCTCGGGAGCACCTCTCTCGGCCCCGGGCTTTCTTGCCACATCTGCAGCTCCCCTCGGTAGAATCGGCCCTTTCTCCTCCGCCCGGCGAGGCGCAGGTAACCCAGCTCCAACAATCGTGCTCTTTGTCTGGGTGGGCGTGGGGGATTTACACTCCGGTTGCACAGCCACTGGGCGTGAGTTTCAGTATTTGGAGAACTGGTACTTCTTTTTATTCTCTCCCCCCACCTCTTCCTCCATCCCCCTCCTCCCCTTTCGCTTTTTCTCCCTCCTTTTGCAAAGGGGATTTACAGCAGCAGATTTACTCAGGAATTACCAACAGCAACAGCCCAAGAGCTTGATTTATGGAGAGAGGTTGGAAGAGCCAAATATTTGAATTAATTATTACTAGAATAAATCCTACCATCTTATTCTGGCTGGCTCCTGCTGAGATCTAGGGGAGGGAGGGGAGGGTTTGCCTGGCATAGGAGAGGCAATACCGTTGAGAGACCCTCAGTTTCTGGATCCTTGTTCTGATCAGAGCTTTCTGTGCATGGGACTATGTGAAAGTGGTCCCTGCCCTGAGGATGTTGCAGCCCAAATTAGAGCTCACCCTCACAGGCACAGTGAGAAAGGATGTGGAGCCCAGTGCCCAGCTGAGGAGCACTGGTTGTGCACTAGGATCTACCCTGGGCAAGGGCTTTTGCTGCACGGGACGTCCCAGTGTACAGATGCATGGCTGTGAGCATGCAATCACATTAGGAGGGCATTTTAAAGCTGGGAATGAGAAGGGCTCCCAGACTGAGACCTGTCAGACTGGGTGCAGGGTCTCCAGCTCCTCCCAGTCCAATTTCCCAGTGGGATGTTTAAGTCCAGTTTGGGCAGGCTCCCTCATATGTAGGCAAGAGGAAATATCTCCACAAGCTGGCTCCACCGCAGTAAACTGCTGTTCACACAGCTGGGATGCTTTCTGCTCTGCCCTGATAAAATTTGTCCACACTCCACACGTTATTTGTAAGCAGGCTGCAAACTTAAACTAGGGACCTGTCCTGCCCTCCCGTGAAGATAAGTCCTTGAGGTGACATTTTATTTGCTGGCCTCCAAGTCCTTCTTGCCCCAGGTCTGAGATTTCCAGTAGAGAAATGCTCTCCCATCCTCTCTCTGGAGCAGGATGGACTGGGTGATCCCAGAGGTGTTTTTCCTCCCCCAGGAGCAAAATCTCAGGGGCAGGGAGTGTATGCCAGAGCGAGCTCTCAGCAGGCATCCCAGCTAAGTGCTGGCAGGCAGGGCAGGAATGCTGTGGTCTGCAAACTTTTTAATTCCTTGGGATTTGCGTGGCCCACCGGCTCTTCAAAGGCAGAGGGCAAGGTCGGTGTCAGAGGCATGTGGAGAGCAAGAGACTCGTGGCAGTGAAGGACGCCGAAGTGTCACGTCTCCTCCTCTGATGTGCACTTTCCCACCTTCCCTCCTCCCATCCCAACGGCTCTGTATGGAGAGGGAGCAGCACAGGGACGGGAAGGATGGACACACCACCTCCCAGGGCAGAGCCTCAGGTGCCATCAGGCTCAGGCACTCCTCTCTGCCTGCCAAGGGGCCATCAGCCTGCTCCCAGCACCACCGGGACACACACAGAGGTGACATCCCTGGGGGGACTGCAGGGCAGGGAAGGTGCTGGCTTTTGGAGGATGATGAGGATGATGATGGGGCCATATCCGCAGCACCCCAGGCTATGCCTCACCCAGCCCAGCCCTCCCTTCAGCGAGGGACGGGCCTGGATGCGCCAGCAAAGTCATAGAGAGTGAGGGTGGGGTTGAGAACAAGTGGGTTAATCAAACAAATGGCAGTGAGAGCAGGCCAAATCTGGGCTCATTTACCCCGGTGTCAGGGCAGAGCAGATCCTCCATGGCCGCAGCATCAGCCGCATTTACAGCAGCATTCAAAAGAGCAGAAGCCGAGCTGCTGCATATGTGCATTGTACTTAATAAACACCCTTTGAGCCAAACACTTTGGCTTCACCTTCAGGAGCTGGCAGATGTCTGCAGATCTTATTATTCTGGTTACCAAGTGCAGAGCTAGTTTGGTTAGAAACTCGTGTGAAGTGGTACATCAAACATTGGCACCGGCCCAGCGCCGGCAGAACAACAGCATGGGGCAGCGCTCCTGCCCGGTCCCTGCACTGGGCTGGGTGGCTTCCCCACAAAAGGGCCATCTGCCTTGTGGAAATCACCTATTTAACACTCCCAAATATTTAATCTAAACAGAAGGAAAACATTGATTTAATGCCTGGCTGCCCCGTGGCAAAAAGTGCAGGAGTGGAGGAAGGGGACGGCTGTTCCCCAGGGGGACGTTAAAGCCGAGGAGGCGGCAGCACAGATGGAAGGTGGGAGCTGGAGGGAAGCAGAGATGTCTCCTCCCTACCCTTGCCCAGCTCCCTCTGTGCTGCACCACGGCCAGGCAGCACCTCCCAGCACCTTCTCCCTCCTCCACCCTCTCCCTCTGGCTTTTATTCCACCAGCCTTCGCATTGGTTCCTGTTTGGGGAAAACTGATTGAAACGGCTATTGCCTTTTCTGAGGCTAAAAGCCAGTTTGGGGATAGGGTATTTTTTGTAACTGATCTATCTGCTCTCCCAGCACCAGCCTCTTCTATTTCCAAGGGAAAAACAAAAGTTCAGAAAAAGTTAAATCCCATGGCCAGATGTTGTGTGTATTCAAGTGCGTGGCACCGTGTCCATCCAACTGCTCAGCCCCCTGAAACAGCCACAGCTTCCCCACTCCTGCCTCTTCCCCACAGCACTCGGAAAGATGATTTTACCAATGTACTTGTGCCAGAAATGCAGGACTACAAGATCTGGCTTTACCACCACAAGACACTTTCTCCCTGAATCAGCTCATTTGTAGATGAACCCTGCAGAGCCAAATGTAAAACAAATGGGATCAAAGCGCTTTAGCCTGTGAACAAAAAGGTGTGCACCATCAAACAGCCCAGCTGAGGATGCTAAACAGAATGAAAGCACCAGGGTCTCTTGGTGACAAGCTCCTGGTGTGTCTCATCAGCCAGACTCAGTCCTGGCCTGTCCCTGACACCAAGAGGTCGGAGAGAGTGAACAGCCTGGGAGCACAGGGGTGGATGGCTGGGCTGATCAGTGCCCGGAGCGGAGGTGAATTATAGAGCACCCTTCTGAAATACCTCAACTGACTGACAGCAGAAACCTCCTTTGGCTCCTGCCTGGGTGGTTTGCCAGCACAGCTCGACACCAGAGGCATGAAGGTGTGAGGGAAGCGAGTGTGAGGCAGAATTCAGTCTGGGGGACCACCCCCTGCTGTGACACCTAGCGCTGCAGAGCCAGGCACTGCAGCATCCATCACTGCAGAGCCAGGCACTGCTGCATCCATTGCTGAGGCATCCATCGCTGCAGAGCCAGGCACTGCTGCATCCATCACTGCAGCATCCATCACTGCAGAGCCTGGCACTGCTGCATCCATCGCTGATGCATCCATTGCTGCAGAGCCTGGCACTGCTGCATCCATCGCTGATGCATCCATTGCTGCAGAGCCAGGCACTGCAGCATCCCTCACCGCAGAGCCTGGCACTGCAGAGCCTGGCACTGCAGCATCCCTCAATGCAACATCCATCACTGCAGAGCCTGGCACTGCAGCATCCAGCACTGCAGAGCATCTGGCACTGCAGAGCCCGGCACTGCAGCCACCCTGTGCCGTGCCCCTGGGAGGAAGCACAGCACAGGTTTCAGGGGAGGAGGTGATGGCTTCCTCACCTGCCCTTGCGAGACTTGGGCCCCTTCACTGTGTTGCCCCAGGGCTTCCATGGCACCTGCAGCCGGTGCCCAGAGGCTGGGAGTCACGGCAGACGCGATGCTGAAGGCACCGGTTCAGGGGAACAGGAGTCAAGACCTTGTCCTGGTGTCGCAACCAAACCCTTGCACCTGCTCTTGCCCTCTCCAGGCAGACCTTGCCTCCTGGGGTAGGGGAGAGCTGCTTTTTATAACCCTTTCTTGGGCAATGGAGCTGGGAGAGAGATGTTTTTAACGAAGATTCACCCAGGATTTGGAAAGGAGCAGACCTCTGAACTCCATCTGCTGAGAAGCAGTCAGGGAGGAGATCTGTGTGTGCATTGCCTTGTGTGAGGAGAAAGGGTGATGGAGACAGGGCAGACAAAGGAGAAAACAATATTTCCAGAGCACTGATTTTATTTTTTTTTTCTCCCCAAAATGTGGTGGAGACATTCCCTGAACGTCCAGCTCTTGCAGTGGGATCAGTTTGGGCTCTTAAATTATGCCAAAGGCAGAGATAAGATTGCTTTTTCACTAAATTTTGATTCATGTTCCTTGGACTTGAGTCCCTTCTCTGTGCATATGCCAGCACAGGAAAGTGGCTTTATGCCAATGGCTCCTGTCAACACCAGCCAGAAATCTCAATGTGACTTTCCTCTTCCCAAACACAGCTATCACCAGCACAGGGATGGAAGATAAGTGCTTAGTAAGTCCATTTGCAAGATGATCTTGGGGAGGAAAGGTGTGTTGGCACGCACAGGCTGGTGTGAGCCCGGCAGGGCAGGGATCAGCCAGGTATGGACCGATGACCGATGGGACTCTTAGCTGGTGACTTAGTAGGACAATATCTTTCACCCACACCATATTCTTGGAGCCAAGAAGTTCTGCCTTCATTTGTTGCTTGCTCCAAGTATCACACCACAGTTATGTACTCAGGGTGCCACAATTTCTCCAAGACCCCAGGCTCAGTAGACTTACCAGTGAGGCCAAACTTCACATTTCTCAGCATCACCCACCGCAGCCGACACACGGGAGGAATGAGCTTCCTGGAAAGCTTCAATCCAGGGCTCTGTGCTTGGAGGTCTTCCCCAAGACCTTGTCCTTTATTTCCATGCCCAAATGGGAACAGACCTCTTGAAAAACCCTGTCCCTTCAATCCCACAACTTACTGGCACTGCCTTTCTCCCCACGCACATTGCATTGCTTCACTGTCCTGCCCCAGCTCTGCCGCTTGCCGTGCTCTTTTCCCATCAACACCAGCACAGCTGGTTTTGCCTTTGTCTTCAAGGAGCAGTCACACAGCTCATTCTCTTTAATTCCAAAATCTCAAAGGTTTAACCTGCTGTTTGATCTAGGGCAAGGCCATTGATAAGCCAAGTCAAGAACTTGACTCTGTCCGAGACGCTGACTTCATTAGCCTGTTTGTTTAAGATGGAATTTAATCATGGGGATATTTTTCCCTCTATACTTGCCTTGTTTATTATTTTCCCTGATTGCCAGCGCTTTCGCTCAGTGGGGGAAATTCTTTAAAGAGCTGTGACATAATTGGCTGATTCAGTCTGTCTGATGACAGGCACACTGCTTGGCAAGTGATGGAGCTGAGAAAGCTAAGGGAGACTTCTTTCACCAGGGGCTCAGGTGAGTTTATAACCCCTTAGAAGCAGTTGAAGAGCCTGGACCCGGGCTACAAGATATTAATGAGGGAGAACTGGAAAGCCAGAGCAGAGCTGTGGGGCTAGGACCTGGAGAAAGGCTGGGAAACTGCTCAGCGACAGGATCTGAAGGCAGGGACATGACTCGTGCAGAGTGACCTGGGAAAACCAGGGAATGACCATTTATCAGTTGGGCTTCTGGCTTGAGTGCAGGGACTGGGAAGGAACCGAGGATGCTGCGTAGTCCCAGCCTGCACCAATCCTCCAAAAGGTAAAGCTTGTCAGTGCTCTTGGAAGGATATCTCTAGTGCCAAGGAGCAGAAGGATGCCAGTGTGTGCATGCCTGCAGAGGGCACTGGATGAAGCACCTGGCAAAGCAGGAAGAGGGCCACTTTCAGCTCTGGAACCCAGCCATCCCTCCAAAGACACGGGCTGGGTCCCTCCTGAGTCAGTGTGGGTGCAGATCAGCGCCTGGAACCAGAAGCACACTATGGCTGGAGCTGTTTTACAGCAAACTGCACTTGATCACCCCCGTGATCACTATCGTATCCACGGCAGGAGTGGGGCTGATGACCTCCCTTTCCAAATCCATTACCTTCTATTTGCATAATTGATTGTGTTGACCTAAATTCTCCCAAAAGTTTCGGCTGCCTGCATCATACTTTCCTTCCTGTCCTGGACTGCTGGGCCACTCTGCTACTTATTACTCACATCTTCCAGCCCCCTCTCTGAGGTCCCTGCTCAGCTGTGAGCGCTGACATTAGTCCTAGGGATGGACATTTTGCTCATCCTGGTTCCACTGGCCTCGGTGTGAAGGTGTGCACTGGTTCCAGCAGTACTCACAGTGCCAAGAGAGGGGAGAGGAGGATATGGTGCATTCAAATGACTCCATAAACTCTCGGCAACCTGGATGTTGTTTCTTGATGCGTTCTCCTGCCTGAATCACCAGTTTTTTCCACCTCCTCTCCTATTCCTGTGTTGGGCAATGACCCACTTAGATACACGCCATAGCACAAATAATTACAAAGATCCTTGTTTTATATCTGACCACTTCCTCCCTCCACCCCCAGCCTCTCCAGTCCATAATGATTCTCCCCTCTTCCCAGGCATCGCTGGTCATAGTAAAATAAGGGCTCTCTGGAGTTCATCATCTCTCTTTGCTAAGACCCAGATACTGGGCAGGACCAGTCCATCAGGATGTTTTGGCATCTTCATCACTGAAATTAATTGGAAACGGTTATCTTTCTCCACATCACTTCCTAGAATAAACCCCAGACTTGTCCACAGCCTCTCATGGCAAACAAGAATTTGGAAGGGTGCTGAATGCCCAAGGAGAGCAGCCCAGCAGCCCAGCAGCTCGGAGGGAAGCTGCCTTTAATCACGGTGCCAGTATCTGCCATTGCAAACTGTGTCAGGGCTGCCCAGCCTTGCCAAGTCTTGCCAACCCAGTGGTGAAACCAAGGCACGAGAAAGGTCAAGTGAGTCACCCGGGGCAAAAAGGCAGTCGCTGGCAGAGCTGGGATTAACACCCATGCTCATCCACCAGGCAATCCAGGATGCGCCCTGGCCCCTTCACACGGCATCACTCATTAGCATCACCCCAAAATAGCTGGTAAAGGCTCCCTGTGCCGGGGAGCAGCAGCCCCCGGTGCCGGGCGAAGCCACTCCCAGGACCTGCCTCTGCGCCACGGGGAAACTATTTAGGGTGGAGATGTTCGGGGAGGGCTCCCAGACGCTGGAGGTGTCTGGTCTGTTATACTGCAGGTGGGGCCAGCTCCAGTCACATTCTTGGCTTTTTGCTTCTTCTTTTTTAATTTTTTTTTCTGGGAAAAAATTTAAATGATCCAGAGATGAACCACGCCAGGCCTCGCTATGTCATCGAACGCCCCGCGTACTCCGTCAGCCTCTTCGATGAAGAGTTTGAGAAGAAAAGCAGAAGTTACCCCATCGGGGAAAAATTGAAGAATCTCTTCAGGTAACGTAGAATGCGGTAGCTGGGGCAGATGTAAACCAGATTCGGTCCGGAATGGGGATACAGTTTGGACCTGGGGATGTAGTTCCTGTTTTTTTCTCCTGGGAAACCTTCTCCATGATGTTTAGGGCTTTGATGGATGGAAGGCAGAGGGGAAATGCAAATTGTACTGAAGCAAGTGAAACTGGTCACTCTCTTCACTGCCTCAGCTGCTACCCTGTAAGAGAAGCAGAACACCTTGCACTATGAGCATTTGGGAATTGGGTTTCTGTTTTCCCATTCTTGTTTGTTTGTTTGTTTATAATGAAAAAGGTATAATTGGGGATGTAGGTATGAGTGTGGGGATTATTTCTTTAAGCTTTTCAGCTGGGATTTCCATTTATCAGGTTTCTCTTTAAAAACAGTACCAGGTTTCCATAAAGAAAGACGATTAATCCTGCTGATTTCTGTCTTGGAAATTTCTCTCTCTTCCCTGTCAAAGTGAAGGCAGTAGTACAGGAAAGAGAGAACATACGTGTTAGCAGGCAGAGATGTGAGATGCTGCATGTGCCAACTCAAAAGCAATCTTCTTTCAGACACGCTTAGGGTGTTTTGACCAAAGGCCTGAAAAAGTTGATCTTTGGCTCCATGCAACTGCCCCATGGATCTCTGAGCTGTTTCCTCTCTCCAGCTCACCTATCCCCTGTCTGATGGGTGTCAGGACCTTGGGGAGGTAAATCCTTCACTCTGTGCAGGTTCTCCTTCCAACTGTGCCAGAATTGGGGACCTCCCACCAAGTCAGGAACATCCCCAGTTAATCCTCCAAGGGCTGTCCAGCTAGTAAACTGCAAGAGCCTTGCACCTGCAGGGAAGGGCTGTGCATCATGAACCAGGCTCAGGATTTGGTGTGGGACAAAGGTTAAAACACTGACACAAATATCCCTTCTTGCTTGCTCATTTCCCATTCCTTCCTTCCTTCCTTCCTTCTTTACTTATTTGCATTTATTGTTTTTCTTTCCTCTAGATGTTCTGCTTCCAGGTTCAAACTCACCCTCTTTAGCCTGTTCCCAATACTTGTGTGGCTTCCCAAGTATAAAATTAAGGACTATATTTTGCCTGATGTTCTCGGCGGGCTCAGTGCGGGGACGATTCAAGTGCCACAGGGTGAGTTGCAATGACTTTCTTGGTCACTGAGAAGGGATAGTACTTTGCCAGTTCAAGTAAAGGTCTGCAGATGGCAGCTGGTGTCCAGCCTGGGGGATTAGCTACCTTTACCACTGACATGTATAAATCCAAGCTCTACCTCCTCCCTGTTTGTCCCTGTGTTCCTCTGTGTGCATTCCCTGCCCTCTTTGGCATCTGCTCCCCAGAAAGCAGCAGTCTGTGGTGACCACGGTTCCTTCTTGGAGGTGATGTGAGTGTGAGCAGGGTGAGGGACCGATGCCAGCTGCCCAGACCTGGGTGACCTACCCATTTCCCTTGTGTTTTCCAGGGATGGCCTTTGCACTGCTGGCCAACCTGCCACCCGTCAACGGGCTCTACTCCTCCTTCTTCCCCTTGGTAACATACCTCTTCCTTGGTGGCATCCATCAGATGGTCCCAGGTAAGAGTCTGCAGAACAATTGTCTGCACATGGCACTTAAATATTGGCTGGGAATACTTGATGTGCCCCCAAATAGGAATGTTTGGCCACGTTTGGTCCATCAGGTGTTTATGGGATCACTGATTCTGGCTGCACAGCAGGATCTCACCCCAATGAACTGCTGCCGTGTCCCGCCGCGGGGCTGGCTGCGGTGATGGGCTGGGTATCTCAGTCCAGACAGCCTAACCTGTCCGAGTGCCTTTCAGGACAGGATGCTCTCTAGAAAAAACTACTGACATCACCGTGTTGTGCTGTAGGTACTTTTGCAGTCATCAGCATTATTGTTGGCAACGTCTGCAATGAGTTGGCTCCAGAGTCGGACTTCCAGTACTTCAACCATACTACCAATGAGACCAATGTGAATACCACAGCCCTGGAAGCGGCCAGGCTGGAGATCTCTGCCACGTTAGCCTGCCTGACAGCCATCATACAAGTAAGGACTCACTGAACCACCTGTACTGTGTGTCTTCTGGCCAGTGCTGACCCACACGGGCTCTCTCCCTGGAGCAGAGGTGCTAGAAGAGGCCCCACTTCTAAGTGGATGATGCCTCAGCAGCATCAGGGCATGGCTTTGGAGGGGATTCTTGGTGTGAAATTCTCTGAACAGACTAGCCAAGGGTGAGGGCAGCCCCTGGGGCAGGATCCCATCCGGCAATGACTCCTCAGCACCCCACAGCTCTCCTCTCCCCATCCCTGCCCCAGCCCAGCCCGTGCTGCGGCTGCGTGGGAGGGACGCGTCCTCCCTCCTGGCAGAGCAGGCACACGCCGGCTCCACGCCTTCCCCTCCCATCTAATAACACCTTCTCTGTCCTACCCCTAGCTCTGCCTGGGATTCGTGCAGTTTGGCTTTGTCGCTATCTACCTCTCAGAGTCTTTCATCAGGGGCTTCATGACAGCGGCAGGGCTGCAGATCCTCATCTCCGTGCTCAAGTACGTCTTCGGCTTGACAGTCCCATCTTACACCGGCCCCTTAGCTATCGTCTATGTAAGTGGGTGCTCTGGGCAGGGACCTTCCCTGCACCTCCTTCCCCAGTGACCACCACACCACAGGCACCGCTGCCACCCTTGGAAGAGACAGGGGGACTCGGAGAGAAGGAAAGGGTGGAGCAGGGAGAACAGGGCTCTGCCCCCCTCCCGGCCCAGCACACCCACGCTGCTGCCATTGCATTGCCTATACGAGTATTATCTGAGCCCTTGTCTGCTAGTTTCTAAATAGAAACAATGAAATGGGTCTGGGATTTGGGGAGAATATGAACTGTGTTGCTTTACAGCAGGAGTCTTTTGCAATTTTTAGCAATAGAAACTTTTCCTGTGAGCAGGCTTACCTATTCTGGGGCTTTCCTGCATCTTCCATGGATGCACCCTCCATGGATGCAGCTAGAACCACATTTAACCAGAGAGCAGAGAGAGGGCTGGTTGCTGATCTCTCAGCAGTGGGTTTCTAGCACTCCTCACCCATCTCAGGGTGTTTGCAGTGGTAACAAGTGTTCTCCACTGTGCTGTCCATGTTGTCCAGAGTCTCTGGTTCCCTGTGACACCTTCGCCTCTTCTCTCCCCTTTAGACATTCATTGATATCTGTAAAGGTCTGCCCCAAACCAACGTGGCCTCCCTGGTCTATGCCTTGGTCAGTGCTGTGCTCCTGATCATCGTCAAGGAGCTCAACCTGAAGTACATGAAAAAGATCCGGATGCCCATCCCCATGGAGATCATCATCGTAAGTGACACATGAGCTGTCCTTTGGACCTTCCAGGAAACTGTCCCTTCCCTCACCTTACAGTCCTGGGACACCCACTTCTGTTCATCGTGTAGAGCATCTACACAGTGAAAATGAGGTGGTCCCCACAGCATTTGGGGTGAGAAATCAGGCCATCCTCATGGAGGATACCTCTGACACCCACCTCGTCCCTATTAGACTGTTCCTGCATCCTGGTGCTGCTGAGGATGAGCAATATAACTCGTTTTGGGGAGGTTTCCTCCTTTCCTAGCCCAAATCTGGTGCTAATTTTCTACTGTCAGCCCCAAGCTGAGCCCTTCTGAGAGAACTCAAGCTCTTTGCACTTACTGCTCTTCTCTTCTCTGTGCTTTCAGGTAATAGTTGCAACTGCAATCTCTGGCAGCTTTAACATGCCCGAGAAGTACGGGATGCCAATTGTGGGGAAGATCAGCATGGGGTAAGTGCATGTGCAGGTCTGACACAACTTCCAGACAATTTTCCTTCCTCCTTCTCCTCCTGCAATCTGGAAAACACCTCACTCTTCCCTGCCGTATGACAGTCCCCTTGCAGGACTGTCAGGCAGCGCTGCTGCACTCTGTGTCACAACTGCCACCATCCACTCACGCTGTCACAGCTGAGACATGGATTATGTCACTCCTGAACACACAAGCTCCTCACCCTCTTCACCAGCCTTTGGACACCCGTGTCACCACTGCTTCTCGCCTCCTCTCTGAGTGCAGGTTCCCAGCCCCAACCCTGCCCCTGGTGACCAAGTGGAAGGACATGGTCGGCACGGCTTTCTCTCTCGCCATCGTGGGCTACGTGATCAACTTGGCCATGGGGAGGACGCTGGCAGCCAAGCATGGCTATGACGTGGACCCCAACCAGGTAACGCTTGGTCTGGAAGGACGCAGGCAAGGACCGTTCCCCTCGCTCTCAGGCGTGAACAGGAAAAACTCGCTGCGGGAATGGGAAGCTTTGAAAGGTGCTCAGCTTGAAAGAGAGGGGCTCTGCTCCCGTGCATGTGGGCTCACGTGGCAGCTTGCCAAGGGGAGGTCGAAAGGACAGGGCAGACCCATCTCCCATGAGACTGCAGAGAGCTTGCAAAAGGGAAGTGAAGCCTTAGGCTGAGCTCTCTGCTTCGCTCTGCCTCCTCCAAATTTGAGGCTTCAGCCCCGAGTGCTGGCACCGACAGCATTTCTGCAGGTTGTTGGAGCACGACGAGGCACATGTGTTTCTCACTGAGCAGAGAAAGACCTGGATTCCTGGTGTGTCACCAAGATACTGTGAGAGGCAGGACATTAAATAACCCTCTTTTGTCATCACTGGCACAGTGGCAGCTTTCAATAACAGCCACACATACCACATGAAGCCCTGCCCTTCGTGTGTCAACAGATGACAACGTTGTTTATGTGGAATTGTGCTTCCAGGTTTCCCTGCTACACCAGTGCCTGTCCCAGCTCCTACTGGAAGAAAAGGGTCTGGGACACACTGGTCCCTTCCCTGGTCACACAAACCCCAGACTCAGGCACCTGCACTTGCTGCCTGGCAGCTCGTGGGTGCTGGCAGGGCAGAAGAGGTAGTTGTCCCTTCTGATGACTGTGTTCCCTCATCTCCACAGGAAATGCTGGCCCTGGGCTGCAGCAACTTCTTTGGATCCTTCTTCAAAATCCACGTCATCTGCTGTGCTCTCTCCGTCACTCTGGCCGTCGATGGGGCAGGAGGGAAATCACAAGTTAGTGTCTCTTCCTCCTCCTCCTCCTCCTCCTCTCTTCCCTGCGTGACCCTGCTTGACCACAAACCCCCGTAGCTGCTCCAGGCTGCCAGCCCAGCATCACTGCTGCAGGTCTGGAGAGTCTCCATACAGACTGCTGTTAAAGGCAGAATTTCCTCCCTCCCCGACCCCATTTTGTTCCCTGGATGGTTCTTTGCATTGGTCACAGATTTAGGGCTGTAAATCTGCATTCCCAGATGGGCTCGCTGAATTGAGCAGAGCTACCAGGTGATGGAAGTTTGGGGTTATCTATGACATCTGCTAAATCCCAGCCCATTGCTCAGATGCAATCACCTACTCACATAAAAAACTGCAGTGACCAGTTGTGCCGTTGGCTGAAGCAGCAGGAAAGACCCAGAGAGGGCATAGGATGGTCCTGATGTTTGCTGAAGTGAGTTCTTTCTTGTTTGCAGGTGGCAGCTTTCTTTGTGGCCTTGGTGGTTATGGTGACCATGCTGGCTCTGGGGATCTACCTCGAACCTCTTCCAAAGGTAACACAAACATCTGCACAAACAGCGTGGCCATTGCGTCACATTCTCTACACACCCAAGCAAAGGCACAGCCTTGCTCCAAACCCCCCTGATGCACAGCACAGTTTGTTCCTGGCCTGGTGTCCTGTCTGCACCGAGTCTCTGGAAGAGAATATAGTCTAAATTATCATGCTCAGATCCAAGGGAGATCTCATGGCGCGCCACCTTTTCCCATTCCCTTGTGGTAACTGGACTCAGGAAGGCAGGGACTGCAGAAGGCATCTGCTGCAGGACATGGCACATCCACCCTGCACACCCACACCCCAGCTGATACCATCCTCTCTCCTCCCCAGTCCGTCCTGGGAGCCCTCATAGCGGTGAACCTGAAGAACTCCCTCAAGCAGCTGGCTGATCCCTTCTACCTGTGGAAGAAGAGCAAGCTGGACTGCGTGAGTGCCTGGGCACCGGGGGGAGGCAGCCAGCGGGCGAGCAGGCTCACACCCTGGTGGGTTTTGGGGGGCAGGAGGGCGGTAGGAGTCCCCTATAGAAGGTGGGTTTCACTCTCTCAGTCTGACTGTGCTTCCAACCCCTCGCCCAGTGGGGTCCTGAGCAGTGGTGGAGCCTGTCCTGCCCAGCTGAGCACTCTCATGCTTAGCGCACATATCGGAGAGGCCTGAACTATTACCTGCTCTGTTTAAATGCCAATCAACTGCGGGAGCCTGTTTGCCCAGAACTAGCCAAACCGGCCCTGCTCAATATCTAGGAGTCATGACATAAAAACTCACACAATAGCCCTCCAGGGTAAGGAGAGCCCTTCACAGCGATAAGGACTCCAGGCGCTGGTTGATGTATAAACCCAGGCAGGGGGTGCGGGGGAGTGAGAACGGAATTTGGAAATGTCTGACATAAAAAGACAGTGTTTGAACAGGACTCCCACGGCTGAGTGGTGTGTGTGGACACTGAGCCAATATCCTGTCAGGTCCCGACAAACCACCTTATCGGGGAAATCAGGAGTCCAAAGGGGCTGACCCGAGTCATCAGGAGCTTTCCCAAAATACTGTTCAAACAGGATCTGGAGAAGAGATGGGTTGGCAGTCCCGGCAGAGAGTTCACAGGGGTGGGATCATGACGTGGAGGCACACGCCAGCATGGGCCATGAGATGCAAAAGAGTGGTCCACGAGGAGGATTGAGCCCAGCAGAATGGCTGGAGCAGGGATGTGCAAGGTCTGAGCTGATGCAGTTCAGGAAAGAGCCGGCAGAGAGGGAAAGGTGCTGATGGGAAGATGCGATTCTCCATCTCTGAATGGGTTCTGCTGGAGCCTCCTGGGTAGGATGGAAGATCTGTGTTGTCTCCATCCATGTGAGGGCAGGTGAAATTACTGCCCTTTATCAGAGCTTGCAGAAGGGAGCACAGACCCATCCTGCGGGGTCCACAGTCCCCAGCCCAAAGTCTGGGCAGAGACCTGAGAGGACAGGGACTGAGCAGAGACACATAGTGATGCCCTGCCAGGCATCACTCTGCTAGATGTGCTCAGAAACCTCTTTGGTTTGCCCTGTGTGCATCACCTATCCATAGCACAGCCAGACCCGCAGCCCTGATGGAGCACTTCCACTGAGCTGTAGGAAAAACACTCTTGCCACCAGCAACCAGGGACAACCTCCCTGTGCAGGGAGCGTGGGGACCAGGCAGATGCCAATGGAGTGAACTGCATTCCCCTGACCTTAATCTCCCTGGAATTTGAACTAGATTCAGTATCCTGTCCCAAAAAAGGATACACCATTTCTGGGTGATGTCAGACCATTGGTGTTCCCTACCTCAAGTCTGGTTGTGTTTCAGTCCTAACTGCAGGGATCACACCACAGATACAGCCCAGCATGGAGTCTGGGTGGAGGGAAGCCCTTACTTGCCATTTATATGCACCATCAATATAAACAGAGACACTGAAGTCATCAAAATTACACTGATTTTCCAAGGTCAAAATTAGGTTTTTATCAGTCTTGTGGATGGGATTACAATAACCCCATAATGATTCTCAGAGGGCACGTTTATATGCTTGGGCAGGACTAATTTCATACGGAGGGAGATGCTGGAGTGCTAACATATAAAAATGACCGATGACAGAGCCCTGAGCTGAGAGGTGGAGCAGGTTTTGCTCCGCTCCGTCATACTTTGTCATGGAACCTGCCCTGCGCTCGGGTCATTTGCAGTAGGTGCTCAGATGGTTTGCAGATAGACGCTCATTCCTTCTGCAGTGCTCTGACTGACAGCAGGAGCTTCCTCGAGGCTGGGAGCAGTTTACTGAGCAGCAGATGGTCTGACCTGCAGGAACCCCTTTCTTGACCCTCGAGGCTGGTTCTCTTTGAACTGACCGAGCGGGCGCGGGTGTTCACGCAGCGGTGAAGAAACGCACAGGCTGCTTTTATGGCTGAAAAACTGGGGCTTCTGGCAACTTTCCCAGCACTGTATGTTTCACAGGAAAGCGTGCAATAAACTCTAGCCTTAGAATAGCTGCAGAATTCAGGCCTTGGTCTTTTGATCCTCCGCTGTGTAGTTCTTTGGGTCCAGAGTGAGGCCAGTTTCCAGCCGTCGCCGTGCTGCAGCCTGTGGTAGAGTAAGAATGATCTTCCACGCTCTTCTCTTTCCACAGCTGGTCTGGCTGGTCAGCTTCTTGTCTGCTTTCTTCCTGAGCCTTCCCTACGGAGTCGCTGTGGGCGTGGGATTTTCCGCGCTGGTGGTGGTTTTCCATACCCAGTTGTAAGTACCGGGGGAGCTGCAAAAAAATAAAACCCAAAAGAGAAAGGGGGGAAAAAAAAAGATCTCCCAGTTGCAGAATAAACGACAGATTATTCTTATAACTGACCTCTGGCCCATGTTTCGAAGGAACGTGTGGCAGGAGCCTGGGGGAGTGCAGGTGTCCTCCCCGGCCCCTGGAATGTGCAAACAGGAATGGCAGGCGCTAATTTACCGCCTGCATTCCCGCTCCCGCGCGGGCAGCGATGTGCACATCCCAAGGCAGGGGGAAGGCTGAAGGTATTTACTCCAGCACGAAAAGCTACCCACCTACCCACCTAGCTACCCACAGAATCTCAGGGATTGGAAGGGTCCTTGAAAGCTCATCCAGCTCCTGCTGGAGCAGGAACACCCAGAGCAGGTCACTCGGGAACGCATCCAGGCAAGTTTTGAATGTCTCCAGAGAAGGAGACTCCACCACCTCCCTGGGCAGCCCCTGCCAGGGTTCCCTCACCCTGAAGAAGTTTTTCCTCATATTTAACTGGAATCTCCTCTGTTCCAGCTTGCACCCATTACCCCTTGTCCTATCACTGGATGTCACTGAGAAGAGCCTGGCTCCATCCTCCTGACACTCACCCTTGACATATTTCTAAACATTAATAAGGTCACCCCTCAGTCTCCTCTTCTCCAAGCTCAAGAGACCCAGCTCCCTCAGCCTTTCCTTGTATGGGAGACACTCCACTCCCTCCATCATCTTGGTAGCCCTGCCCTGGACTCTCTCCAGCAGTTCCCTGTCCTTCTGGAACTGAGGGGCCCAGAACTGGACACAATATTCCAGATGGGGTCTCACCAAGGCAGAGTAGAGGGGGAGGAGAACCTCTCACAACCTACTGACCACCCCCCTTCTAATTCACCCCAGGATGCCATTGGCCTTCTTGGCCATGAGGGCACAGTGCTGGCTCATGGTCATCCTGCTGCCCACCAGGATCAGTATTTCCCAGCAGAAAGTCCTGCTCAGGAAAAGAGGGAACCTGGGATAACTGCAGAGTCCAGTGTGATGCTGGCACACCATATGTAATCCAGCAAAGCCCTTTATTAGTATTTCCCAGTCTGGGATCTCAAAGCACTGGCTCGTTTGTTTGTTTTGTTTTTCCCCTGTAGACTCTGCAGGGATGAAATCTAAGTATTTTCATAAAGCAAATTTTCAAATC
This sequence comes from Jacana jacana, assembly GCA_013400555.1. Classification (NCBI taxonomy): domain Eukaryota; kingdom Metazoa; phylum Chordata; class Aves; order Charadriiformes; family Jacanidae; genus Jacana; species Jacana jacana. Next base: position 243,681 of record VZTM01034352.1, on the reverse strand, counting down.
CTGGTATGGAATGTGAGGCAAAGCAGTTGTCTTCCCCTCCAACTTTTACTCTAATTCTGGTCACCTCTTTTCTCCTTAGCCGCAACGGCTCTGCCCTGGGCCAAGTAACTTCCACCGACATCTACAAGAACCCTAAAGCCTACAACAAGGTAAGGAGAAGCCAGAACACCCTCAGAGAAAATGCTGTTCTTTGCTGCTGGTCCCCAGTGTGATCAGGACACTCCAGTGCAGGTTTCTGTCTCAGCGAGGTGGTTTGCTGGTTGTTTCAGGGGCAGCAGAACAGCTACTGTTCTGTTTGACCTTCCCTGTTACCTGCTGCCCCCCACGCAACCTGCCAGGTCTGCTTTGAGCTCTCGTCTCTCTTGCAGGCACATGAACTTAATGGGATTAAAATCGTGACCTACTGCTCGCCACTGTATTTTGCCAACTCGGAGATATTCCGTGAGAAGATTATAGCCAAGGTGAGCAATGCCCTAGGAGACTTCTGCTTGCAGCCAACCCCCAGTAGCCCTTTCTCTCTCCTGTATCGCTACATGGAGACAATTAAGCCTAGAATGATGACAAAAGGTGGTCATATCCATCCTCTCCTCTTCCACCCTCTTCTCCCTGAACTTCAGGACCGTTTCTACACCTCATTTTAGAGGTCATGCCTGACTCCTGGCAGGTATCCTCCTCCAAGCTCTGCCAAAAGCAGTCACCCTGCTACTGTAATCTCTTCTCCCTGTATGTGCAGGTACCCTGAGTTGCTGAGGATGTTGTTTGGTGGCCATCAGCATCACCACACTCCGGTGTACAGCTGGTGCTGAGCTCCTGTGCCATGTGCCAGAGGCTGGGCAACAACAGGAAAGAAATAGCAGCCCCCATTTTTGGGGCTGAAGAGACTTTGTCAAAGAAAACCCTTTCTCTTTTCCACAGACCGGGGTGGATCCTGGCAAAGTGTACTTAGCCAGGAAGAAATACGTAAAACGGCAGGAGAAGGGGACAGCACAACCACCAACAAAGCTACCAAAATTCTTATTGAGGCAGAACAAGGTAACTCAGTTTGGGTTTGGATGCAGATGAGTAAGACCCCAATTCTCTATCAATCAGCTCCTCTTGACATAGGATTTTCTGCCCTGTCTTCCCAGCCACATCTACCACCTTTGTCCCCTCTCCTTCCCACCCACAGCTCCATTCCTCCCAACAGCCAAAACCTTAAGATGCAGGAGCACTGGAAATGGCTGGGGGCAAGAAAGCCATAGAGAGAGCTAGCGTGGAAACGTAGTGAACAATTTCCTAGAAGCTGGACTTGCCCTCTTCCTCTGAGGATGCACCTATGTCAGCATTTCAGTGCAAAAGGGCCCTTTTGAAGCGTGTTTCCCAGTCATCCCAGCTTCCTTTGGTTTGCACTGCTGAGCATGTGAACAGGAATAATTTAACTTCAACCCTAAGGGACATTCAGCCTTATGGAATAAGGACTCCCAGCACCAGGCTGGAGTTAGTCCAGATTAAAGCACCACATGCTACTGAATACTTATGGTGCCTTCACACATCAGGATCTCAGCTCGTGCCCTGCCCCTGACTGTGCATTTCTGCTTTGCTCTAGACTTTGTCTTTGCAAGAGCTCCAGAAAGACTTTGAAAGCAACTCTCCCACCGATACCAATAACAACCAGACGACTGCCAACGGCGCCAGCATCTCCTACGTCACGTTCCGACCAGCCACCACTGGTGCTGGGCAAGTGCACGCCTCCAGCGAGCTGGGCAGCACCACGACCCTGCAAGGAAGCACATTGAGCATCCTGCCAAGAGCAGATGCTGACCCCATGATGACAGCACCGCCCTACGTCAGCTTTCACACCATCATCCTGGACATGAGTGGGGTCTGTTTCGTTGACCTCATGGGCACAAAGGCACTGGGCAAGGTTAGTTCTGTACAACAAACACAGCCAAGCAATGTCACCCAAGTGTTTTCTAGTCTCTTGGGCAGCTCAGATAAAGATGTTTACCTTCCTCAATAGAAGGGCTGTGTGGCTTTCTCTGCCAGCATTCCCAGGACATGTGCAAAGCCTTGGGGAAAAGACTTCATGTATAAAGAGAAAGCTGGAGCAGCAGTGTTATTAATCCTCCCTCTCCCCTCTCATCCCTTCTAGTTGTGTTCCAGTTACCAGAAGATTGGGATTAAAGTGTTCTTGGCAAACGTGCATGGTAAGAATCCACGAAGAACAGTTTTCCATGTGATTTTCCCCCATTTATGTGCTCCTGACAGGAGATCTTTTTGTGTTCCTCATGCAAACTGTGCGAGCTGTCAGCCTTTCGTTAGACCAAGCCAGAAGAGAACAGAAGAAAGGAAGAAGAAACGCTGTTCTCTACGTGTGAAGTAGGGTCTATCATTTGGGAATTGATACGCCTGGAACATCTCCATATTCAGTGTGCAGAAAAATAGCTCCCCACACTCTCAATTCTGCAGCAAACCTGCTTCTTCCCTGTGTGTCCCAGCCTTGTTTTTAGCTCAGAGGGCTACTGTCCACCACGTGCCCTTTCAAAGGCTTCCTTCTTTGGTCTCCTGCTGGTTCATGTGCTTTTCCTCTCTTCAGCCCAGGTGTACAATGACATTAGCACAGGTGGAGTCTTTGAGGAGGGAGGCCTGGACCGAAATCACATCTTCCTGACGATCCACGATGCCGTTTTGTTTGCACTGGCGAATATCAGAGAGGTTGTCCACCCGACCATCTTAGAGGAGGTAAAGTTGCTCCCCAGCCTTTCCCCAGCTCACAGTGCTCTTTTATTAGATTTACACGCTGCATCAGCACAAAGGGAGAATAACAACTTAATACTGCACCTAATAAAGTTTCTTGTTTATCTCAAGTGGTAAAGGTCTAAATCCAACAGAATATTTCATCTTCTAATTCTCATGTATGGGTCAATTACCCATGGAAATTCAGAAGAGCAAATGTCTTCTGCAAACCCCTGCCTGGGAGAGGGGTGTTATCCCAGCCCAGAGAAGCCAGCAGAGCAGTTCTGGCACCACGGCCCCAGTTTGGTGTTGGCTGGAAAATGCAGCTGCACAGAAAGGCAGAATCTGGCCCCGGGACATGAAGAGAAAGCATGTGCCCCTGGCCTTGGTCAGCCCCAGCACCCATGGGTGCTTCCCTTGGTGGGAGGAGAAAAGGGAATGTGGCAAATGCTGACAACACAGGGTGAGACAGGCTATTTCCACAAACATGGGTTGGTTTATTGCGTGATAATCGGAGTCGGAACCAGGGCCGTGGTGGCCAGTTATATCATAAGAATAAGTTATGGTATCTCATATCTCAGCAGAGAGATATCTAAATGCCAACTCAGGGGACACAAACAGGATTCTTTCTGTGCCCCTTCTTCCTGGGCACTTCCCTCGGGGCACCTGTGATGTTTCCAGCCTGGGTCAGCTACTTTTTCCTTTCCTTTCGACCCCGCACTCTGCTCATTTGTGGATTTGGTTCTTTCCCGCACAGAGGCCGCATCAGACAGAGCTCTCCATCTACGACGAGTCCGTGGATGACAGCAGTGTGGAGTTCAAGAACTTGGAGGAGGTTAGTCCTAGTGCCAGGGGTCACTACTTCAGCTGTGGGATGAGGTGGAAATCAGAAGTTGTTGGGGTTGACTAGATGGGGGCTCCCCTGTGCCATTGCCAGGCAAACTGCTAGCAATATTCACACTTGGAGAAGGTGTCTGCAAAAATAACTTAAAATCCCTTTCATAGGGAGCACCAGCAGGCACTTGGCTGAAGGAGCAGCTGAGCTAGCCCCATGGGGGAATCCTTCCATCCATTCTGGGTCACATAGCTCAGGTTCAGTCAGAACCAGGGCCTCCCCACACTGGCGTGGACGTGGAGAACCAGGTTCAGCTCAAGGCCAGAAGAAGGGTCAGTGGTCAAGTTTTCAGCACAGACTTTGTTAATGCTGAAGTGATCTGCAACTGCTGAACCCAGGTCCCTTGGAGTCTCCATCTCTGGAGATATTCAAAACCCACCTGGACACATTCCTCTGCAACCTGCTCTGGGCGAACCTGCTCTGTCAGTGGGGTTGGACTTACATGATCTCCAGAGGTCCCTTCCAACCCCATATCATTCTGTGATTCTGTGATACCTTCTAAGGGTGACCTTACCCATCCTGTTTGTGCAGAGCTGGAGGCTGAGCACCCTCCCCACTGCCAGCTTCCCCTTGTGGAGGAGGACTGGGAAGGGTTGGGGTTTCTGGTGGCATTTCTCTGTATGACCAAACGTCTGCTGAGCTGCGTGGCTGGGTTTGTGCCCTGGTGTCAGTCCTAACCCAGCCTGCCTTGTGTGCCCTTTAGGAGATGTTTGGAAGCATGTTCCACTCAGAGACACAGACAGCTCTGTGAGCACACAGGGAGCCTCAGCGTGTGGGCAAACCCTCCCGAACAGACTCCTCTCTCCCACCCCTTGGTGAAGAGCTGCGCTTCTGCTTGGGGATACGATAAGTTTGCAAAGCAAGAGGCTGTTGAACTGCTAAATTCCTCCCTCCCTCCTGCTCTGCTTCTGGCATTCAGAGCAATGGACTCTGGAGCAGGCAACAGAAATCTATGGAAGCAGGAACTCAGGAAATGCCATCTCATCAATTACAGAAGAGAAGTGAGTTCATTTGAAGGCAGGTGCCTTAACACATGGGACGATTAGTCACTATTGCCAAGTGCTCTCCTTTGTCTCCTATAACCAAACTCTTCTGCCCACATAGACATGATGTAATTTGGGCATTCCCCTTCTTTGCCTTTCCCTCTTTTCCCAACGCAAGCAAACACTAAGAGCCTTTCACGGCTTTGTTTCACAACCAAAAGCAACTCCTGCGAGGTGCGGGGAGGCAGCCATGGAAGGCAATGCTGCTCTAAAGCATGCACTGCCTGCGGGGTGTCTGCACACCCCGAGGCACCAGCCCTGCCTCTCCTGTGGCCCCTCTTTGCAGACTCCTCCACCACTCCCTCTGTGACCACTGTCCCCCAAACCACTGCCTCGAACCTCTCCCCTATTTCTCATCCCCCGAAGACCTCCCTACTTTATCTCAGTAGGGCTATTTTTAGGATTACATCTATTTTGTTTTTTCTTACAAATAGGATGGGTTTGTAATCAGAAATACAGATTCCTTGTTACTGTGTGCTACACACACACACACACACACACACACACAGAGTCCTGCCTGCCCCGGGGGTTGAGTCCTCTGTTGAAAAGACCCTGGGTCCAGTTCAGATCCCCTCTGAAGTTCTGTAGGGATCTGAGCAGATCAGATAAGGCCCTTAGACTGCAAGTGGCATTAAAGCATTCACCCCACGGGTTGTTCCGACTCTTCCCGTCCTCCTCCTGACAGGAACACCGGAAAGATTTAGTCCAGAGCACGGATGAGTGTTTTGGGCAGGTATCTTTTTCCCAAATCGTTTTGATGGCAAGTGGCAAATTCAGGGACAGGGAAGGAAGCCCCTTCTGCACACTTTTCAGAATGTCTTAGATTCAAGAGCAGTGCAACTGAAATCTGAGTGCATTTTATGCCTGCAACCAGGAACAGCCCGATTGACACCCTGTGCTGTGCAGGGCATCTGGTGGCAAGCTCTCAAATGGTCACCTGTGCAGCAGGAGACTCCTCTTGCAGAGTGTGTGATATTCCCGTAACGATTCCCTACTACGTGTTTGATCATTTTCACTAAAATTCACCCCAGGCCGATGCTACCGGGGCCATCTACCTCTCAGGCACACAAGCCTGCCTCACTAACCCAGAGACAGAGAGCTGAGATCTCGATCCTTTCTAAAAATCTGACCTTCTTTTATACTTGAGTGATGCTAATAACAACTGCTATTTCAGTTCCCCTCCCTGAGCCTTCCCTGCTCACCCAGTGCTGACGTTGTGACAGTAATGACGAGGTGGCGATAGAAAGCCTGAAAAATCTAAGCATAAGCCAAGGGTTAGAGACCCTTCCTCAGTTCATTTCAACCTCAAGCATGGCTCTTATGAAAATAAGGTTATAAAAAATTTAAGATAAAGGCAAGCACTGGTATGTCTTCAACTGCAGCGAGAACAATTGCTTTTGTTTGAATTTCAACTCTTCCTGCCAGGTATTTCCAGCACTCAGAGAAAATGCAAGAACCTACAAGAGAAAAATGAGTAGTAATGGAAGTAAAACTGGAGAGTCTGTTATCTTCCACGAATGCAAAAAATAAAGAGTGGCCTTAATAATGAAAATAAATTATATTTTTTGAAAGGTTATTTCTATTTTATTACTCTAAGATATCGGAAATATTAACAAGCTCTAGTGAACAGTTTTGAAGTACATAGATGCTATTGAGCTGATTCACTAGCAAATTGCAAGAAAGCTTTTCTGAGGAGAGAAAGTGGGGTTTTCCTACAGCTCCCGGATGTCTCATTTTTAAGGAAAATAGAGCTTCATGAACCATCATAGCTAGACAGCCATTAAAGCAAACGCCAGGCCCCTGCCAGTCTGGTTTTATGTAACAGCTCATTAAATAAGTCACCATTTCTCTACCTCAGCTTCTGATTATGTGGAGCAGGAGAGAGTAATAAAACCAAAGGAGGTTAGTTTCCAAAAGGAAAACCCCATTACCTAACAGTTATTACTTATTTTAATGTTAGACAGCAGTGATTTTTCCAGAACCATGTATAGCTTGTTCTATAAGGTAAAATCAAGAGATTAATTCTCTTAAATTATCTTTGGGGGTGATTACTCACGGTCTTTTGTTACTGCCTGGGAGCTCCTTTTGGAAAAAAATAATAAATAGCAACAAGGAAATGGGTGGAGTGGAACAAGAAACTGTCTCCTACAGTAGCTCATCAATATCTCTGCATCCCTGAGGTGGCATCACATAAAAGATGGGAAGTGCCAATTTCCAGTTCTTCGTTCCAGGTTCATGCCAGGCGGCTGATTCCGCAGTCTGGAGGTCTGAGGGGCCAAACGCAGGAAGCCCCAGAGCAACAGACCATGGATGAAAAAAAATAGATTGTATTTCTTGATGTTCCTACATGAGTAGTGGATGGGATGTCAAGAGAGAGGGCGGAAGGCAGCCACGCCGCCTCTGCCCCGCGACTGTGATGACCCGGGAAGAAGGAAACCTCAGTTCTGCAGCCACAGCCCAATTCTGGCAATAAATGTAACATCAGTTGGCAAAGGGCACCGCTCAGAAGCACAATGTGGCCAGTTCAAAGTCTTAATTTCCAAGTGCAAGAGAATTAAAGAAGCTATAATTCATGCTGGGGTAGAAAAATGTTGATTTCCAATGTCCCTTTATTGCTCTAAAAGTAACCATTATGTGGATGGGTAATGGCTCTGAAGCCACACTTGGTAAATGCATGATGTATAACCAGCTCAGAAATGTTTGTAATTTATTTAATTTAATATTGGTTTTGTTCTTTTTTTTGATAATAAAGAATGTGTGAACAATCATCTGCTTCTTCTGCTGATTCAAGCGTGGCCTTTCCGTCTGGTCTTAGGCATCTCAGCACAGGTTTCGCCACGGGAAAATGGGACAAATCATCGAATTCAGTATGAGACAGACGCCACGGCTTCTAAAAGTCCCCTCGAAGCGAGATTTCAGGGGAGAAAAAGACCACTAGAAACCGCCTTCTCCGCCCGCCCCCATTGCGACGCTGCCGCGGCAAGGGACTACAACTCCCAGGAGCCTTCGCGGAGAGGGCGGATCCAAACCGCCCATTGGCCAGTGCCTCGGGCGGGTGCGTGTCGATTGGCGCCCGGCCACGCCCGGCCACGCCTCAGNTGTGGGCGCGGCGCGGCGGCACCGCCGCCTTCAGTGCCGGCGAGAGGTTGGAGCTCAAGGAGGCGCTGCGAGGTGAGGGGGCCCGGTGGGCCGCCCTGGCTGGCCCCACTCTCCAGGCCCACCAGGCCTCACCGGGGGTCTGCAGCCTCTGTGTCCCCTCCTCTACCTCCCTGGCGGGGATTGTTTCACTCATATTGGGGCCTGGGGCCGTCGCGGCCTTCTCCACAGGGAGCGAGGCCATCAAGGGCTGGCTGTGTGTATGGGTGGGAGTGGGGCAGCAGCGAAGGTGGACGCTTCCTCAGGTACTTTTCCCTTGGAGGAAACGAGTTGTTTATTCTCCCGAAGCCGACTTTCTTCCCGTGTTGATTTTCTCTTTTAAGTGTTTCCTCTCCATGCAGAGTGCTCCAGGCACCCTGTGACTGATTGCATTGCTTGGCATCTCTGTGTCTGCTGGATAAATCACTGGGGTTTGGTTTTTTTTTCCTGTTCTTGCTGGCTGAAATCTCAGGCACCATCTCGCTGCCCTCAGCCTGTTCCTGACAGGCCGTGGTGGGTTTGTGCTCTCAGACACGCTGTTCTGCACAAAACTTTGGGGGTATTTAGATCTCATGAGGGTTGGCATTTTGCAGGAAACCACACTCTGGCGTGAAGCAATGGCCCTTGAGTGTTCAAGTAACCCTTGGGTTACAGAACCCTTGGGTTCTGTTAATCTCATGTTGATTTGGAAGGTTCATTGCGCAGTAAATCCTGTTGAAATACTTTTTAATATGAAGATGCAGGGATGCTTATTTCTGTGTGTCTTCCGTGTTTGCTCAGCCTGGAGAAAAGGAGGCTGAGGGGAGGCTTTCTCGCTCTCTCCAGCTCCCTGTAAGGCAGCTATAGCTGGGGGGGGTCGGTCTCCTCTCAAGTCACAGGGGGTAGGATGAGGCAGTGGCCTCAAGTTGCACCAGTGGAGATTCAGATTGGATATTTTGGATACTGGGAAAAGCTTTTACACGGGAATGGTTGTTAAGCCTTGGAATGGGCTGCCCAGAGTAGTGGTTGAGGCACCATCCCTGGAGGTATTTAAGACAGTGCTTACTGACATTGTTTAGTGATGGGTTTTATCAGTTAGGTTGATGGTTGGACTTGATGATCTTAAAGGTCCCTTCCAACCCAGACAATTCAGAGATTCTGTGGTTCTTGAATAGCAAGCAGCCTTTAAAAGAATCTGTAACCTCATTGACAGAGGCCCTTAGGAAAGGGAGCTGTGATTGAGCCCGAGTTATACCTATGTTTTTCATTACAAAGTCGATGCTGGGGCGCAGCCTTGTCAGAGGCTGTTGAAATGACAGAGCAGACTAGAAGGAGCAAGAAAAGACCTGTCCGTTTGTCTGTCTCTGGGGGTTGGAGCACAATGAAGGAAGGTGCTGTAAGAGTTTTAACCCGTTTTACTGTTGAAAACGAGCTGTGAACTAAGCTGCCTGCTTAGCTGCCAGAATAGTTTATTACTGTGAGGAATCAGTTCAGCCTAGTAAAATGCAGCTGCTTCTGAACAGTAGCATTTCTAGTAACATCCTTCAGCACTTCAGGGTGAAAAATGGAGTATCTAGAGAAATACAGTGGCTGGAACTGGAAGGCAATAGTGGTGGTTTGCACACACAGAGCTCAGCTGAACTACAGCAGTCCTTTTTTTTGATAGTGGCAGCTCTTACTGTCCTTGGAAATAGTCTTTAAAGCCTGGAAAATATTCAGGAACATAAGTACCGCTTTCCCTGTTGAGATGTGGTTCAAGTATTGTTAGACTGATTTCTGTGTCCAATGACTTCTCTCCTGTATTTCGTTGAAGGTGCTATTAAAATCCCAACTGTTTCCGTATCTCCAGAGGACTTGAATGAAACTGCCATGGCAGAATTTGGGAATTACATTCAGAAAGGTACTAAACTTTCAGTCTTGGCAATCTCTGCCGCTCAGTTTTATTTTCATAAACAATTTGAAGACAGTATATATGCTTCTTGAGTATAATGAAACAGATTTCAGTCTTGTTTTTCCTCAAGAAAGGGCTGGCAAAAATGCCATGTGTAGATTGTGTCTGACAGTGTGCTTTGGTGTAGCAGCGGCCAAAGCTACAGCAGAGGAGGTTCAGACGTCCTTTTTGCAATGGTGGGGTTTGGTGTCTGGGATGGTTAAATAAAATAGGAAGGCTGCCCCTGTTTGAGCCTGCTTTTTGGCAGCCCCATCGCCTGGAACGCAGCTGCAGCGCTGGTGAGCGGCAGTTCCTGGGTTTGCCGTGGTAGAAGTGTGAGAGCGGAGCTGTGCATCTGCTTCCTGAGGCAGATTTGTTGTGGTCAGGCTTATTTACAGTGCTCTCCTTGAGGCTGAATAGATGCCTGCTCTGTGGAGTATATAATGATAAAATTAGGCATTATTGTTAATTTTTCTTCTTTTCACGTGTTCTTAATTTTTTTCTTAACAGTCTTCCCGGCTGTATTTTCTTCAAAGTTCATTCAGCATGAAATTGTTGGGAAATACAGCCATCTCTTTACTGTTCAGGGCTCTAACCCTGAGCTGGTGCCCTATATGCTGCTTGCACACATGGATGTTGTGCCTGCCCCCCCAGAGGGCTGGGATTTCCCTCCTTTCTCAGCTGCAGAGCATGAAGGTTTCATCTATGGACGAGGAACGCTGGATAACAAAAACTCTGCCATAGTACGTCCTCTTGGTAATACCATTTCAGAGAGATGCAGAACCTGAAAAAAAGCCAGATTTGAGCAATCCATTCTCTTGAGATTTACTATCTTATATCCCTCTCACCCCCCTTTAAATGCAGGATGACAAATTCTTAAGCCCTGCATTTTTTTCCCCAAACTTTCCTAGAGGTGGAGTGTTCTTTTATTACTGAAGAAAACAGAGTTAAAGCTCTTAGAAGATCCAGAAAAAATGTATTCACAGCTGCAGGTGTATTTGGTTCAATGTCATATTGAAATTCTGTGGCAAATGCTGTGTTTGAAATCGGGGACAGAGCTTTTAGTTTTTCTCAGGTGTCATGTGGGCATTCAGGGCAAAACCTGCCCCTTTGAGAAGGCTTGAGCTTCAAAAAGAAGCAGTGTTTAGTTAATATTACAGTCAAAATAACCTTGTGTCACTCATTACAAAGAAAAGATTGATCTGTGAAGGATTTCTCAGTTGGGAAAAGGTTGATGGAAAAACGAGTAAGAATAGTCCTCTGTGACTTGTAGGAGTTGCTTCCACGATAGCCCCGTGTGTAAATTTAAATAGGTGTTTGTGAGCCAGCATCACAGATGCTGTGGCTGCTTATGACAGTGTAGGCCATACTCCCAGAGAGCTTCTTCTGGTTCTTTAATCATCAGTTTCGAAGCCTCGTGACTTAAACCTTTGCTTTGGGGCTTCCTTCTCCTGCGAGTTGCATAATGAACTCAACAAACAGACAATCAAAATCAAAAGAGTTCAATGAACGATGGGGAGGGGGTGCCCACGAGGTAGAGAGGATAAAATTGCTGCTGAAATGTGGAAAATTAACTGGCTTAAATTGAAAAAATAAATATAAAAGCGAGATTTAAAAATACAGCAAAGGGTAGATTTCATGTCTCGTTCTTCAGGTGAAATTTCTCGTTCTGTTTCTGTCATCTTAGTACTTCTTGTACGAAACATGCTGCTAAAATAAATGGCTTTGGTAGCTCAAGCCAGAGCCAAGCTGTGTGTGGGACAGGCAGTTTAAAGGAGCAGTGACTTCCTTGGATAGTCATAACTCTGTCCCGCTTCCCGGCCAGTTCGACACCGACTTGATGAGCGGCAGAACAAGCCTCCGCTGTGTTCTGTGCGTGTGCACTGACACTGTGCAGCACACTAAGTCTTTAAGCTTTATTGATCACAAATATTGCACCAGTAGGAGCTGTAGAAATAAAAGCTTGACTGTGGACAGGACAAAGTCTCCTTCAGGGCTGAGAATGCCTCGTGTTTCTTTTTACACAGCATTGCATTCTTTGACGTTTGTTCTTCTCACCAGCACACGGGAATAGTACAACACATGATGCTTTTTTATCTGCAGGCTATTCTGCAAGCTCTAGAATTTTTGCTGAGAAGAAATTACAGACCTCACAGATCTTTCTATGTTGGCATTGGACACGATGAAGAGGTATTTCCTTTCATCACAACACCGGGTTGTTTGCGTTCATGTATGAAACGAGGCTTAAGTTTTAAACGTTGTTTGGGTAGAAAGTCCTTCCTGGTTTTACTTGGTTATGTGAGTAGGTGCTGTGTCAGACACGTGGTCGTAGTTACATATTGATTGTTTGGCTTTAAGTGACATTGAGAAAGGGTTTGGTGTGATGAGCAACGGGAAAAGAACACAGCAGGGTGTTATTTCAAATTCTTTTCTGCATGCAAGGCGCAGCAGGGGTCACGTTTGGACTATGTGTAAGTACCCCTGAGAAGCTGGCTTTAAGATTTGCATGGTTGTTCCAGTTGATCAGTAAACAGTACAAAGAGACAGTTGAGGTGGGTTTGTTTACTCATTTTCAAAATCTAAAGCCAAAGAATTGTTACTAGTTAAAACGAATGCCTCTTTAAAGTGATTCACTCATCTGTGAAGCTTATAGCTCTGATGTATCGCTGTGTGCAAGAAATAGTAGGATTCAAAGCACCATTCAGTGAATGGGAGCATCCCTCAATGTGGCTATAAAGTCATCAGCTACTTAATAACCCCTTTAGGCCCTTAATAACCTCCAGTGAGTTTTGCCAGGAAGAATCTGGCTGATGGGTTGCGCTAGAGCTGTGGATTCCGTGCCGCCTTTGCACTGTGGCACTGGTCACTCTCAGCAGCAAAACGTCTTCCTGTACTCCTCCTGATGAGTTCCACTCACTGGTCTCTCACAGGTGTCGGGTTGGAAGGGGGCAATGAAGATTGCAGCTCTCTTGGAAGCCAGAGGAGTGAAACTCTCCTTCTTGCTGGATGAGGGAAGCGCAATACTAGATGGCATCATTGCGGGAGTGCAGAAGCCAGTAGCTGTGTAAGTAAAAGGGAAGACGATTGAGTGTGATGGAAGCAATCCATTTTCAAGAATTCATTTGTGAGAAACGACCTTGCTAATGTCAATAAAACATGTTTTCGAGGCATTTGGCAGTGTTGACGCTGCTAAAGCTACAGCAGCAGCACAAAGTGCAAGCCAAGGGCCTCTGGAGCTGCTTGCTGTCCATCACAGCTCTGCTGACCAAAGCAGAATGTTCCATTTAGTGCAGGCGTGTTAATTGTCTGCTGCAGAGTCTGCTGGCGAAGCAGCCAAAGGCACCAGTCCTCCAAGCACTGAAAGATTGTGCTGAGGGTTTGTTGTTGCTTCTGCTGCGGTGGTTTTTTATGATACTGAAAACGCGCAGTTGTTTTCTTCACCTGTGCTTTGTGCATGTGGAGTTGCAGTGATAATTTGTTTATTTATCGTTGACCAGAATTGCTATCACTGAAAAGGGCTCAATGACACTGAACTTCACTGTGGAAAAAGAGCCAGGACATTCATCCTTTCCTCCCAAGGAGACAAGTATTGGCATTCTGGCAGCAGCGATGTCCAGGTGAGAGTTTCCCTGTCATCTTAACACCCAAGACAGTCAAGCAGACTCCTAAGTCACTGATGTGAGACTTTCCTTTTTAATATTTGCATTTAGAATATTTTGTAAAATCTCCTTATTTGTTGAAGTTGAAGTCAGTAGCTCACTTTGAAGGGCAGAAATGCAAATCCCAGCAAAGGGGCAACTGCCACAAGTCTGGAGGGTCTTTTCACTTCGGCTGTTCTAGTGTCAGTTGATTCCTTGAAGCCAAGGTGACTGGTGCATCATGGTGTCTGTCATAATTTACTCTGTGGTCATAGAGATTGTTTTGTTTGAGCACATTCCTGCTCCCTCTGGCTGGTAGTTATCCACGCCAGAAAGCATGGTGTGAAGTCAGAATGTGACTGAGTAAATCATTACGTGTCTGTGTAGATATCACAGTAGGTAGCAAACACATATTTTAGAAAAACATAGTATGTACAGGTATGATGACACACCTTGAGTCTGGTGTCCAGTTCTGGGCAACTCAGCACAAGAGAGATATCGAGGTGCTGGAGCGAGTACAGAGGANAATGATTCTATGATGGAATCTGGTGTGATATTTTTGTAGTTTTCCATGTATTCTTTATAAGAATCAGGCTTTGGGATTTTTTCAGCTGTTCTTAGAAGTCTTTGGTTGTGACTGGAATGCTCAGAAACCTGTCACAGAGCTGTACTCGCGGATTTACTTACCAGGAAAATGTGCTTGCATCTCAAATACATGGGGTGCATCTCACAAATCAACTTCCCATCAACCTCCTGGAGCAATAATAGCTTGAGATTTGGGTTTCAATTCCCAATGTTGATTTGCTCTGCCCTAGACTGGAGCAGAATCCCTTGCGTAACCTCTTTGGGCACGGGCCAGAACTCATGACGATGGAGCACCTTGCATCAGAGGTGAGGAAAGAACTGTAATTTCATTCTCAGACTTTCATAATAAGTAAAGGATAACTTAACATACAAAATTAGAGCATAATTGCCCAGTTCCTGGAAAGGAGAAGACTTAAACTGGCCTTTCTCCCGGAGAAGTCTTTCTGCTGGAATTACTTCAGCCACAGCCAAGTAGCTGCACTGCCTTCTGGAACACTAGAAACTCTCTGATTTGTGGTTTTATTTCTTCCACTTAGTTCAGGTTTCCTCTCAATCTCATCATGAGCAATCTGTGGCTGTTTTCACCTATTGTCAGCAGGTAAGAAAACACATCCTTGATGACTGTGCCCGACCTCTCACCCCTAGAAGATAAGGGCCACCAGCCATTGCTGGTCTTAGAGTTTAGATAACGTCAGGGCTTTACCAATCAAAACCGCGGTGTTAATTGAATAGGTCATCATTCAGCTTATTGCCTTTGTAGTTGCAGTGCTTATGTTTTATTGATGTTAAACTTATTTAAAAAGATGTTTATTTTGGTGCTTTTTCTTCTTTTTTTTTTCTTAGAGTTCTTGCCTGGAAACCATCCACCAATGCCTTGATCCGAACTACAACAGCAGTCACCATGTTTAACGCGGGAATCAAGGTAGCTTCATAGCTTCGTTTTGATTTTTCTCTGTGTAGTACAGCAAGACAACTAGGGCATTTGATTTCCAATAGTGTATGTCCAGCTGTAAAATCAGGACCAGCCCTGGTCTTGGACCCTGTGTGGTGCCACCACCAGCCTCATTTCTGCTTCAGATGTGGCTTGGATTTAGCTGCAGTTGAAAACGGCTTTCTCTCAGCAGTGTCTGATCTGGGTAAATCGCTGTTAAGATTGTTTATGTCTCAGGATGGACAAGAAAGAGTGTTTTCTGTGTAATCATACAAAGTACAAATGACAGTGTTTGAAGGTGTTAGATGTGATAAACACTTCCCTCACCCAGGTGAGATACTGTGTTTGTGAGCAGAGGTCTGGCGTTTGCCTTTGTTCGGGTAAGGTTAGTGTGCACCTTGGACTGAGATAACAGGTTCTGGCTGATACAGCCAGATCTTGCCCTGATAAGGAGGTGTAGTTATCCAAAAATACTCTAGCCCTGGAAAATAAACAGGCAGTTTGGTGTGTCCCTGAGAAAAATCTGTTACTGGAAAGCCTCACTGGACAAAAAAAACCAAGATATAGTGGCTGAATAGTGACACTGAGTGGCCAGGAAAGAAGTGACACCCTGGTCTCTTGTTTGTTTTTTCTGAAGATTATACTTTTTTGATTAACACAATTACAAATACTCATTCTGTAGAGGAGTTATGTGTCTTCAGTGAGATGATTTGTTAAGCAATTGACATGCCTCATACTTGGGGGAAGGTAATGTGACAGTGAGGTAAAAGCATTGCTTCAAAAAGTCAGCATAAACTTTTGGAATTTCTCAGTGTAAAGTTTCTGAAGGGAGAGGTCTTATCTCAAGAGGAAAACTTCTATAGAACAGTCCACTCAATTTTTGTTAAATTGATGAGTGTTTCTCTGTGTAGTTATAACTGAGAGTTACAGCATTTTAATAGAGTGTGGAAAGAGATACAACACTTCAACCACTGGTAGAAACAGTGAAGCGTTACTCTGAAGACTGGACTTGCTTGAGCAGTTTCTGGGTTTGCAGGTGGCATTTCAATGAGCTTTTAACTTCCTTTTAAGTTTTTTGTCCTGCCATTTTTTTTCTAGATAAATGTTGTCCCATCTTCTGCAAAAGCCACCGTGAACTTCCGGATCCACTCTGCAGAGACGGCTGCCGAGGTACTGGCTGTACCCCTGGGCGTGGGGTGTTCTCCATCCCTTTCTGAGCAGTGGCACTTGGGCATCGTGGCAGCAGATCTGGTTTATGAGAATACTCTTCCATAGCTCCCTGTGTTCATACAAGCAGTAGAAAGGGAAGGTTTGGGACCCACTCCTTCATGGAGACTGTCAGAAACACAGCTTACCTAATGCCTTTTCTCCTTCTCTGAGGTGGATTGCAAAGTGCTTTACTTACTATGGCTTCTGAATGTGGGGCAGAGCAGGAGGCAGACCTGACTTGGAAGGGTGCCTTGCAGTTGATTGAGCAGATTTCAGAAGTATTTTTGTGCCAAAGAGCACGCAGATCATGTGTGATCATGGAATGGAAGCTTTAAGGTTCATGAGCTGTGAGAACATGGCAATCTTGCACACTTCAGTAGGTGTGATATGCCTCTCCAGCCAAGGGCAGCTGTCAGACTTTGTCAATAGGTAGTATATTCCCTTCCCAAGCCTTTCCTGAAAGTTCACCTCTCTGGAAGCTGCTTCTGGATTATTTACTCAGATGATCTACCTACCAGATAGGAGCAGGTTGACCACCTGCCTTTCAGGACTGAAGCAGTTCAGGAATACCTTGAGATGGTGATGTGCCTCTGATTGCACCAGGGTTAAAACAAGTAGCTTAATCAGCCATCAACTGAGTAAGAGGCAGAGAGGCTGCCACACAGTTTCAGTCCTAACTACACATTTGTAGTTGCAGCCACAGCTGGCAGTTCATGGACAAATATTTTCTGGAAAGCAGAATGTTTGCTGACACCTAGAAGGGATCCTCTCGTTTCTCTTACTTATTTAATCTCTGTGGTTTACCCGTAGGTGCTAGAGGCAGTTAGGAACACTGTTGCTGATGACAGAGTGAGGATTGATGTAGTAGATGCCTTTGACCCGCTCCCTGTCAGTCCTTGGGATGACCAGACCTTTGGAGTCCATATTTTTCAAAGAACCATTCTGGATACGTTCCCAGATGTTGACAGTGTCGTCCCAGGTAACAGCAAACACATGATGATTATTGTTTCCTCTGCAGCTTCCACCCTGCTTTTCTCTCGCCCATCCTCCAGTATCAACTTGTTTCCATTTTCTGTGGACTTCTCCACCCCAGCTGTTAACTACTGGAAACAGCTGTTTTTTCCTCATTTTATTCCGTTCCCTCTTTATGTTTTAAAAGTTTTAATGTTGTTTTTAGTAGTGGAAGTGAAAAAGCAAACAGGAAACTGATAGAAACAATGAGCCTTGAATTTGACTCTCTGCACATACAAAGGAGTCTCTTCAGGGAAGAAAGGAATTGTGGAGGAGAGTAGGAGGTCTTCTTGCTTTAGCTCTTCTTTCATTGTTTCCATGGCTGGCAAAGCCATTCCTGCTTTTCTGTATTGTTCCTTGTGATTCCAGCCCCTTCCCTCCCTCGCTGCTCCTTCCTAGTGCTGTACTCTTTGTTGGGCTGCAGTTGGAAGCTTAAACTTCTGTGGAGGCTGAGTATCGTGGCTGTTCTTAGAACAATTGGCTTTTATGTTCAGCTCCTCCTGTGCATGAAGGAGAGAACGTTGTACCAGTAAATTGTTTCCAGTTTTTGGTGTAGCTGGGGGTTACATAGGGCTGTTATCAGGTGCCTTTCCTTTATCCTGGAAAAAGTGTTGGTCATTAAAATTGCTGCTCCTCCTGCAAAGTGATCCTGGGGTTTGTTTTCCAGGCACGTGTATTGGAAACACAGACAGCAGGCATTTCACTAACGTCACAAATGCCATTTATCGATTTAACCCACTGCTCCTGAAACCAGAAGACCTTCCCAGGTACTGTGCCCTGTCTGCTTGTGTCTGCAGCTCTTTGGGGTGGGGACCAGTGGAAGAGAAAATCGATCTGCGTTAGGCAGAAAAAGGAAACCCAGCCTTGTATACCTTGGTGTGGTGGTGGTGGTGCCTCGCATTCTGGTAGGCCACCCATTTCCTGCAGATTTGGGTGCTGCACAAAGAGGGGATGGTAATTTTTAGGTCCTCCACTTGGGCCACACCAACCCCATGGATGGCTACAGGCTGGGGGCAGTGTGGCTGGAGCTGCCTGGCAGAAAAGGACCTGGGGGTGCTGGTTGATGGGTGGCTGAACATGAGCCAGCAGTGTGCCCAGGTGGCCAAGAAGGCCAAGGGCATCCTGGCTTGCATAAAGAATAGTGTGACCAGCAGAAGTAGGGAGGTGATTGTCCCCCTGTGCTCAGCACTGGTGAGGCCACACCTTGAGTGTTGTGTCCAGTTCTGGGCACCTCAACACAAGAGAGATCTGGAGGGGCTGGAGCGAGTGCAGAGGAGGGACACGAAGCTGGTGAGAGGCCTGGAGAATAAGGCTTATGAGGATCGATTGAGGGAGTTGGGGTTGTTTAGTTTGAGGAAGAGGAGGCTGAGGGGAGACCTCATCACTCTCTANATTTATGCTGGGAGAGTGTTAGGCTTTACTCTTCTTTCCTTCAAGCACAGACCAGACCTCATTTAGGTGTCCCATTCAGTAGTACAGCAATGCTGGGAAGCCAATTGGAGCCTTTAAAAAGTGCAGCAGTGGGAAAAGTGGTGGTCTGTAGTTGGCCTTGTTTCAGAGATGTGTCTGTATGTGTGGACACATGCCACTCTGAATTTATTTGCTCCTTAAAACTGGAAGCCAGATTTCCTGGAGCAAAGTGAGAACAGAGAATGCCATTGTGTGAGGGATTGTTTGGTTTTTTTAGTATATACCAGAGTTGCTGTTTTATTGAGGTGCAGGTGATACAGGAGTAGGGTGTTTTCAGGAGCAGAGCGTACAGAGCAGTGACATAAATGGCCAAGAAATGGGCAGAGAGCTGGAGTGCTGTTTTTCCTTTTCCACATACACCATAAACTTAGTTGTTGTGCTCTGAGCCTTAGAATCAGTAAATCTGGCTGGGCTGAGGTACAGCCGTTCCCAACAGTGCAGTATTTGGTGTATATTGCTGTGTAGGGTGCTGGGTGTATGCAGGTGGGTCACAAATGCACACTGGAATGAAAAACCTTCTTCTTTTCCTCCCAGGATCCATGGGTTGAACGAGAGAATCTCGGTTGAGAACTACGAGAAACAAGTCGAGTTCCTCTTCCAGCTGATTAAGAACTGTGATACTGAGGAGCTGCCAGAGCCTCATGCAAACTCCCACGAGCTGTGAGAAACACACCTGAGAAGAGCAGCTACTCAGGTGGACTCTGGGATAGCAGGGGATGGGCCATAAGATCCAGTTGTGCTGCCTATTAAGCTACATCTGGAATTTGGCTTTTGTGTGTTGTGGTTTACATGCAGATGGAACAACTGCTGGGTGCTGCTTTAGCCAAGTGTATGGTTTGCTGGAGAGTGCTGAGAACCTGGATAAAACACAATGAATAATGCTGATCTCTGTTCCTCCCTGGTGGAGCTGTTGGTCTGATGGTTTTAACTTTTTCAGTGCTTTCTTTAAGCCTCTGAAATTGGTAGCCACCTGAAAATCTACGCTGCAACCAGCAGTCACTTGCCTATCAGTAAAAGAGGTGAAGTGTCCTGTGTGTGCTCTTGACAAACTCATTTTATAGAGTTGATTGATTTCTTTTTTTCAGAAATGATGTATCTGTCCAAAGCCCCCGTGCAGGCTTTGTGGCATGGTGTGGGTTTCATGGGATTGGTAGAATGGCACTGAGAGTTTGAGGCACTGCTCCTCGGTCTGGGCTTCTTCCCAGGTGATGGTCTCGACCAGCATCAAGGGGCTCTCCTGTGTTGGTGTTGACTTGATCCTGCTGAGTTCTCCCGTGCCTGCACTGGTTTCTGACTCTATTTTAAAATACTGAGCTCCAGAAGTTCTAGCTCTGTTGCTTTAACTGGTGTTCCCCCGATCTCAGAGGTGCTGAAAACCTTTTCTTGCTGTCTTTTCAGTGACTTTTTCTCCCTCTCCCTCGTGGCTGTGGCGCGGGGTACGTTGTGCTGCCGGGTGTGACAGTAAGGAGTTGCGGTGTTGAATAAGAAACTAAATCAGTGTTGTCTGCTCATACGTATTCTCTTCTCACTGACCAGCAGAAGCAGGGAGGGGATTGTCCCCCTGTGCTCAGCACTGGTGAGGCCACACCTTGAGTATTGTGTCCAGTTCTGGGCACCTCAACACCAGAGAGATATCGAGGGGCTGGAGCGATTGCAGAGGAGGGACACGGAGCTGGTGAGAGGCCTGGAGAATAAGGCTTATGAGGATGGATTGAGGGAGTTGGGATTGTTTAGTTTGAGGAAGAGGAGGCTGAGGGGAGACCTCATCCCTCTCTCCAACTGCTTGAAAGGGCATTGGAGAGAGGTTGGTGCTGGTCTCTTCTCACGGGCAATGAGCGACAGGACAAGAGGGAATGGCTGCAAGCTGCAGCAGGGTAGGGTTAGGCTGGACATGAGGAAAAAGTTTTTCCCAGAGAGAGTGGTCAGTCAGTGGAATCAGCTGCCCAGGGAGGGGGTGGAGTCCCCATCCCTGACTGTGTTTCAGAGCAGATTGGATGTGGTGTTGAGGGATCTGGTGTAGGGGAGAACTGGTAGAGTGGGGCTGATGGTTGGACTCCATGATCCCAAGGGTCTCTTCCACCCTAAATGATTCTATGATTCTATGAATTGGTTTCTCTGTTGTTTGTTGCTCTTCTGCTCCTCTGAGAACTTGATTGGGAAAGATGGTGAAGCCCTTCAGCTTCTTCCAGTTCAGGGGGAGCAAAGAGTCTTTGCAAGAGCTTTTCATTTTACACAGTGCTTCTCTTGACTTGGCTCTTTGGGGGATCCTGGTGTAAAACAGACCATTGATGTTGACTCTCTTTCATCTTGCCCTTCTTGCACTGGCACACCTCTGCTACCACCGAAGGGTTAAGCATTCTTTTGGCCTTAATTAAGAAGGAATTAAGAACCAGATGTTAGCCAAAGACTGGGTGAAAAGTGCTTTGTTAGGGTGACTGCAGACTCGGTGCTGCAGGTCCCAGTGCAGTTCCTCCTGTCGTGTTGTTGCAGAGCTGTGTCTCTCTTGTTCGGTTTGAGTTGTACTCCGGAATGGGTGGTTGTTCTGCCCTAAATTCATATTGTAAAATGCACTGGAATGTACAGGAAATACCCTGAAAAACACTGATGGAACTGGGATTCCTATACTTTCCCTTCACCGTCCTCTGTGTATCTGCAGTCTGATCTTATCAGTATGGCCAAGGGGGTAAAACTGTATCAATCTCTAGATAACTGGAACCAGATCAGCATTTTTATCTAATAAAGTGAGGAATGCAGATTCTTTTCTGATTAATTATTTAGTCTTTTTATGTAACCGTATAATTGCAATGAAGTCATTTCCACACCTGATTCTACACTAGATCAGGTCATAAAGTTTCCATCAAAACAAAGCCACATATTTTCCAGCCTGCTTTAATCTCTGCACCCTCCCTGGTGCTCCCCTTTCTGCCCCAAATCAGCTAACTCTGTTTATGCATTATTAGGTAGTAAGTAGGTTGGGTCTCTTACGGTTTATGGTGTTTTGTTTGTGTGCCCTCACATCATTCATTTGCTGAGCCACACGTCTCTGGCTCTTTTGTGAAGGTGTCATTCTTCTTGCAAACTCCCATTGCAGACACAGCAAAAGCAGTGTGTCAGGGTACAGCACAGAATGAAATACGTCCCCGGGGGTGGGAGGCAGAGGAAAATCGGTGGGGTTTTTAGACAACCGAGTCTAAAGCCTTCACTTTGACTATGGCAGCGTGGGGTCAGTGTCATTGAGCATCTTCATTAATGACCTGGGTGATATGACAGTGCATCTTTGGCAAGTTTGCAGATAGTGTGAAGCTGGGAGGAATGGTTGACTCACCCCATGGTTGTGCTGCCGTTTGGGGGGGACCTCAGCAGGTTGGGGAATTGGGAAAACAGGATTCTTAGGAAATTCAGCAAAGGGAAAGGCCAAGTCCTGCACCTGGAGAGGAATACCCTCGGGCTGTGGGCTAGCTGGCTGGAAAGCAGCTTTGGAGAGAAGGACCACAGGGTCCTGGTGGACAGGTTGAACATGAGCTCTGGAGGCAAAGGAGACCAACAGCGTCCTTGGGGTGAAGATTAGGTGATGTCCCAAGGTGCTTTCCAATCTCACCCATTCTGTGATGCTGTTGTAGGGCACAGGATATAAAAATACTAATTTGAGTCATGCTGTTGTGCAGTGAAGGCCGTGTTGTGGTGGTGGAGGAGGGCTTTGTTGCTTGTTGTAATGGATCCTAAAGACATACAGCGTCCCCTGTATTTCTAGTCTCCTGCCCCCAGCCAAAAATCCCTCATCTCTGTGTTTTGGTGAGGATTGTTTCTTTAGAGGACATCCATCTGAAGATCTGTTTTGCAGCTGAAGGAAAAGTGAAGGGCAAACAGTGGTTTGGAGGGCTGGTTTTGGCAGGTGCTATGCAAATGTGTGCCATGAGATTTTGCTAATGCAGCTTGTTGAGAGCCTCGTTAAGTGCTGCTCATCAGCCAGTTCTGAAATCACACAGTGCCTCTGCATTGAGTGTCCCACACAGCTTTACTGCAGCCTGAAGCCACTAAACCCAAGTGCTTGAAACAGACCTGTCTTGCAGGATCCAGCAGTGAAAAAGCACATTCCCCACCTCTGCCTGGTTTTCCCCAGTCACTTCGAACAATCATCTGTGCTTTTTTTTTGTGTTCAGCAGCTTTGCCCTTAGTGTTCCAAAGTCTCCTTATTTTATCATGCTAGCTGCAGTGTCGTGCTTGTCTGGCACGGTTCTGAAGGGTTGCTCACTGATTTGGGGTCTGCACAACCTCTCCTGCCAGAACAGCTTGCTTTCCACACTGTTTTGCTGCTCCCATGGTGTGTTTTCAGAGAACATCTCTCATCTTGAGTGGTGTTTGAAATCTTGGTGTCATCATGTAAATAATAGCATCAGGGTGATGTCCTGGCCTTTTCTGCTAAGATTGTGTACAGCTTTGCATTGTGTGAGTAGTTAGTTGATAATGCCAAGTGCATCATGAAAGCACAGGTTAACAGCTCTGTGAGCTATTCCTGTTTTGTTTGATTCTGTTGGGTTTTTTTTTAATGACTCATTGTGCTTTGAGCAAGTAGAACAATCACCTCTGATTCACCCAAGAAGGAGAAGCCTGATTTTCTGCTCTGAAGACACACCACTTGGTGTCACACCTGATGGGGTTTTGAGTGCTGTTTGTATTAGCCCAATTGGGATGTGTTAACGTGCTCCTGTGTTAAATCCCTAACAACTTCCCTCTTTCTTCCTCCTTTGTAGCCAAGTCTACAAAGCTGCTGTTCCTCTGATAGCAGTTACTCAAAGCAAGCTGTCTGTAGGTGTCCAGCCCTAGCAGCTTGTGGGCTGGCAGAGAGGCTGGTGTGGGGTCACGTGGGCCTGCTGCAAGATGGAGGAAAGGCCACATTCCACACCTGCATTTTCTAAAGAAAGCTCCATCACTGGCCTCTATTTAAAAGGACTTGCTTTATTTTCAGTGCCAAGTGACCATGGAGAGTTCAGGCACTGAGCTGGAGGAGAATGCAGGAACAAGGTGTTCACGAAGTTGTTTCCTCCAGCCTTGCTTTTGACAGTTGCATTCTTGGCTCCTCTTTTGCTGGGTTGGTTTTTTTTTTGAGCTGGTGAAATCCAGTTTCTCAAGTAGGTGCTGTGGAAGCTTCTGGTTTTTTTTCAACCCATGCTACTGAGCCCTACTCTTATCAGTGCCATAGAGCAGGACATGCACCAGGGAATTTGGAGGTCTCAGTCTGTGGTATTCTTTTCCCTTACAGATAAGCAGCCCTTGCCTCTAGCTCAGCCTGTCACCCTTAATCCTGACCTTTGGTGGTCCTCACTGCTGCCAGGGGGTACCCTGCTCGGATTCTTGCCAACACATTCAGTGCTCATCCACAGCTCCTGTGCAGAGCTTGTTAGCACTCTGAAGCTTTTAGGGATGTATTTGTCATTTTAGTCCCCAAATTCAGGCTCTTGCAGTAACCTTTTGTATAAACAAGAAGGACAGNTGTGACCTGCTCTGGGTGTTCCTGCTCCGGCAGGGGGATTGGACTGGAGGAGCTTTCAAGGTCCCTTCCAATCCCTGAGATTCTGTGATTGATTCTGTGAAACTGCCCTGCTGTGACCTGTGAGGTCTCTAGTCCAGCACTGCTGGTTGGACGCCAGCCTCTCTCGGTGCACGTAGCAAGGCCTAGAGGCGTCCACAAGTGCTGCCCAGGGAATGATTTTCCTTATACTGAACAACAGGGTGATGGTTGTGTGTCATCTGAGTTGCCGTGCCGGGGGGGGGCGGGCTTGGCTCCGCTTTCCGGTTGCCCAGCTTGCCGGGGCGGCAGAGATAAAGAGCTCAGCGTGGTGGGGAAGGGAGGGGACCCGGCTTGGCTCGGTAGAGATCGCTCCAGCTGATTCCAGAGCTGTGATGGTGGGCCCCAGAGGAAGCTGGACTCACTTCTCAACAGGAAGGAAAATGACCACATGGAAGGTCTGTTAATGGAGAGGGTAGGGGACGGAGGGTAAGTGTTCTTTGTCACTGATGGGTTTATCTATGAGTTGGTCACAGCCTGGGCAGTGGGGTATCAGAAGCAACGTGCAGGTTGTGTAGCATATCCCAGGGGGCTTTTCACACATCTTTTAACTTAGATTTTTATTTTTTCTTTAATCCAACAAAACAGGGTTTATTGTAGCCCTGTAAATACTCAGATCACTTTAACACTCTGCCTGATCTTGCACTAGGAAGGCAACCACACGTCGGGGCCTGGCTGCAGTTCAGTTATTTAACTGAGTAACTGAAAAAGCTCCTCCTAGATCGTGGCAGGAACCCTCTGCATGGTGACACTGTGTCAGTGCTGAGCCTCTCTACGTGCTCCCTGTCCAGTCTCCACAGCTACAGCAAGTTAGTCTTGTGTTTTCTGTATGGTGAGGATGACTAGAGAAAGGCAGCAGTGGATCACCATCAGGCATCGATCCAATGGCCAGAGTAAGGGGTAGGAACTCCTCAAGAAAGCCCATAGCAGAAAACCTGAATGGTTTTTGTTTATTTCCAAATTCTAACTGTACTGCAACCTCTACATCTGGTGTGTGTGTATCTAAGCTACCTTTAAATCCCTAGCTCACCTACTCAGCTTAGTCCAGCTTCAGCGTAGGTCTAAGTACTGAGGAAGAATAATTAGGATTTGCCCTGGGGCACTTTTCATCCTTCCAAGTCTACTTGGATTTTTAACTGTTGTTGCTACAGTGCTGCCTAGTTGTATATAGACATCAGACAAGGTCAGTCCAATGTCCTCTGCGGAATTTTTGGGAAGTGAGAGGGTTTCATGGAGTAGGAAATCGAGGGCTGTTGAGCTGATTTTCACTTATACTTTTTTTTTTTTTTAATACCAGCCTCTGTTCTGATCAGCCTTGTGGTGCTAGTGCTTTCTTCAGCCTAATTTCTGAACACAGATGAGTTTGGAGCTTATATCCGGAACGGAGCAGAAATGTGAGGCACGTCCTGCGCCCCTCCGTGAGGGGTGACCGTGCTGTCGCTGGGTCATCAGCTGCTGACACAGGAACCGGTGGCCTCGTGGAACTCAGGAAGCGAGGACCTTTCAGCTCCTCTCTGCCAGGTGCTCTCGTGTGGCAGAAAGCCCCAGGGATGTACCTGGCTGAGCCTGACCTGGGTTTGTCCCAGCAGGCACAGCACAGCACAGCACGTGGGTCACACGTGAGCGCAGTTGGGGAGCAGTAGTCACTTGGACCTTGGAAAAAGGATGGTGATGGTTTTGTTTGCTTCCGGGCTGGTAAAACAGAACTTCTGTGGTCTGTTTTTCTTCTCTCAGATTAGGACCAGATTAGGATCAGCTGCTGATGTTGTTGCCTGCCCTCATGAACTGCTTTTGCTCTGGACTGACATCTGTAGGGGTAAGTCATTATCCATAACCTGTTCAGTCTTTGAGTTTTTCTGTTGAGATTCCTGGATACAAGAAGTTAAGAATTAGGTTTCCTCAGAATCCTTGGTCAAAGGCAGTCGGGACTGCATTTGGATCAGCATTCAGATGTGACAGACAGTGGTGGAGCTGGAACAGAGCTTGACAAGACACTGTCATGTTCTGTATTAGGCAGGTTTTTTGAGTTGACTTTGGCCAAACCACTTTATTTTGCTGGATTCTTCTGTGGAAACGGGAAAGTCCTCCTACAGGCACTGCAGCCTCCTAGGCCATCACCAAGAGCTTGCCCAGAGCTGGAAGGTCATACAGGGGCTGCTGTAAAAGACATGGGTATGACATTCAGTCATCTCCTGTAGCTCGATGGTCAACTCTTTCCTTTCCAAGCATTTTGTTGCCTTTGGTACCTGCTGCCCTGCAACTGGAAACCAGCTTCCTGCCCTTTCATCCTCTGCCTTTCTGATCTCTGCACGTCAGTGTCGCTGGTGGGGGTTTTATCTATTTCTGTTTTCTTGTTCTGGTGGCTTTTGTCTCTGCACTTCCACTTCCTGAGCCTGCAGCTGGTCAGGCTGGTAATCAGCAAGGTCACATTTTGGTGTGCGTTGTTTTTAGGGAGGTAGGGGAAGATACGGATTTTCCAAGCCAGGAAGGAAAGATGAAGGCAGAAAGAGAGCCCTATGGAGCAGGTTTATTTGGACAAAGGAAGAGGGAGGCCAGGGTTGGAGGCAGGATTTGGAACTCCACTTCCAGCTCGAGTGTGGAACTGTGCTGCAGCATTAGTTAAGACATCATCTTTGTGTGTCTTGAGTTTTCCCTTTGCTGGTGTCCCAGCAGGAGGTCCTGAGAATTAGAGAAATGGCTGCAGATGCTTGTCACCCCTGAAATACGGGGTTCAAGCAGGCTGTGGGGCAGCAGCTGGGTGCTTCACCGGTCACTGTAGCGCGGTGAAAGCAGCACCCTGCCTACCTGCTCTGGAAGTTCAGCTTTCTTACAAGAGACAAACTGCCAAAATGTTTTTGGTCCTGAGGAAGTTAGACCTAAATGGGTTTATCTGTGTGATCTTGCTGCTTCATACAGTTATGTGTCCTGCTCTGCCTTCAGTGCCCCCCGGTCACCCCTTCCTTCCAAAGCAACAGGAAAGAAAGATGGATTTTAAGATGAGCAGAAAGGAATCGTAGAATGGTCAGAGTTGGGAGGGACCTTAAAGATCATCAAGTTCCAGCCCCCCTGCCCTGGGCAGGGACACCTCCCACCACACCAGGTTGCCCAAAGGCCCGTCCAGCCTGGCCTTGAACCCCTCCAGGGATGGGGCAGCCACAGCTTCTCTGGGCAACCTGGGCCAGGCTCTCACCCCCCCTCACAGCAAAGAAGTTCTTTCAGGTATCTCATCTAAATCTCCTCTTTCAATTTAAAACCATTACCCCTTGTCCTGTTGCTCCAGTCCCTCCCCAGCTTTTCTGGAGCCCCTTCAGGGACTGGAAGGGGCTCTGAGGTCTCCCTGGAGCCTTCTCTTCTCCAGGCTGAGCCTCCCCCCCGCCTCCCCGGCTCCTCCAGCAGAGAAGTAGCCCAGTACATCCCAGCCCATAACTTTAATGGTGTCCTGACCACAATGGATTTCTTGCTGCCATTGATGGTGACTGCCTTCATTTCCTTATTTTCCAGAAGTGAAGTCACCAGCTCCAGCCCCCCTGGCCTCGCTGTATCCGGTGGGGGAGGGAGTGCACCCCCCTCTCCCAGCCATTGGCTTGGGAGCCATCCCCAAGGCAGGGAGCTGGGGATCACGTCATGGCTGTGGGTAACGACTTGCTGTTGACTGCTTCCTGGGAGGAAAGGAAAGGCAGGAAGGAAAAACAACAACTGGTCAAAAGTTCCAGTTAAAAAAAAAAACCAAGGGGGGAATAAGAGGAAAAGGTGACTCAGAAGAGCTGGGTTCATTCAAGAGCGCCGGGTTCAACAGAGCAGTGAGGCGCCGACCTCTGTAGCAGGAGTTAAAGCTTTCTGTGTGTGCGGGTTGGGTTGCGGGGCGGTTTGGTGGGAATTGAGGCGATTACGGGACAGTATTCCCGATTTTCTTTGCTGAACGGCCTCAGCGCAGCCCCCGAGCCCGGCTCAGAGGGCGGGCAGCCAGCCCCTACCGCCGGTACCGCCTCGGTGCCGCTGGGCTGGGGTGGCGGAATGCGGGCCAGCGCGCCCAAGCTGTGCTTAATTAATAATTTACAGCGTTTTAATGACAAATTAGCTGTTTCACGCTTATTTTAAGCCCATCCGGCTCCCGTGTGGGCGCGGCGGCACGTGACCGCCTAGGCCACGCCCCCGCGCCGCCAAGGGGGCGGGCTCTCTCCCCTCCCGGCTGCGTGGGCTGCGCTCTGGTGGGGCGGGGCCAGGAG
>VZTM01034352.1:181108-211853 GCA_013400555.1 Jacana jacana | reverse complement strand
GGTGGGAGGGTGGGAAGTGCGTGGTCTCAGCTTTCTTGCCTGCAGGGTCTGGGGAGCTGATCTTGAGAACTGGCTTCCCAGAGCCTCAGCACCTTGGGTGAAAGGAGGGAGGCATGTGGAGTGGGTAGCTGAGGCAGACAGACTGGAGTCCCATTGCTTTGGATCCTGCCGTGGTTTGTGATAGATGGAGGGCTCCATGCACTCGGTTTCCCCCGGTTTGGATAAAAAGACTAATTAGCTGGCTGTAATTGGTCTCCCCACTGTGAAAACAGGCAGCCCTGGCCTTTACCCATGCTGTCCCATTAATGAGTCCCTATGAATTTGCTTCTCAGGAGTAGAATTTGCCTCTGCTCCCTTTGGGATCGGGGAGACCTTTGGGGCAGGTGACATGTGAACACACCAGCTGCTTTGCTGTGTACAGTAGAGGACTGTTGGCACAGTCCCTGCTCCCAGCAGAGCCCTGATTGTTGTTCTCCAGAGTTGCCTGCTCCCTGGAGGTTCCTTGGATGGGATGGACAGTATTTTGTACAGAGGAGGGAGTCTGCTCCCTTCCCCTGCTTGACCCCTTCTGGTGTTAGCATCCCTCTGGGGTGGCTCTTAACAGGGCCAGGGGCGACTCCCAGCCCTGGAGCTGGAGCTCTGCCTTTCAGGCCACTTGTTCCTTGGTGTTTTGGACTCGTAGCCCCAACCTGCAGCACAAGCCTCACCTCTGAGCTGTCGTGAATCACCACTCCGCTATAATCTGAGCGGAACCACACTGTTACTCGTGACTCATGTGAGCCTTAACTTTGTACCCAGTCAGTGAAATGACAGCAGCTGAGAGGCAGCTGTTACCCAGGAAATATCTGCTGTCTGCAGGTGCAAAGCTTCAGAAAGGCAGCAGGCCTGGAGGAAGCTGTAAGACACCACCTGGGCTTTGATGTTTCTTCCAGAACCTCTGGCAGGATGGGGTCCGATCTCACCCCTCCGGTGCTGTGTGGGAGAGACTGGGCTCCAGTATCTGGGTAGATTTGTGTTCAGAGGGACCATAGGCTTAGTAGGAAATGAAGCTGAAATAAGTTAAGTCTAGATTGCTTATAGTCTCTCTGCTCCCCCTACCCAGAGAGCAGGGAGGAGGCACTGGAGATGAAGTCCCCTGTCCCTGTAATTCTCTGCTGAAAGGTTGCCAGGAGCCCCCCTTGCTCCCAGTGCAGTCTGTTCTCCTGTGCATGGAGCACCGTGGACGCCCTGGGAGGATCCCATGTGCTGTGTTAACCTCCCTCTTTACACCCAAACCCAGCTTATTTCTGTGTTTCTCGGAGGGCCTGTTACAGGGAAGAAAGGAAGGGGGTGGGAGGGAGGTTCTCAGTGTCCTGAACTTAAATCTTAAATACATGTTTTCTGTTCTTTCCCTTTTCTTTTTGTCTTCCCCAACCAGTCAGACTCTGGTTCTCCCCCTTGTAGCCCCTTCATGGGCACACATCTCCACAGGGAGCATTCTTCCCTGCAGGAGCCAGGGAGGCCATCAAGATGCACTGAGTGCCCCTAGATCAGTGTTGTATAACAACTTATATTAAGAAAGTTGGCAGGAGCCCACGGGTCCTGCTCTTTGCAGGCAGCGAGCTGCTGATGTCTGCAGAAATCTCCTTGTTTTCCTTCCCCAAAGATGGCTTTTATTCCTTTCTCCAGGAACACCCCTGTCTTGCTCGGGGAGCTGCTTTCACAGGCTCCAGTTACCGCGGCTTCTGGCACCGGTTTGCAGAGCAACCTCCTTTAAAGGTTAATTTCCAAAGGCAGGGTTGGGATGAGGCGAGGGAGGGCTGTGAGCTATTGCCTCATCCTGCCTCTCTGATCTCTGGAGGCAGAAAGAGCCAGGAAAGTTTTGCACAGGGCTTCCAGCCTGCGCTCCGAGTCATGACGAGGTTCCTTTCCTTAAGGGATTCTGGTGACACCCAGCTCGTCCTGCTGGGGAGCACGTTGCTGATTGAATTCTAGGTACTGCTCAGGGAAGTCCTAGCAAAGGATTCACCAGTACAACACACAGCAAAATAATCATCATCTTAGAATGGTTTGGGTTGGAAGGGACCTTAAAGCTCATCCAGTCCCACCCCTGCCCTGGGCAGGGACACCTCCCACCACACCAGGTTGCTCCAAGTCTCCTCCAACCTGGCCTTGAACCCCTCCAGGGCAGCCACAGCTTCTTGGGGCAACCTGGGCCAGGTTCTCACCACCTTCACAGCGAAGAATTTCCTCCTAATATCTCATCTAAATATCCCCTCTTTCAGTTTAAAACCGTTCCCCCTCATCCTATCGTTACATCCTGTTGTAAAAGGCCGTGGCTGTGCCAGGAGTAGCTGAGCAGCTTTCATCTGCACACCTGGGAGCTGGAGAGCATGGTCAGCACGTCTTACTGAGCTGTCAGAAATATTACAGGGATTTTTATTGACTGGAAAACTGTTTTTTTTTTTCCCCTTTGAGGGGAAAAATGGTCCCAGCTCATCCATCTCGAGCACTTACCTGTTCCCTCCCATCACAGGTTTCTCAAATGATTTTTCCAAGTGAGCGCAGCTTGAATGTGGGTATTGCAGAGGCCCTGGAAGGAAACTGGGATTTGTTGGCTCGGTGGTGGAGGCAAGCACTGCCAAGGGGTGGAAAAATTAAACAAAAATACCTGAAGTCCTTCCCTGCAGGAAGGTATTAGCCATGAGGGGAGAGTGACTTGTGTTTACTGGAAGGTGTTGGCCGGTAGCGCTCCTTGTCCCGGAGAGAAACAGGAGCCCCGTTGGCTGGTGAGCCTGAGGGTCTGACCAGTGAGGTGCAGCCCGTTGCAGGTAACATTTGCATGAAGAAAAGTGTGAAATCCCCAGCTTTTAATGTGTACAGTCACTGAGGGTGTGATTCCAGCCCTGCCCGGGGTCCCTTAGGGGCGATGGCGGCGCAGGAAGCGGGAGGTGTTTTGGACACAGGGCCTGCTTGTGAAAGAGTCAGGAAAATAAAGAATCGGGCAATGAGGCTCGTGTAACTTGCATTTTTTAAATGCAGTTGTGAGGTTTTTTGGCCTCATTGTCAGGGAATGGCCCTCAGCTGAGACTGACCCAACTTCAGTACTCAATTCTGCCAAAAAGCTGCAAGTATTGGGCAAAATCTCTTAATCTTTCCTTATTTTGGCCCCTGTATGCTTAAACATTTTGTCAGAGGTTAATCTTTGGGGGATTTTTAACTGAAAGTTGCAGGCTGAGATCCGGTTTTTAAGCTCAGCAGGAACATGTGGTCACGATGTCAAAAACACGTAGTGTCAAAACCAGTAAAATCACTACAAAAAAAAACGCAAAGTGTGGCACCAGACGGAGAACTGGTTGGTCTGCTCGGGGCCACGGGTCACCAAGGCAGATGAGTAAGTGACACTCGGTCCAAAGCAAAGGTTTCTAACAGCTAGGATTATTTTTAATGGCCCTTTTTGGTTTGTTTTCTGTTTGCAGCACTGGGATGTCTTCAAATACGTGACGGAGGTGTTTATCTTAGTGCCTGCGTTACTGGGCCTGAAGGGGAACCTAGAGATGACTCTGGCGTCTCGCCTCTCCACGGCTGTGAGTATCTGGGGAGTTGAGAGCAGGAGTGGGCTACCTGGAGTGGGAAGCATGGGGGAAGGCATATGGCATGGCTGGGCAGAGAAGAATCTCTTCAGTCAGTGACCACAGAAACCAGAGCCTGGTTATTAACAGGCTGGGAAGGCGTCTCCGTCCCACTGGACCGATGAGATTTGAAGGCTTAATAGTTCTTAAGCTTTGATGATAGTTCACTTCCTTGTGGTGGCTGCTGGTGGTGGGCCTGGAGGCATAGTGTGGTGTGTGAGCTGGCTCTGGCAGCGTGATGTCCGGAGTGCCTGGATCCAGTTCTCTTCACAGGGAAGCTGGGTGCAGGCATCTCACCAAAATGGGCCAAAACAAGCCAAGTTCAGGAGGGCTAGAGACAGGGAGCCTGGAGAACTGTACAGCTAAGGCTGGAGCAGAGGGGACCTTGCAGCAGGAGCTGGGAGGTGGATTGGCAGCCTCTCAAAGCTGATGGAGAGGCACAGCTGGGCATTTCTCTCACTAGAATTCACTCCGATTCCTGTGAAACAGTGAGCTCCCTGTAAGAGATGGGGGCAGGCTCTCTTAGCTCCTCCAAATACTGTATTAGTCCAGCTGTAAATGAATTGCTTTGTGTTTAAATGGTTCTATAACTCAGCAGTCTGTCTCTGTAGCTGTGTGGCACTGGAGAGAGAATGACATCCTCTTCTGATGGGAACAATGATACCCCTTCCTTCTGTGAAGTATGACAGCAAAGTGCCTTGCCTGAATGTCTCTGTGTTTCTCATGGTGGGAGTACATACAGCTTTGAGTCTTACATCTGCAAGGTGTTTGCTGCTTGCTGCCAGGCTTTTAGCACTCCTGGCTCTGTGCTGTGATTGCTGGAGTAGGGCCCTCACACTGAGGAACCTGCTCTTGGCCATGACCGTGCAGAGGATCTGACCCACCTTGGCCTGAGAGAGCTGCTGGGGAAGTGCTGACTGAGGTGTAGGGGTGGAGAACTGTCTGCCTGGGTGGTGGCAGTGAGCAGAGGTGGGTCCTCTCTTGTTCTTCCACCTTGAGCCGTGGGGTGATGCTGGCTGTGACTCTTTGGTCCTCAGTAGCTTCTTGGCCAAGGTTTCTGGTGCATTCCTGGGTGGCAACAGAGCCAATATTTTGAGCTGCTCACCCAGCCTTTATCACCAGCAGCCCCTCCTGTCCCTCGTGCAGTAACTCCCTGTGTGAACCCCACAGGATGCTGCTCTCATCTACTAGATCCAGCAGCACATGAGCAATGTTTTCTGTAGAGTCAGAGGTTGTCCTTGCAGCCCCTGAGGAGCAGGGAGGCAAACAGCATTTCCCTGGACTAGTCCTTGGCCCTCTGCCCCCCAGCCCCTGCTGACAGTGGGGACCACCTCCTCCTCAGATCCAGCCCTTGCTTGTTCTCTGAAGGAGCAGGGTGCTGGGCTGCCTGGGGGACAGCAATGCCAGCGATACCTGGCAAAAGTTGAGCTGTGGTGGCTTCCCCTCGGTGCTGGTCTCCTCTCCCTGGATGCTGCTGGGGAGGAGAAAGCTGGTGAGAGGCTTTGTGCAGCCCCCAGCCCAGCTGTGCCCCGGTGCTGGGGCCGGCAAGGACAGAGGCTGAGCGCCACAGCTTGTGTCCTGGGCTGAGCTTTGTTTGCCTCTTAGTTCTGGGAGACAAATCCCTTTGTTTTATTTGCTCTCTATTGTTGGGATCGTGTCAGGATCCTTGCTGTCCCTGACACAGGCCACTCTCCCTCCTGGCCTTGACCAGCTTGCACTTTCCGAGCATGGGCTTATCGGGGCGAGTGCCTGGCTGTCCTGCAGCAAAGGCAGCCCAGCACTTCTCTGTCCCCTTCCCTGAAGGGGCTGGCACAGAGCAAGGTTGGGGCAGGCTTGGCAGGGGAATGAGACTGTGCAGAAAGTCACAGGAATGCAAAACTTTACCCTATCTGCTCCGGTGGCTACAGCAGGGTCATGAAACTGGTGCAGAGAGTACCCATCCAGCTCACCCATGCCCAGTGGCGGCTGCTTTTGCACCAGTGTGGTCCCCTGCCCCCAGGCTGGTGACCCTGGGGTGGCATTAGCCTTGTGGGCCAAAACCTGGCCGTTGTCCCCTGCTTTCCTTTGCCCTGGAAGGAGACAAAGCTCTGCTGTCCCTGCACGAGTCCCCTCGCAATGCACTCTGCCTCCTTGTATCTGTGTGTGGTGGGATAGGGCCATCTCTTGGGCTTTCCCTTTCCTGCCCCCTTGCCCCATTCTTCCCTCAGCGTGGGGGATCCACGTGTGGAAGGAGCTTCCCTCTGACCAGGGTGTCACGGTGTGGGTCTCGTGCTCTCCCTGCAGGAAAGCGGCCTGGAATGGTTTCTCAGACTGTGAGTTTCTAATTAGTGCTGCATTAAGGCACCTCAGAAATTCCTTTCACAATTAAGAAGCCAAACTCTCCCATTAGTTAAAGGATTAAAATCCTGTTGCCAGTGACTACAGCTAGGTTATGTTAATCCCAACCTAATTGCCATGTGGCTGGAATTTTAAGATCAGGCTTCATATGGAGCTGAAATTCCTCTGCTGGATGTGCTCAGTGCTACTCCAGTCAACTGTCTGTCGGTTTTCCCCCCTGTTCCTTCCTCCTGTCCACTAAACTGACCAGAATAATTTGCTCCAGAGGTGAGTGCATCTCAGTGCTGGTTGAAAAGAGCCAGCAGTTCCCTCAAACGCGTGCAGTTAGGAGAGCAGAAGGTTTATTGATCCTGGGTTTTTTTTGTGGAGACCAGCAAGGAAACTCAAGAGGAGCGAATTGCTGCCGTGTTGTTGTGCAGAAGGTGGAGTCTGATGCTCTCAGCCAGTGAATTCCCAACATGGGTTTACCACTTCAGGTTGTTTGAGCTTCTCCCTCGTTTCCTCTTCGTGTCCATCAGCCTTTAATAAATACAGGATTGGCTATAAGCTTATACCCTCTGCTTACCCGTTCTTCCAACTCTCCATATAAAGATCTAGGCAGGAGCAGAACCCTTCTGCTCTGCGGTAACCACCAACCTGCAGTGATTCTGCTGGGTTATTTTGGGTCAGGGGATTAAAGCAACTTTCCTGGTTAGTCTGATTAGCATCTCCCGTGGCTGTAGCGGTGCCAGATGACCCGTGTGCCCTGGCTGCTTCCCGCTACTCAGCAGGTCTCCACGTGGCATTAGCCTTGTTTACTCCACTTTTAACTGAAGCAATCCTCTCTGCCAGCTTCTCCTGCCCACCCGCCGCTGCCTCGGTGTGTGTTGGAGCTGGGGCACACAGCTGACCCCGGGGGTCAGCGTACCCCCATTCCCCTCCTGCCTGACCTGAGGGGCAGCACGACCCAGCTGGGCCTGGGCCAGCCCTGGCTCGGTCACCAGCAGAACGAATTCAATGGGTAAATAAGCTGCTGTGCGTGACTCTGCAGGAGGACAAAGTATAGCTTGTTGCTTTTGCAAGAGTTTCATCAGGCCTCCCTTTGACGTCGATTCCCCTTTTACACTCCCTCCAAAACCCCCTCTGCAGTGGGTCAAACACGCACACACGGGCACACACACACCTTTTCCACTTTTTAATTGCTCTCCTCTAAGAGCTAAGGACTTGAGGTCATCACTCTCTCCTGCTCCCAGCACAGGCTGGCGTAGCTGGGAGGCAGGAATTTGACTGTTAGCAGATGCAAGGTGCTGTCAGTCTTTGATGACGTTGCCATGTCCTCTTGCAGGCTAATATTGGCCAAATGGATACACCCAAAGAGCTCTGGAGGATGATAACGGGGAACATGGCTCTGATACAGGTAAGGAGAAGAAAGTGGAAGTATTGGTAGTTGATGCAAGCCCAAGTCTTGACAAATGTCAGAAGGTGTAAATGCCTGGGGTTGCTATTGGTTGTCAATATTGTATGTCTAATGGGGAGGCAAATGGCACTTTTTTGTCCCACACTCATCTTACCATGGGGGTTTGCCCTCTAGATTAAATTTGGTGCTTCCCTGCTGGATATTAATCCACCTGGAATGGTACCCTGGAGGGTGTTTCTCTCACCCTGGGAGCATTTTGCTTTCCAGTCCTCTTGATGACTGTCTAGTTCTTATTTTCAGGTTCAGGCTACTGTGGTTGGCTTCCTGGCCTCGATCGCAGCTGTGATATTTGGATGGATCCCAGATGGACACTTCAGCATTGACCATGCTGTCCTGCTTTGTGCCAGCAGCGTGGCTACTGCTTTCATTGCCTCCCTCGTTCTGGGTGAGAGACAGACAGACCCTGTGCACCCTCCATGCACCTCTTCCTTAAATGCTGGGCTCCCTTTGGCCTCATCCTGTTTTCTCTCTTGTTTTGGCTTGTAGGCATGATTATGATTGGGGTCATCATCGGATCCAGGAAGATGGGGATTAATCCTGATAATGTTGCCACACCGATTGCTGCCAGCCTGGGGGATCTCATCACCCTGGCTCTGCTTTCAGGAATCAGCTGGGGCTTGTACAAAGAGCTAGGTGAGGAGCAACAAAAGGCCTGTGTCTCTCCTTGGTCCTTCCAACATGTGCCACATCTCCCTCACGATGCATCCCTTTACCCTTCCTGATCTCTTAGGGGAGAACTTTGTAGAGCAGGGCTGATGGTTGGACATAATGATCCCAAGGTTCTCTTCCAACCTAAATGATTCTGTGATTCTATCTCAGGGTACTTGGATCCCTGGCCGGGAAGCCACCTCAGTTAGTGAGACCTACTCAGAACTGGTAAAGGAGAAATGGACCTTCTTACTGCCAGGTAGCTGCAGACAGCCTTGTAAGCTTCCTTCTCACCAAGTAAAGTGGTGTGGGAGAGGTTGTCCCCTTCCAAGTGCCAGGGGTTTGACTGGCTCAAGCAGTGGAAAAAAGGCAGCTTTGGATCTTTTGTACTGTCAGCCCAGCTGGGGATCCTTGGTGCAGAGCTGCAGCTGTAGGCTCTAGACATCCCTCCTTCCTCTCCTCCACCTTCCTTCCCCGGTGGCTGAGATGCAGGGGATGTGACTCAGCCAGGTTCAGTCAAAGCTGAAGCAACGTTGGGAGGTCTTGCCCAGGAGCAGGATGTGGGAATGAGCAGTTGAAATTGAAGATATCTCACTCGGATCCATTGATAAAGCCCTTGAGAGTACACCAGGAGAAGGAAATACTGTGTCCTGCAGAGTTGGGGCTGGCCTGGTCTAGTTTGCCTGCACTTACTGTGGTTCCTGACTCCAGGAGTGACAGCAGCTTGATGAGCTCAGCTGAATTAGCACCTCACTGCACCGGGATGTGTCCTTGATCTGCTGCCTCTGCTTATTTCCCCCTCAGAGAGCAAAGCCTACGTGAATCCTTTGGTATGCGCCTTCTTCATAGCTCTGCTGCCCATCTGGATCATCATTGCCAAGAAGAATGCAGCCACTCGGGAGGTGCTGTACTCTGGCTGGGAGCCAGTCATTATTGCAATGGCCATTAGCAGGTAGGAAGGTGGGGAAGAGTTCTTCTTCCCCCAAAACACAGACAGACAACACACCCTTTCCCCCAGCCCTTTGCACCTCTAAGCCCTTGGTGGATACCAGACCAAGAGAGAACCAAACCTCTTCCACAGCCCAGCCTGCCAGGAAACTGGGGGTCATTTTGTGTTTGAGACAAAGACACAGAGTTCTAGGTCCCGAGGCACAGGAGTGACCAAGCACCCGACTGCTGGAATCCAGGGACTTAGTGTTTTCCCAGCTGCTGCACAGGGAGACCCTGGCACGGCCACAGAGTAAACACAGATCCATTTAGCAGTCTCCTGCACAAGAACCCTCTGCCCTCTGACTGGCAGGATTGCTTTTGGTTATTGTGTTGCAGTAAACTGCTTGTTAAGGGAGTTAAGTCTTTGATGGCTTTTGGCAGCCCTGAGAAAAGAGCCAGCTAGAACTGGTCCTCTTATCAGATAGTGAGGCAGAGCGAGCCCTCGGTGCTCTGTGTCAGTATTTCTTCCTGAGCTTTCAGCACTCACCTCTTTAATCTTCTCTCTGCAGTGTCGGGGGGTTAATTTTGGACAGAACGGTCTCAGATCCAAACTTTGCTGGGATGGCTGTCTTCACACCAGTTATTAATGGTGAGCTCTTTTCCACTCTGGTATCGCAGCTCTTGGAAGCTCTTGGCAGACAGTGGAATTGTCCCGTGTGCTTCTTTTCAGGCAGATTAAAGAGACTAATTCCCTTTTAAATGCCAGTGAGACACAGAGTTAGACCCAAGCTTCACAGCAGTGTGGCTCCCTCTGGTGCCAGCCTGTCGCCAGAGGGTGACTGACCCTGGAGGATGTTGCCTAAAAAGACACAATTTCCAGGGGCTCAACAAAAACTCTCTTCATTTCCTGATTCCTCCTGGCTGGTGGGAGACCCTTGGCTTCCAAGATGCGCCTTGTGGCTCCTGGTGACGTAAAGATTTGGATTTGCAGCTCAGAATCAGGAAATTTAATTGCTTCTGGTGTGAAGCTTTGACTTCCTTTCTGCCTAAAGAGCCAGGAAAACTCCTTTATATCTTTTTTTTATACAATAAATGGAGTTAATTCTGAGCCAATGCATCTTGTGCTGGTGAGTTCCCTGGTGTCACTATGGCTCGTGCACAGAATAGTAGCTTTAAGCTTCCTGTGTCTGTTTTGGTGGCTGACTCGTCACTTTTTTTTGTTGTTCCATGTATTTCTTGCACTCCAAGCTGCAGTAATAGAATTGCATCTGTCTCACAAAGAGGTCTGAGGGGAAACCGTAGAACAGTGTGCTTTGTCTCAGCCCTTTACATCCTGCAAAAGGAGAATTTGGGTCAAAAATAGACTGTCCCACATTAGTCCAGCACCTGGCAATTCCAGACCTGCTGGCTGTTGAAAATAGGCTCCTTCTTTTTTTTAAAGTCTTTGAGACATCAGCTCGCTGCTTGCTTCTTCTCTGCAGGTGTGGGTGGCAACCTGGTGGCAGTGCAGGCCAGTCGCATCTCCACGTACCTGCACATGAGCGGGATGCCCGGAGAGAGCCCCGAAACAGCCCCTCGCAAGTGCCCCAGCCCTTGCAGCACGTTCTTCAGCCCAGGTATCCACCTTGGGTGTTGGAATCTATGGATTTCTGGTGGCAGGGGCTGGAGCAGTCCACTGGCTGGATTCCTGGCAGGTCCTGGAGCACTGTCACGGGAGGTGGTGGCTGAAGTCTGCTCAGGGGTACTCTCAGCTCAGGGCTGTGGCTGCTCCTCCAGCCTCTCCTGCCCTCTAGAGACCATCAGCAAAGCTGCTCTGCCACAGGTCATAGCCCTGGGATGAGGACACACCATGGGGCACAAGTCCCATGCCCTGACTGTCTAATTCCATAAATCCTCCACCCTTTAAATTTTTTCTGGAGTGTCCAGGATACTGAAACCTGCCTTGAGGCTGCTGGAGTGGTGCAGCCTCAAGGGAGCTTGTGGAGCTGTGGTTAGAGAAAGCTGCTCACTTAGGGAGGCTTCCTTGCAGCTCTGGTATTAGTGGCAGTTGTGTGAGCACAGCCCAAACTGAAGAGGAAGGTGGGGTGAGAGGTCTCCAGTGTGATGGTGATCCATTAGGAAACTGATCACCAGACACGGTACAGACAGAGCTCTGAGGAAATTCAGTGCTCACAGTAAACTCTTGAGAGCTCTGTACTGAGCACTCTGAGTTGGGATATCAGTCCTTTTGGCTGCTGAGGTGTGAGAACAGCTCTTGCTCTGGGGACAGGATTATGGTCTCCTACCAAGCTTGGTGTAAAGAGCCCTTGTGTGTCCTGTCATCTTTCAGGGCATTGCAGTGTGGGGAAGAGGATCCAGGTCCCTACTCCTGATTTCCCCATAGTTGGGCTGCCTTGTCCCCTGGAGCCCAGGGAGGCTGCAGAGTTGCTGTGTGTTGAGGCCCATCTTTTTTCGCTGCAGATGTGAATTCCCGCTCTGCTCGTGTGCTCTTTCTTCTGGTGGTGCCTGGACACTTGGTTTTCCTGTACACCATCAGCTCCATGCAAGGTGGACACACAACGCTCACCCTGATTTTCATCGTCTTCTACATGACTGCTGCGCTCCTCCAGGTAAGCTCTGCCCCCCTGGGGGTCAGAACCCCTCAGGCTGGAATAGGGGGACACTGCAGAAGGGGCCCTGTTCACCCAGTTAAGTTGTAGATACAGAGCTGAAGGCACAGCCATACACCCTAGCCCTGGGTAAGAGATTTATGTGCTGGGGAAGGGTGTGCCAAGCAGATTGTGTTTGTGAAATGAGCCAGTATCAAACTGTGTAACTCCTTTGTTGATACCTGTACACACAGCTTCTCCTTCCTACCATTCTTGGCAAGTTTTGAATCTGTCTTTTGTCTCTTTTTAAGTCCTTCTCACAGCAGAAGTGCTTACCTCTCGTGTGTTAATCTGCCTGTCATATAATTATAGCAATTTTAAAACCGCTGGTGAAGAAAACAGGATGTGGAATTTGCAGGGACCCTCCTGCCCTGTGTGGCCTCTCCTGCCCTTTCCCTGCCTCCCCTGCAGGGCAGAGACCTGAGTGAGGGGGCTCCCAGCCTCCTGGTAGGAGCTGTGTGAGCCCATGGCAATGGCTGTTCCCAGGGCTCTGCACAGACTGGGGCATTCATGCTGCAGAAATCCAGTGGCCCCTTGCAGGAGCCTGGCTGCCTGCGTGGGAGAGCAGGGAGACACACTCAGCTGGGGAGTTTCCTACTGAACCCAGCTACGCCCTGGCCCTGCTCCCCTCCTCTGCTTGTGGAAGCTGTGCCTGGTTTCAGTGTCCCCTAAAATCAACAGCCCCAGCCAGGGTGAGGAAATGAGTCAGAGCCTCCATCAGAGGCGAGAGCAGAGCTGTTATCCTGGAGGCTAAATTTAGGCTGTGAGCTCCTGCCGGGTGCTCGGGCCGCTCAGAGGGAGTTCCTGCCGCCGTCGCTCTGCAGAGCCCCCACCATGAGCAGCCAGCATAAGGCTGGAGGGCATCCATTGTGGGTTTCTTCTGGTGTTAGATATTGATAGGAGCCTCTTGCTGAAGCAGGTAGGGGAGAACCTCATGCTCTGGGAGTTTCAGCAGCCGGGCAGGAGGTCTTTTGTTTCTGGAAGCCGGGTACTGCTGGCCCTTCCTGAGCATCCTGCGTGATTCCAGGCCCCCTCTGTACTCCCCATCTCTTCAAGCTTGTTTGGTTAAATCTGAAAACTGAGATGCTAAATTTCAATGTTTTGGTGTTTGGGTGCCAGTGTTCCCCCTTCTAGGCCTGAATCTGATGGTGCTGTGAAGCTGAAGATGGGGATAGTGCGGAGGTGGTTGAGGACACAGGGGATTTGGGTGCTCAGGGACCCTCTGAAACTCGCTGAGTTCCTCTTTGTGCCATGTTTGCTGCTTTGGGGATGCAGCCTGGGGGGTGGTTCTAAGCTCCCACCGCTCGGTTCCTCGGGCTGAGGCTGTGCCCTCCTGCCCGGCTGATGCTCCCAGAGGACTGGGATCGCAGCGGTCAGGAATTATGGCTGATGTGGGTGTTTTCTTCCCGCTTCCCAGGTCCTCATCCTTCTGTACATCGCTGACTGGATGGTGCACTGGATGTGGGGCAGGGACATCGACCCTGACAACTTCTCCATCCCATACTTGACAGCGCTGGGGGACCTGATCGGAACAGGTCTCCTCGCTCTCAGCTTTCACGTCCTCTGGCTCATCGGTGACCGGGACACTGATGTGGGAGACTAGTTCTCCCTGCTGCCCCCCCAGTTCTCACAGCTCTCCTCTTCCTTTCATTCTCTTGGTGTTTCTTTTCCTCTCCATCTTGCTCTCCTTTGCTTCCTCCCCACCACCCCCCACCACCACCCGACCCTGTCTCTCTTGAGACTTCATCTTTGATACTGGATTCTCATTATTTTCAATGGGGATTTTATGTGGTTTATATTTCAAGCCAAGTTTGTACAGAAAATAAATCTAGTTTAGGAAGGACAGAAAAAAAAAGAAAAAAAAAGAAGTGTAAGGAGACAATCACCAAGTGCAATTTCATAGCAGCTACATCTGAACCAAGGTTAGAGTGAAGCCACTGGTCAGTCTGATCCCACAGGGAGCCCACCCTGTCCCAGTCACCAGAAGTGAAGGGCTGGCTTTTTTTTTTACTTCATAAGCGTTTTTATTACTGGAGGTGTGAGGTTCAGGTTTATTTTACTGAGCAGGGACCTTCTAGCAAAGTAGAACCTCATGGATGGGGGCATGGGGTGTCTCCTGTTGTCTCTGCCCTGTCACCTTCCTCCTGTGTTCACTCCTGGATCCCCCTCCTGTGCCAGCATCCAAAGCACGAGGGTCTCCGGTTAGGGGGATTAGCGAGGATGATGAGGAAGGGTCCTCTGTGCTGAAGCACCTATTCCTGTGTGCCCAGGAGGAAAGTGAGTGACTCTGGGCTCCAGGAGTGCAGAGCCCTGAAATCTGGCTGTGAGGGGGTGGGTTTCTGGGGGCAGGTTTAGACTCCCTTTTGCCAACCAGTGTCTCAGACACATTTTTTGGCCTTCTGCTGGGGGCAGAGTTGGGTCACTGCTGTGGGATGTGTTCTGCACTGTCTGATTAGGCCCAGAGCTCTCACCATCCATCCTTCTCCCCTNCACCTGCCCTTGAGGAGGGGCATAAAACCAGGCATGGGGGGTCACAGCCCCTCTTGCCAGTGCTGACCAAGCACTGCCATCCCCTGCTGTGGTCCTTTCCCTGCTGCTTTTTGTGCTGCTCAGCTCGGTGGCACCTGAGGTGCCTTCCCTTCTGCTGCTGGTGCCTGTTGGAAGGATTCCCCTGCGGGAGGAAAACCTGCTCTGGCTGTGACCAAGGCATTTGTGAATGATCCTCTGGAATGCTGCTGGCACTCCAGGGCTTTTAAAGTTCTCCCATTGGGATAGAAATC
The DNA here is from genome assembly GCA_013400555.1 of Jacana jacana. Taxonomy (NCBI): domain Eukaryota; kingdom Metazoa; phylum Chordata; class Aves; order Charadriiformes; family Jacanidae; genus Jacana; species Jacana jacana. Next base: position 197,443 of record VZTM01034352.1, on the reverse strand, counting down.
AGTAAAGTGTGAGCAGGACTTACCAACTTGGGAACTTCACCCACTTACACCAGGTGTAACTGATGTGCTGGAGCTGATGGTGCTGTTAAACGTGCTCTGACACATGACCAGAAGTGGGATGTAGGAGTGTGTGTGTGGGGAAAGCTCTTAATGTCTCTCAAGGCTGGGGAAAATACCCCATGGAGCCCAATTTCAGTGGCTAAAAAGTTTTCAGCTGGGAATGTTGATTTTCCCCTGAGAGAAGGGCAGGTTGGAAGCTCTGTTTGTTCCCCTGGGTGAGGCCAGGACCAGCTGAGCTCCACAAAGCCCTGCCCAAGTGCAGAAGGTTTTCCTCGTTAGACAAGGTTCTGTAGGGACAGGCCCTGCCTCTCCCCAGGGAAGAGCTGAATGACCCCTTATGATCCAAGTCCAGACCAAAGTTAGTCTGGGCTGGGGCAGTCCCAGGCCCAGATCTGCTTGAAGGGCTGGTCCTTGCTCTGGAGATGAGAAAGATGAGGATGAGGGAGGGAGAACCAGCTCTGGACAGGCCTGGGGGGAGCTGTATCCCAACCAAATGGTGCTCGAGGACCTCTCTGAAGTTGTAGCAGGATCTTTTCCTGCTCTGCTGGGTGTTTGCTGAGTTCTCCTTCTACTGCCAAAGCTGGTTGCCGTGCTCAGGAGGTGGAGGTGGGCTCTTTGTCCCACCAGGCTGCGCTCCCAGACCCTCAGAAGGGCAGGTGATCGATTTTTTTGAGGCTGTTTTCCCCTTTCTGCCCTGCTAACATCAGACCAGGCTTGCTCTGCCCTTCCCCACCGTTGCCAGGTGTCTGCTGTGGCGGTGGCTCTGAACCTCATGCCCCCCAGCCCGGGGCTGTGACCTCTCAAGAGATCTCCTTTGGCCAAAGCTCTGTTCAGAGAAACCACTGCTGGGAGCCTGCAGGAGTCTCAGCCTGGAGCCTTCTGAGTGTCCTCTGCTGCTCACCCCCTTTCTCTGCCGAATGAGGAGGAGTAGATATGAGACTTCCTTCCATTAACACTTAATCTTTTATATAGATAAATACACACACATATATATAAATATATATATGAGATGCTTTCCTGGCCTTTTCCATGTCGCATCCCTATGTAGTTCCCCAAGAAATGATTCCCCCAGAGGAAGGATCTACCATTTGTGGGCTCCTGTCAAATGAAGAGACCCCGGGGGTGACTGGGAGCTGCTGGGCCGGTGGCACCGGTCCCTGCTGTGAGGTCTGGGCTGCGTGTGGGGAACGGGCTGGGGAAGAATTGAGTTTAAAAACTTAATTCAAACTTTAAAAATCACCCTCTGAAGAAGGTTGATGGGCAGGACCTTTTTCCCCCCCACCCCGGGGTTGCACTCAAACGCGTGCCCGCTCTACAGCTGACTGCAAGTGAGAGAAAGCTGTACTGGTTTACTCTTTTTCAAGGAAAAAAAAAAAAAAAAGACTGTCTTTAATTATTTATAGTTCTGATAACTGAATGGAGAGATGTCAACTTCGCCGATAAATTATATTTGGTTAAATAAAGATGCCATTTATTTATGTGGGCTGTGGGGCCTGTCCTTCACGCGCCTCTCGCTTAAAGGGTCCTCCTTGCCCTTTGCAGCTTCTTTTGCCCCCACCAGAACTCTCTTCGTTCCCAGTGGATGGAGAGTTCAGGAGAAAAACCAATTCATCTTCTGTGCAGGAAGCAAACTGGGGTGGGGACAAACGGCAGATGGGGGGGGCCTGGCCTGGGCCGTGCCCCAGGTGGATGGAGGTGGCTGTGGGGCCGGCGGGTGCTTGTCCTCAGCCCTGGCTGTGTACAGAAGCCCTGCCCTGGGGCCTCGCCACCTCTGACTCTTGGTGAAGGCATGTGGGACAAAAGGCTTCTGTGCATTTTGGGGCTGAGCAGCCCTGAATCTGCTCAATTTGTGGCCGTGGAAGGGCTCCCGTCCTCCCCAGCTGCGGCATTTGCTGCTGGGGGCTCTTCTCCTGCAGGGCCGTGTCCTGGGCTGTGAAGGGAGGAGTGTGGGCAGTGCATGGAGGGAGGTCCCTTCTCCCCCTCTGCTCTGCACAGGGGCACAACTGGAATCCTGCTTCCAGTTCTGGGCTCCCCAGTTCAAGAGAGACAGGGAACTACTGGAGAGAGCCCAGTGTATGGTAACAAAGGTGATGGAGGAGTTAGAGCATCTCCCTGAGGAGGAAAGGCTGAGAGAGCTGGGACTCTGTAGCCTGGAGAGGAGAAGACTGAGGGGAGACCTTCTTCATGCTCACAAGGATCTCAAGGGTGGGTTGAAGGAGGGTGGACTCTGCTCAGAGGCAGGATCTGGGGGTGCAGGGGGTCAGATCCAGGGGTGCAGAGGCAGGGTTTGGGGGTGCAGAAGCAGCATATGGGGATGCAGAGGTAGGGTTGGGGTGCAGAGGCCGGCATATGGGGTGTAGGGGCAGGATCTGGGGATGCAAAGGCAGGGTCTGGGGGTGCAGAGGCAGGATCTGGGGATGCAAAGGCAGGGTCTCAGGGTCTGGGGGTGCAGAGGCAGGATGTGGGGTGCAGGGCAGGTCGCGGCAGCGCGGACTACAGGTCCCGGCAGCCCCGTTGCCCTCAGCGGTTCCGCCGCTGCCTCCACCTGACCCTCACATGACCGGGCCGGGGCCGGGGCCGGGATCGGGGACGGGGCCGGGATGGGGCAGCGCGATCGCATGTTCAAGGTGCTGGTGGTGGGGGACGCCACGGTGGGGAAGACCTCTCTGGTGCAGCGCTACGCCAACGACAGCTTCAACCGGCACTACAAGTCCACGGTGGGCGGTGAGTCCGGCTCCTCGGGGGGGGTCTCCAGCCGCCTCGGACCCCCGCGGTCACTGCGGCTCTTACCGCGGCTCAGCTCCCCCTCGCCCGTGGGTGCTGGTGGGATCTCGCCCCTCTCCTTCCTTGTAGACACGGAAGGAAGAGTTTGTGAAAGGAACAAGCGCCCGGGGGTGGCTGATGTGTTTTGGTGGCGCCAGCCCCTGTTGGGTGACAAACCGGTGGCTTCCGTCCCTCTCCGTGGCAGGCTCGGGGTGCCCCATCCCTCCTCCCCTGGGAACCGCCGCCCCCGGAAGCTCTTTGAGCCCCCCCGAAAGAGTTTGGGGGTCACAGCCCCAGCGCTTTCTTCCTGGCAAAGCCAAGAACAGCGTGGTTTTCACATTTATTTAATCTGACGAAAGCCCCGCTGAAGCCTCGGCGGCGCCCGGGGAGGAGGCTGGGGGACACCACGGCTTTGGGAGCAAGGAGATCAGACGGGCTCGGTTATTCTTTGTTTAACGTGGGTGTCAATGAATAACCTGCAAGGAGCGGGACGCGCCAGGGCTTCGCTCAGGAAGTCTCCTTGAGGACCCGGAATATTTGGGGGCAGAGCAGGACCGTCTAAAGCTTCTTATTCAGGAGGGGAGAGGGGCTGAGTCTCGGAAAGCCCCGTCCCGCCGGGCAGAGCGCTCCGCGCCGCCTCCCCCGACGGGAGGAGCTCCCGACAGTTTTCCTTTCCTTTGTACTTTCCTTATTTTTATTTTTTTTTCAATTAATTCCTGGCTTTGGTGAGTGTTTTTTTTCCCTTTCTGCTCCTCGCCCGGGGTGTCGGGGACGGAGGGTGCCGGGCGAGGGGGGGACCGGCAGCTCCACGTACCGGCGGCTGGACGGGTCGGGCAGCGCAGAGACGGGCAACAGCAGCAAACCCAGCGTTTTACTGGCATCCACAGCCAATGCAATAGGGTTTCCAGTGCCGTGTGTTTGCCCTTGGCTGCTCAGGCTTGGCTGCAGGAGGAATTCTTACTCCTGCCCGCTTTAATTTCTGCTTCCTTAGCTCCCCGTTAGTGTCACTGGTGCCAGTGTTCCGGCTCCAGGGATGAGGAAGGGGTGTCCGAGCTCCCTGCTGCCAGCGGAGAGTTGGGTATGGAAGGGTTATGGGCCCCTGGGGGCCAGGATTCTGAAAAGCTGTGGGATTTGGGGGAGCAGGGTCCACCCAGCAGGAGAAATTCCACCTTCCTGCCCTCCTTCCCAAAGAACCTCGGAGCAGACAGGCCAGGCAGGGAGGAAGGCTGCTCCTTCCCGGTGTTAATTAGCCCTGGAACCTGAAGTTGAGGAAGGGACAAGCCCAGCGTCCCATCCCAGGGAGGGACGAGGTGCTGCAGTCTCTGCTGGGAGACGCTGAGAGGCTGGGGAAGAACAAGCCCCACGGTACAGAATGCCACTAATTAGGTTTCCTTCCCTTCTTTTGGGGAATTCTCCAGTGGATTTTGCGCTGAAGGTGGTCCAGTGGTCGGAATCGGAGACGGTACGACTTCAGCTCTGGGACATCGCAGGTAGGTTCACGGGAAGCTGCTCAGGAGCAGGATTTAAAGCTCTCAATGGCTCGGCCCTTCTTTTTTTTTCCCCCTTTTCTTTTGTTCAATAGGAATCTGCTACAGAAATAAATCCTAAAAGCCTGTGGATCCGAGGGGCAGGACTGTGCTGGCTTGCAGTGATGTCTCTAGTTTGCAGTAGTAATTTAAATATTTAATCAAAAGCCCATCTGCAGAGGGCACAGCAGTGCAGATGAGAAACCCTAGTGAGCCTGGGTTTTTTTCTCTCCATTTCAAAGCCAGACCGGTGCGACCGGGGAAACGGGCTGATTTGCAGCTGGATACGGCGCTTCTCAGCTCCCAGTTCTCTCTTCGAGTCCCAGTTTCTGGCCTGATCCGTGTGTCTGAGCGTGGAGCTGCCGGGGGTTGGGCTTGGAGATGGGGAGGGTTGTGAGCGGAGCCGGGGGATCCCTCGGGAAGAGGTGACCCTGGGTGCCCCTGAGGTGGCCGGGAGCCGGACACGCTCCGAGGGGACAGTGTTAGATGGGATGAAGGGGAACCAGGAGCACCCACTGCCACGGAGGACGGCGGTTCCCGCGTGTCCCCGGCAGCAGCAGACCCAGGACAGGCCGGAGCAGCAGCATCTGGAAAATGGCACCTCTGGATCCAGAGCTGGGAGGAAAACAGGGCTGTGGTTTCCTCCGGTTTCGCTGCCCTGGAATCCTTAAAAAGAGAAGAGGAAGCAGAAGTTGGCAGCAGGAGGATTGCAGCAAGAATCTGATTTCAGTTTCGGCCCCGAAAAGGCGTTTAAGATTTGGGAAGAGGAGGGGCCACGCAGGTCCCGGTGCCGTGGCCGTGCCCCCAGCACCTGCAGTCCCTGCCGGGTGGCCTCCACCTCAGAGGGCTGTGGAGACAGCCAGAAGGTTTGAGGTGACTCAAAGTGCTTGGATCTCAATGGCTTCAGAGCGAGAAGCTACGGGGCTGCCAGGGAGCCCCATGGTGAAATCCTGCTGCAGAAATGCCAGTTTTTGCCTTGCTCCTGAAATGTGGGATGCAATGAGAAAGCTCCATGGTGCGTCCTCATCCACAGGGGTACCATGGAGCCACGCAGCTGGATGGGGGGTGCAGGTTTTGGTGGCGGGGGCAGGCCATGGGATGCAAGCAGCAACCACAGCAGATGTGAGCTGGGACTTTTCTGGCAGTAGCGTTATTGTTCTAACAGAGGAAATCACCGAACATGGTCAACACGGACCTACCAAAGGCAAATCATGCTTGACCAATGTGATGGGCTTCTGTGATGTTATAACTGGATGGCTGGATGAGGGGAGAGAAGCAGATGTCATCTACCTTGACTTCAGTGAGGCTTTTGACACCGTCTCCCATGACATCCTCATTAGGGAACTGAGGAAGAGCGGGCTAGAGGAGGGGGCAGCGATGTGGACTGAGAACCAGCTGTGTGACAGGACTCAGAGGGTTGTGTGACAGGACCCAGATGGAGCAGGGTCAAGTTGGAGGCCTGGAACCAGTGGTGTCCCCCAGGGGCCAAGACTCAGTCCAGTCTTGTTCAACGTATTCGGCAATGACCTGGACAAGGGGACTGAGTGTATTCTCAGCCAGTTCACTGATGATACCAAACTGGAAGGGCTGGCTGACACTCCAGAGGGCTGTGCTGCCCTGGAGGGGCTGGAGAGCTGGGCAGAGAAGAACCTCATGAGGTTCAACAGGAGTAAGTGTAGGGTCCTGCCTCTGGGGAGGAAGAATACCGGCCACCAAGACAGGTTAGGGGTGGACCTGCTGGAAAGCACATCTGAGGAGAAGGATCTGGGGGTCCTGGTACATGGTACTGATTTTTCCTCCCTGGAGAGCCCAGGCTGGGACACTGTGCCCGCAGCGGCACGAGGCCATGCTGGTGGCACGGTCCTGCTGGTGGTGGTGGCCAGGCCACCTTGCTGCTGGTGGGACTCTGCCCAGGATGGGATGAACGTGTGGTTGGGGACACTAGATTTAAATGCTTCCACCAGGAGCAATGCAGATATTTCTGGGACATCTAAGCATCTGGGTCAGGGTTAAGAGCTGCCCAGTTTGTCCCAGCTCTGTGGCTGCATCCCCAGGTACCCCAGCAGGATGCAGCTTGGCTGTTAACATCAGCTGAGAAAATGATCTACCACGATATAAACATGTTATTTGTGTGAACAAATGTAAAACTGGTGACCCTGGGGTGGGGGCCTGATTCTTTCTTTTCCCTTTCCACCCCGCAGGGCAGGAACGCTTCACGTCCATGACCCGGCTCTACTACCGGGAGGCGTCCGCCTGTGTCATCATGTTTGATGTCACCAACGCCAGCACGTTCACCAACAGCCAGAAGTGGAAGCAGGATCTGGACAGCAAACTCCTGCTGCCCGACGGCAGCCCCGTGCCCTGCCTGCTGCTGGCAAACAAGGTGAGCAGCTCCCAAGGGGGGGGCTCCCTGGGGCCATCTGTCCATCTGTGTGTCCACAGGATTTCACACTGGAAGGAGACCCCTTCAGGGCTAAGCCTTGCCCAGGGTTGTCCTGGGCCTGGGGGCTTTTTAACCCTTTCCTTAACTCTTCCTGAGTTTTCTTTCTCCAGCAAGGATTGTCCTTAGGAGGACGCTGGCAGGACCCGATGTGTGGGTGGCACCAAGGAGATGTTCCCAGCTGGGATGGCAGTGCCTTGTCTGTGCTGTTTGGAGCTCGAGCTCTGTAGTCCCAGGATTATAAAGCTTTGCTTTTTCTTTTTTGGTCTGTAATTTGCAGTAGCCCAGGGAGGTCGGGGCTGATGCTGCAGGGAAAGTTCCTGTTGGGAGAAGGTGGAGGGAGATGCTTTTCCTTGGGATGCAGGGTCAGGTTTCACCCTGCAGATGGGTGGCTGTCTCTTAAAGATTTGATTTTTTTTCTTTCATTTAAAAGCTACCTTTATGCTCTTCACGTGCCAGCGTTGGCTCAGCAGCCCCTTCCCGATGCAGCTTGAGACTTGCCTCTGCTTGAGAGAGCCTAAAACTGGCGGTGACTCACAAACAGGGTGGGTGGGCAAGGGGGTGGCTTTCTCCCCCCCCCCATTTCACAGAATCACAGAATCTCAGGGATTGGAAGGGACCTTGAAAGCTCATCCAGTCCAATCCCCTGCTGGAGCAGGAACACCCAGAGCAGGGCACACAGGAACGCCTCCAGGTGAGTTTGGGATGTCTCCAGAGAAGGAGACTCCACAACCTCCCTGGGCAGCCCCTTCCAGTGGTCCCTCACCCTCACCCTGAAGAAGTTTTTCCTCATATTTAACTGGAATCTCCTCTGTTCCAGCTTGCACCCATTACCCCTTGTCCTATCATTGGATGTCACTGAGAAGAGCCTGGCTCCATCCTCCTGACACTCACCCTTTACAGATTTCTAAACATTAATAAGGTCACCCCTCAGTCTCCTCTTCTCCAAGCTCAAGAGACCCAGCTCCCTCAGCCTTTTCTCCTCTGGGAGATGCTCCACTCCCTTCATCATCTTGGTAGCCCTGCCCTGGACTCTCTCCAGCAGTTCCCTGTCCTTCTGGAACTGAGGGGCCCAGAACTGGACACCATATTCCAGATGGGGTCTTACCAGGGCAGAGTAGAGGGGGAGGAGAACCTCTCATGACCTACTGACCACCCCCCTTCTCATACACCCCAGGATGCCATTGGCCTTCTTGGCCATGATGGCACAGTGCTGGCTCATGGGCATCCTGCTGCCCACCAGGACCCCCAGGTCCCTTTCCCCAGTGCTGCTCTCCAACAGGTCAGTTCCCAACCTGTAATGGTACCTGGGGTTGTTCTTGCCCAGGTGCCAGACTCTACCCTTGTCCTTGTTCTATTTCATTAAATTTCTCCATGTATCAGGCTCTTTCCCCCAGCAGCTGTATTCAGGGGTCCATTTTCCCAGCACTAGGGAAGTCTGTGTGAGTGTACACGCTGCAGCCCCACCGATACAAGCTCTTGTGGGGCAGCTTCTGTCACCCTGGGCATCCACATGGCTGCCTCGGTGCCACCGCACTGGGGACAGGGCGAGGGGCCAGGCAGGTTTTGGGTGGGTGACAAGGGTTTCTTGTCCTGTGCTGGCTGAACCTCCATTCCAGGCGTGTTTGACTGAGGTGTGGCAGCATCTCAGGTGAGATAAACGTTTTGCTCTTTGCAACATCCCCTGAAGAAGCTTGCCCTGAGAAGTCCCTATCAGCTCAGGATCTGGGAGATGCGAAGGGCTGAGCCTCCTGCCTGCACCCAGCTGGTAAATGGCTGGGGTGGGGGGAAAAGCTCCCCTCCCAGCTTAAAAATTAAAAGGTAGAACTTAAAACAACCCAATTCTTGCTTTACAGTGTGACCTTTCCCCGTGGGCAGTGACAAGAGACGAAGTGGATCGGTTCAGCAAAGAAAATGGCTTTTCTGGTTGGGTGGAGACGTCTGTCAAGGAAAACAAGAACATTAACGAGTCCATGAGGTAGGCACAGTGACACGTCTCGGAGTTAGTTCCCTCCTTCAGGCACGGCCCGTCTTTGAGGTGAGGGGAGATGCTGTCAGAGAGTGACAAACAGCAGCAAGAACACAGCAGTGAATCTCCCGGAGGGAAACTGAATTCTGAAAGGTCAGAGGTTTTTCTCTCCTCGGTTGAGCTCTGACATGCTTTTGGAAACAGAAATTCTTTGAACGCCACCAGGGATGCTTCTTCTGGCCTCTACTGGGAGGATGGGATTCCTTCTGCAAAGATATCAGGAATTCTTCTGTGATGCCCCAGTCCTTTGGTGGTGAATTTTGGGCTTTTCTGGAAGGTCTTGGGTTGGGCATTCAGAGCTGACGTCGAGGCTGGGCGGTTTGTACCCCACCAGCCAGTTGCTGTGTCCCAGTCCTAAACTGGACTGAGGTGAGGTGGTCACAGGAGGTGTTGGTGGTTACTGGTCAGTGTGGAGTCTCCTGATGCTGCTATTGGCAGAGCTCTGGGGTTCCTTAACCTGATTGTTTAGTCCTTAATCGCAGAATCTCAGGGATTGGAAGGGACCTTGAAAGCTCCTCCAGTCCAATCCCCTGCTGGAGCAGGGACACCCAGAGCAGGTCACACAGGAACGCCTCCAGGCGGGTTTGGAATGTCTCCAGAGAAGGAGACTCCACCACCTCCCTGGGCAGCCCCTGCCAGTGTTCCCTCACCCTCACCCTGAAGAAGTTTTTCCTCATATTTAACTGGAATCTCCTCTGTTCCAGCTTGCACCCATTGCCCCTTGTCCGATCATTGGACCTCACTGAGAAGAGCCTGGCTCCATCCTCCTGACACTCACCCTTTACATATTTATAAATATTAATAAGGTCACCCCTCAGTCTCCTCTTCTCCAAGCTCAAGAGACCCAGCTCCCTCAGCCTTTCCTCCTCTGGGAGATGCTCCACTCCCTTCATCATCTTGGTAGCCCTGCCCTGGACTCTCTCCAGCAGTTCCCTGTCCTTCTGGAACTGAGGGGCCCAGAACTGGACACAATATTCCAGATGGGGTCTCACCAGGGCAGAGCAGAGGGGGAGGAGAACCTCTCTCCACCTACTGACCACCCCCCTTCTGATACACCCCAGGATGCCACCGGCCTTCTTGGCCATGATGGCACAGTGCTGGCTCAGTTCAGGAGTTTTGTGTCCTTTTAGAATGAGCTGCTAATTCTTTATTTATCCTGCTAAAAAAGCCACCTGGCCCACTGCTGCTTGTTTGAAAAAAAACACAGCAAACCCAACCCCCAAGCAAACTCCCGTGTTTGTCTTTGTCTTCTAGAGTCCTGATTGAAAAGATGATGTCCTCGTCCACCGGCGACGGAGGTTCCTCTGCTGCCGGCAGCGGGGATTACATTAACATCAGAGAGACATCCCCTCCGGGCTGGGCTTGCTGTTAGATGCACTGACTACACCTGCTGCAACAATGGCCTTTTAGAGTTATTAATTATTATTATTATTATTATTATTATTGCCACCATTTTTTTCCTAAACTGGCTCTGTTGGGGTTTTTTTGTTGTTGTTTTTTTTTACATGGTGATGAATTGTCTTCAGTCAAGGGCGTATTCGGTCTCAGCAGTGCCTGGGCACGAGGAGGGGAAAGAAGAGAGAGAAGATTCCCAGTTCTCCCAGTGGAGCAGCGACTGGGAGCTGGGCTGCCCGAGGGGTGGCACGGTCTATGTTCAAGCACAGGGTTTGGATTCATTATTCCTCTTTTATTTTTTCTAAAAATTTGGAGCACTTCCTCCTCTGGCATGCCATGGCCCGTCTCAGGCAGGGGGAAGGATGCAGAAGGTGTATTTTTGAGGCTGCTGGGTGTTTCTTCCCCACCACCTGCACCCACCACGCACCGAGAAACTGGCCCCAAGCGGAGGCTTCCCCCGGAGGCAGGCCGTGTCCGAGCGCTCGGCCTCTCCGTGCCCGTGGATTCCCCCTGTGGGACGACGATGGACTCGTGTGTCGTGTCTTTCTGGATGAAGGACGTGGTTTTCGTGTCTGTTGGGCTCTGGAGCTCCAGAGCTTTGCTGGCACATCCTGAAGGGACCGGCACATCTCCCCCACTGCCGCTCGCTGCCCTGACCCTGGGAATCCAGCTGGGGATTAGCGAGAAGTCCCACCTGCCCAGAGCTCTAAAATCACTGCTGTGGATTTGAGACACAGTATGGCCCAGCCCTCGCTTTCTTGGACACTGAGCTGGGGGCTTGACAGCCAAGAACCTCAGTATTTTTTGTCAAGAATTGCCCATTTGTCTTCTGTTTGGTCCTTCTCTCTCCCCGACTCTCAAGCACAACCCTGGTCTGCTGCCACGCTACTGGGGAGCAGAAGGAGGAGTAGATTGTAAACTCTTTTTAGGGCAGAACAAGGATCCTTTTCACTTTTGAAGCACCCTGTGTCCTCCCATCTCCAATAGCTTTGCAATTGCCCATGAATTGCCTTCCCACAACGATGTCGAGGCCATGGGTGGGTTTGGGGGCGGTGGGGACGGAGAGCCCTCCTGCAGGTTTGAGAGGTGCCAGGGGGATGTGAAGGAGGGAACTTTGAGGGCAAAAGGCAGTGAAAAGAACCACTCCCCGCTTGCCTTTCGATGCCTGCTTTCCCCAGGGGCTGCTTGGTGAGAGCAGGTCCTGCCAACAACAGGAGACGGGTGAAAGCTCACCAGGTAATTATCTCAGGAGAGTTAATAGGAAACTCACTCTCAGGCTGGAGTTATCCAGCATCATGTGCCTTTCAGATAGAAGCCACACTACAGGACTCCCTCACCCGTGCTTTAGGATTTGAACGAGTCTTGATTGACATTTGTCCTTCCTCAAGTTTGAAAACGGGGCTGTAGATTGATTTGTCCTGGTTCCTGCTGAATTAGGACTGCTTTTCCCTGCCAAAGCCTTCCCGCCCGCTGCCCTTTCCTCCTTTCTATAATCTGAGGAGGGAAAAGGCGGCAGGAACGGGAACTGATCGCCTTCACCGGGCACAAGTGAAGTGAAGTGAAGTGAAGAGGAAGGGCTACAAAATTTAGAACAAGCGTTGCACTCTGCTTTTTTTCATGAAAAAGCTAAAATGTCTGTTGTGGATTCTGTTGTGCAAATGTACTGCCCAGTTGGGTTGTTTAGGTGCTTAAACCCAGCCTTGTCTGTGCCCTTGGAGTCACTGTAGAACCACGTGAAGTGTGTAGAACAGGTTAGTGGGGAGATTGAACTGTCTTGTCGAGTTTTACTTCCTAAACGTTGTGTTAAAGAAAAGAAAAAAATACTTCTTTTAATTCTATACTTCTAGTTCTTTATGGAACGTGGGGAGGAGGGTCTGGTTTTTTTGAAGGATCTGTCAGGAAACGTTTAAGATTCACCCGTTCTTTATTGATTTCTGGATGTGCCCCTCAAAGCCTTTCAGCAAAGAGGTCGGATGGACCTTATGAATGGAGAAACTGAGGCAGGCACTGGAAATCTCTGCCCAGGACTGACAAACCCCCCTGCTCAGTAAGAGCTGGGGGCTGAAAGGAAAACCCCTTAACTCCTCTTTGGGTGGCCTCACCGCTGGGCCAGGCATCTCGCAGGGAAAGCTTCCTTCTACCTTTTGCATGTCCTGGTGCCTCCCCGGTGTCAGTGTCGGTGTCAGCAGCTCCTCTTCTGCCCCTCTGATGGTTTTGTCAGAAGTGCCTCTCAGAACCGAAACAAAAAGCCAAAGGAAGGACTATTGCAGGTTTTTTTCTTCTATTAAACCTAATTTCTGTTCTGCCCAGTGGTTTCCAGCACCGGTGCATGCCCTGGCTTTTGGGTTTTTTTTTTCTCTCCCGCTGCTTTTTAACATCTTTCATAGACACAGGAGACAAGTGTCTAAAACCCCAGCCCGAGCCATTGCTGGCCATGGGTATAAACCCCCCGCCGGGCAGGAAAACGACTTCACTCGGCAGATGCGTGTGGTTTTTTTCGGAGCTGGCTCTGTGCCACACGAGGTGCTTAAAAAGGCAAACCAAAATAGTTAATAAACTGCCCCCCCCCAAACCCAGGCCTTGATCTAATCCCAGTAAAACAAACCCATTCAAAAGCGCCGTCTGAGGGGGGCTCTTGGCTGGGCCAGGCGGGGTGTGTGGGACCACGGCCCGGGAAATCGGTGGTGCCCAGCTGGTGCTGGTGGGAATAATCCTTGGTTTTTTAAGAGAAAGGGAAAAGGTGACTTGAGTGAAGCATCTTCTAAGATATATATTTAAACAAAGATAAATCCTGTTCACGCAGAGCCCTAAAAACTTGAATTTTCCTCACGCGAATCAGAAAAAGCCTCGTCTTTATGATGCTGCTGCTTCGCTGGTGCCTTCCTCGGGGATGACCCGGGTTGGGGATGAAGGTGTTCCATCGAAGGAAGACTTTCCCTCCCGTGGGGCCTGCTGTGACATTGCCCTCTCGTGTGACTCTGGGCCAACTGTTTCTCTCTCTGAGGTACCCGTTTGGCTCTTCCACAGGGGGCTGCTTCTCATTCCCATCATTTCCATGGGTGGTTCTGGGACTCACAACCACAAGGGTGAAGGTGTGTTTTGGCAATGACCCCTCTGCAGGTCCAGTGTAGATTGAGATTTTTTTTTACTGCAATAGAATTTGAAAGCATGAAATGGGAAAAAAAAGTCGATAATATCCAAACTTCACCTTGTTGGTTTGGTTTTGATTTCGTTTGGTTTGGTTTGGCTTGGTTTGGCTTTGGTTTGGTTTGGTTTGGTTGGGTTGGGTTGGGTTTGGTTTGGTTTGGTTTGGTTTTGATTTGGTTTGGTTTGGGTTTGGTTTGGGTTTGGTTTGGTTTGGTTTTGGTTTAGTTTGGGTTTGGTTTGGTTTGGTTGGTTTGGTTTGGTTTGGTTTGGTTGGGTTGGGTTGGGTTTGGTTTGGTTTGGTTTGGTTTTGATTTGGTTTGGTTTGGGTTTGGTTTGGGTTTGGTTTGGTTTGGTTTTGGTTTAGTTTGGGTTTGGTTTGGTTTGGTTGGTTTGGTTTGGTTTGGTTTGGTTGGGTTGGGTTGGGTTTGGTTTGGTTTGGTTTGGTTTTGATTTGGTTTGGTTTGGGTTTGGTTTGGGTTTGGTTTGGTTTGGTTTTGGTTTAGTTTGGGTTTGGTTTGGTTTGGTTGGTTTGGTTTGGTTTGGTTTGGTTGGGTTGGGTTGGGTTTGGTTTGGTTTGGTTTGGTTTTGATTTGGTTTGGTTTGGGTTTGGTTTGGGTTTGGTTTGGTTTGTTGTTTTGTTTTGTTAATTGCTTGCAGTTACACAGAATTGTTCTAGGGAGAGGGCTCTGGTGCCTGTAAAAGGTGCAGCGTTGCTGTGGGTTTTAGAAGAAGCTGCTGGGAGGTTCTCCCTGGATCAATCAGTAACTAAGGCACCGCTGCAAAGGTTGGAAATAAAAGCTTGATGCCGCTCGTGTTGTAGCTGGTTGTTGTTGTTGTTGTGCTCCCGTCCCAACAGCCCCAACAAAAGGGGTTGAGGAGTTCAAACTGGAACCAGTAATGGGGTGTGGATAAAGCACGGGCTGCCCCGCGCTGCCAGCAAAAACAAATTAGATCCTTTTCAGGGAAACCTCTTCCTGCCTCAATTATGGGAGTCGCGTTGACCCACAAGCTGGGGTGGGAGCGTGCACAACTTTCGCATCCCTGAGCCAGCCGTAGCGGCCTTTAATCCAATATATCCAGCTTAGAGGGGGAAAGAAAAGAATTCCTTGCTGTGGTGGTTTGTTAATACGCCTTCCTCCTTCTGGCTCATTAGTTCCCAGAGTGTATTTTGGGGCTGGCTCGGCGGGGCCGGCCGTTGCTCTGAATGCCCCTCTTTCTTCCCCCATCAGCTTGATTTTCATGAGTATTGACTTGCACGAAGGACAGGGCACATCTGAATTGATCAGGAAAATGGCAGTAATTCCAAAGGAGACAAATTAAGCTCGAGCAAGGCATTAAATGAACTCAAATTTCTCCTGTAATTAGGTAAAAGCTGACCGTATTTGTGCTGTCAAACCAGTCTTCCCAGATAACCCACCATGTTAAAAAAAGGTTTTAAAGTAGGGTTTTTTTTTAATAAAACTGAGGAGTGAGTCGCTCTGAAGATTCCCATGGGGAGCAAAAGGGACCTGCTATTGCAGAAGCTGCTGTTTTAGTGGACTGTGGAGCACATTTTATTTCTCCATGGCAAAAATAACACAGGGAATGGCTGCAAGCTGCAGCAGGGCAGGGTTGGGCTGGCCACCAGGACAGAATTCTTCCCCAAAAGAGTGGTCAGAGCCTGGACTGGGCTGCCCAGGGCGGGGGTGGAGTCCCTTTCAGAGTGGATGAGATGTGGTGTTGGGGGATCTGGTGTAGGGGAGACCTTTGTAGAGCGGGGCTGATAGTTGGACTCCATGATCCCAAGGGTCTCTTCCAACCTGAATGATTCGGTGATTCTATGATTCTTTTCTAAACAAAATGAGTTAATTTGGGATTCCTGGTGAATTTAAAGCCTAAGGAACCCCAAACCTCACCTGCACTTTGCATAAGTTGTGCATGTTTATATGTTTATGTGATATATCTGCTCGTTAGGACAGGGAAAAGTGGTGGTGGCAATGAAATCAGCACTGATCACTGGAGAATCATAGAATAGAATCATAGAGTGGTTTGGGTTAGAGGGGACCTCAAAGCCCACCTATTGCCACCCCCTGGCCTGGGCAGGGACACCTCCCACCACACCAGGTTGCTCCAAGCCCCCTCCAACCTGGCCTTGAACCCCTCCAGGGATGGGGCAGCCACAGCTTCTCTGGTCTCACCATCCTCCCACCCAAGTTCTTCCCCACATCTCAGCTCCATCTCCCCTCTTTCAGTTTAAAACCATTATCCCTCCTCCTAGGGCTCCCCTCCCTCATGCAGAGTCCCTCCCCAGCTTTCCTGGAGCCCCTTTAGGGACTGGAAGGTGCTCTGGGGTCTCCCTGGAGCCTCCTCTTCTCCAGGCTGAACCCCTCCCAGCTCTCCCAGCCTGTCCCCACAGCAGAGGGACACCAGCCCTCCCAGTATGTCTGTGGCTTCCTCTGAGCCTGCTCCAACAGCTCAATGTCCTTCTGATGTTGGTGGCCCCGGAGCCCGAGGCACTAAAATGTGACAATTAATTAATAAATGGAACTTTCTGCACTTCTTCAGAAAGACAAATATTTCACTTGGAATCTGGGGCTGATCAGCAGCGTAACATAAAGGAAGTGACATGCAGTAAAACCATGGAAGAACGGAGGTTTATGATAAATCCCGTTAACACAGCGTTCTCTGCTCCGGTTTGGGGCTCACCCCGGGGCACAGAGGAGCAGTTCGAGCCCCGGCGCTGGAGCACGAAGGGCCGAGGCGGTAAATGCGGTGGGTGCTCCCGGGGACCCGGCGTGACCCCGGCTGTCCCCGCCGGTGGGTGACAGACACCGTGCCCTCCCGGGGTTGTGTATTCCTCCCGGGCAGCCCTGCACTGAATGGCAGCATGCTTCCATGACAAAGGGGCTGCCGCAGGAGGCGGGCATCCCCCTCCCGGGCCCTAACCTCCCTTCCTAAGCCCCGGCGGGCCCGACAGGCCCGACCCTGCTCCCGCC
>VZTM01034352.1:166643-180005 GCA_013400555.1 Jacana jacana | reverse complement strand
GCCTCCCGCCTTTTGTAGCGGGGCGCCGGGGAAGGGACGGGGGCTGAAAAACAACAACAATAACAAGAAAAAAATCAACCCCCAAAAAAGTGAATCTTTGCTATCCGGCGTGACCCACTTGGTGCAGAGCGGGCGGGCGAGAGGCGGTGGTCGCCAGCAGGCCTGTGTCGCAGCCCCCCGCTCCCCCTTGCAGGAGAAGGAGGGGGGGACTGGAGAGGGGGGGGCGCAGAGCGAAGCACGCTGGCTGGGGGAGGGGACGGGCGGGCGATAAGCCGTGACCAGCGAGGGTCTGGTCCGGAGGAGAGGGGCTGTGCATGCGAGTTAAACCACGTTTAGGGGAGGAGTTCGGAGGAGCCGCCTCCTCTGGTGGGGAACAGCGTTGAACACACGCCCTTTTCCTCTCGCCGAACTGCTCTCCCCGCGCTTCGGCTTCCGACTGGTGTTTCTCCCCTTTCCCACCCCCCGAGGGGGCTGGTTGTAGGTGGTGGGGAGGAGGGAACGGCGGGTGGTTTAGCTGAAGGGGCTGTGTTCTCCCTGGCAGTGAAGGAGGGAGGTCGTGGTGTTTGTGTCTTTAACTAAAGAGCGCTGGAGCTGCGGGGGAATCTTAACCAGATTGTTGAATCGTGGTAACTTTGAGAATCTGCAGGATAGAAAACACACCGTGTATCTGAGGGTTTACTGAGGGGGGAGGAGTGTATTCTCTTTTACTGTTCTCTGGAAGGTGCTCAGTTAACGTGTAGTTTAAATTGTCTTTGTAGAGAAGCAGAGTAAGGGGTTTCATAAGGTGTCCTTTAAATGCTCTGGAATGTTTTCATTTTCAACATACTTTAGGTAACTGGTTGTACCTTTATTCCCAGTAAGCCTGATGAGGGGTGTGGATCCTAGGTATTTTGGATCTTTTGGAATGATAAATATGTCATTAATAGGGGCTATAAAAATTGCATACATACATTTATGGGTGATACACTTTGTATTCAAGTAATATCTCTGATACAAGAGGGTTTAAAAAATAAATGGGACCTAGGGCAGGTTTGCTGAGTAGGGAGGTTTGGTGCAATGAATAGGGAAACATTTGGGGTTTTGTAGCTCGTTTTTTGACCAGCAGTGTCTTCCTGCATGCAGAGGTGTGGGTACATAAAGCTCAAAGTTCCAGTGTTAGGGGATTGCCTCAGGTCCAAAAGGTGGATTAATGGGGTTGGTAAACCCTGCTCTGAAGCATCAGGCTGTGGCCTTTTGCAAGGCAGGGTGTTGGGACTAGATGGAGTAGTGGTCTGATGCTGCCTGACAGTGCCTGCGCTCTGAACTACACCGGTGATGTGACTTGGCTGCTCAGGGTGACACTTCCTTGTACCTTCTGCTGGTGATGTACTTCCCAGCTCTGGAGCCTTGCTTACAGGTAAGGAAAGTGTTGTGTCTTTAGAAGTGTAGCTTCTGGGGCTCCTGCTATTAAGTAACTCTGTAACCAACCATTTATTGCAAATAATTCAAAAAGAACCATCTCTGTAAATAAGAGTGTGTGAAAGATCTGCCTTGTCTTACCCTCCGTTGAGCAGCACTGGTGTACAGGAGAGTAAAGTGCCAAAGTCCAGCAGGCTGCTAGTAGCAGAAAACCTTTTGGCACGTGTTAGGAATAGATTAGCAACCCACTATCTAGCTGTAATAGCCCCTTTTTGGGGAAAAAAAAGTGTATATATTCAGTGGTGAGTGTATTATATTGCTCTACTAGGTGGTAACTGGGGAACTCTCCTGAAAGATTTAAATCTAGTGAAAGGTTCCTCATCAGAATAAGATATTGTGGAAGTTTTCCTCCATTCAGTGGTCTTTGAATGAATTTATCATGCCTGCTAGTTTTAGTGGATGTCTACACACCTAAGGCAATGACCTTAATCCAGTCCAACATCTATCCCCAGTTCCTACTCCTTGGTAGAAGACTGCCTTAAGGGGTGAGTCTGGTTGGTGAAGTCAGTTGCTTAAAATTGTTAAGAAGCAATAATAAAGTCTCAGTGTTTACAGGGTTTATGTGCTTGGCACTTAGAGCCAACTCCTTTCTACACAATTAAACTTCTGGGTGGATAACGATGGTATCTGCACCATTGTTAGAACATGGCAAGAAGTAAAAAGGAAAGAAACCTACCATTTTTGAACCCGTGGGTGTTGAGGATACTGTAAAGGCATTTGGAGCTGGTGGCTGTGTTGTTGTATCCCTGTCCTTGAATACAAATGAAATGAAACATTTTGAGCCACTGTTTTTGTATACAGCATCAATTAAGGTGTGTCGGGTAAGAGTTTTGACTTGAAACTTGCTGGAGCTTGCTTCTGCTCTGCCTCCCCGGTCACTTTCACTTGCTGGTACTCCTGCTGCAGAATGAAACCCTGTGGGCAAGTATGGAGATCACAGGGTTTGTTTTTTGTTGGTTGGTTTTCCCATTAAAGTGAGATGTGAATCGACCCATCTCGGTGTTTGGAGGCTGCAGCTTTTCTTTATTAGCAGCTTCCGAACCCCAGCCTTGGCGTTGGCACTAGGGTGGAAGGGGGGTCCTTGGAAATTTTACTTGCAGAGAAAAGTCGTGTTTATCTCTTAAATATAAGTTGCTGTGTTGCCAGCCTTGTACCTGGACAATGTCAAGTGTGAATGTTGTGATTCTGGAAAACCTCCAGGGGATAGCAGGAAAGCTTCCTCGGGGGCTGGCCTTTAACCTGAGCAATAACCTGTGGTGGTTTCCCGAGATAAGCCATGGAGGCTCTCCAGATGAGTAAAGAGAGAAAGTCATTGCTCTGAACAGAGAAGCAGAGAGCAGGCTTAGAGGTACAATCAAACCCAAAACATCAGGAGCAGCACAGGCTGCAGAATTTCTTTATTTGTGTGTGTTTTTGTGGGGTTCTGCCCCCCCCCTTACCCCCCCCCAAACCGCTCTGCATCAGAGCATTGCTATATTGTATTTTAAAACCTCCTCCACTGTAGTCAGGTCAGACTGGAGGATGGGCACAGGACTGCTTGAACTGTTGCTGGGTAAGTAATTGCATTGTTTTACGGAGTTTCAAGTCACGTGTATCCCTAAAAATCCTGCAGATGCCCTGAGCAGTGCCTGGTCTTACTGATGCTTGGAGTTACACCAGGTCCAGACCCAAGCAGTGACCTCTGTAGTGGGGAACCTCTGGTTGGTGAGTCTGGTCTGAGTACAGTCGTGCTGGTTTTTGAAGGGACTAACACCACAGCGACGTGGTTTAGGTACATAACTCTCACAAGGCCTGGATATCTCACCTTCAGATCCATAACTGTAAGTGAATGTTCTTTTAAGGCCCAGCACTGCGTATTTGCTTTGCTGAACTTTATAAAAATATCTATAAATATTTCATATCTTTGTACTCCTTGTGTATAAAATGGCACTGAAAGGGGTGCTTTTCATGGTGATACCTATTGATAATATGTTTGACTTCCAAGTGGGAAGCTTTACCAACTGGAATGAGAACCAGAAAGTGAAAGTGACCACTCCCTTAGCATGAAGAAATACCAGTGACATTTATCACAAATGCTGAGTTTGATGGGTTATATTGGTTAAATGCTGTAGTTGGGGGGGGAAAAAAAGAAATCTCAGTAACCATTTAATCTTTTTACTTGTCATATTGTAAAAATAGGATAAGTTGTTACCTCTGCTGGTAATTATTTGACCTAAAGGTTCCTTCGGCGCATGATGAGATCAGTTACCAGCTTTTTGAAGACTCCTTCTGTGGATTTCAATGCCTTTGGAAGCTGCTGGGGATCCAGGCATTCCCTTTGAAAAGCTGAAAGCTTGGAGACTTGATGGCTCGTTTGTGTTCTGACATGTGGCCCCACGAGGCTGAGGGTGTGGGGACCCCGCTCTGAGGGTGTGGGGACCCCGCTCGCTGAAGGTGGGGGTGACTGTGGAACCCTTGGTCAGTTGAACAGTGATCCTTTTAGAGGTTGGTGTTGCTTTTCATCATTTCAGTGTTTCAGTTTGGTAGGCATTGAGTATGGGATGGAGGAATTAACGTGCATTTCTGAGTTGTTATTAAATTACTCAGGTATTACTTTGCTACGTGAGCGCTTCTGACGTAACACATAGATGAGTTACTCCTTATTCCCGGAGTGTGGGACTGACAGCAGTTAGTAAAGCCCACAGGCCATTGGGACCTCTCTTTTTACCTTCCTTCCCTCAGTCCCTTCGTGTTGGAGTGACAGCAGTTAGTAAAGCCCACAGGCCATTGGGACCTCTCTTTTTACCTTCCCCCCTTCAGTCCCTTCGTGTTGGAGTGACAGCAGTTAGTAAAGCCCACAGGCCATTGGGACCTCTCTTTTTACCTTCCCTCCCTGAGTCCCATCTCATACAGGCTCTAAAGGAGCTGAATTAGCAAGTAAGTTATCGTAAAATTTCAGTACACGTTTTAAAGCAGGTTGAACACTATCCCTCCCAGATGTCTCCTAGCCCCTATTTTAATGCTCAGCCTAACTGGATTTTTACAAATAGTTTATTTTTACATCTGGCTGCTTGCCTTAACATCCTCCAGTGCTTGCTCGTGGCGAAGAGATAGTTTTCATTGATAAAACCAGCAGTATATTTTTCCTGGTTCTTAACCCCAGGGAACTTATCTGCTGTGTTTTTATCACCTGGGTGTAATGAAAGATGCATCCTCTCTTGGCAAGCTCCTCGCTGTTAAGCATTGCAGATCAGGGCTGTTGACAGTTCGGAGGAAAACCATAAGCTGATCTAGATGGAGTGAACGAGGAGTAGAAAGTGAGGAGAAAGGCAGGTTTGAGAGCAGTCTGTGTGATGTTTGTGCCCCGGTGAGCCTCTCTGGTTCTGTTTGGGAGGACTCACAAGTTTGTTGGGTGATAGCGGTGGGGATGTTCCTTCATTCCTCTGTCACTGCTCCCGTTCACACGGTAACAGGAGTCCAGCAGGATTCACCTCCTAGCTGAAGCCAGGGTAGGGTGCTTAGGGAGAGGAAGGACACAGGCAGCGTTTGTCATTACTGTTGTATCTGACTGTTGTGTTTTCAGTACCTGATTTAATACCGGTCTCTGAAATAAGCAAGATGAAGCTGTGCACGACCAACTTACTACAGGGTGGCAAAAGGACAATTTCTGTGATGAAACCATTCTTTTCCAAAGCCACCAGAATATCTGGCAATTCTACTTAACCCCCCTGTTTATGATTTTGGAGGAAAAAAAAACCTAATACCTGATACTTAGACCAAGTCAAGTGTCGTATGTAGTTACTTAATTGTTACTCACCGGAGTAAAGTGTTTTCACTTGCGAGATGGGTCAGGAGGCAGTCTTCAGCAAGGCTGCCTGTTGGAAGCGGAGCCTGAGGCCCCTGATGGCACACCATAACGAATCTTGCCAATAGCTGCACTCCAAAATTGGTATTTTCCCATTTTTGGAGGCTGAGTGAGCGGCAGGGCTGTGTAGCACGTTGCTGTTGTACTTTGTTCCACTCGCTCGTACGCTGAAGCTTGGATGGGATTCAACCTGTAGAAAGGACTGCTCTTGCCTTCCTTTTGTTTGCTCGTTGTTTTTATTTTGTTGATGGATTGGTGGGGTTTTGGGAGTTTGAATGGACTGGTGGAGGGCTGGAATAAAATAATCATGCCTCTTCATCTTTCGAAGGCTGCTGCTGTAAGCTGTGAATGGAGGTGCTTGTACAGCAGGGGGGCTTGTAATTAAGTCAAATGAGTCAACAGCCAGAAGGCAGCAAAGGCTTTGGGGGTACCTTTCAGCTAAACAGTCTTATTGGCAATGTCTGATGTTGGTTGCCCTCTGCAGCGGTCCTCGAGTCTGTGGCTCTTGGGCTGGCACTTAATCTATATCTTGTCTGGGTTTTTGAGCTGTAGAGGTGAGCTCACGTGAGGGTTACTGCAGAATCAAGCTTATGGGTGGCTTTGGGTCAAAGGGCCTGTGAAAAGTGTGTGTGGAGGGGTGTCTGAGCCTCTTGAGCTGTGCCTCCTCCTCCCACTGCCCGTCAGCCCTAAGAGGTGGATGTTTGGAGTTTGAGGTGAGGTTTGAGGTCTGGAGCTAAACTGTAATTCAGCCACACAGCTGTCTTGGTTCCCTTGAGTAGCTGTACTACAGGGCAGGCCTTGTCAACGGAGTAGCTGGGACACGTGCTGAGAAAATAGCCAACCGTTACCAACACCTAAAAAAAGCAGGATACAAGTAAGCTAGAAGAACACCTAATTTTGTTGGCAAATGAGACATTAGTTTCAGTGATAGCTGCTTGTGTAGTTAGTGAACTCTGCCTGGCACTGGCTGTTGCGTTTGCACTCTTGAGGATACCTCGATACCTGTCCGACTGCCCGTTCGGCTGGAGAGTGGAGAATGTGCTGATGAGCTAAGGGGAGTGTGTGTCGGTGCTCATGTGCTCCCCAAAAGCTCAGGTTGGGTGAAATGCCTGTCTCCTTCCTTTGCTGTGCCTGCTGATCCAGTTGAGCGCTGTAGCAGCCCTCTTACACCTTGTTGGAGCACCAGAGTAACTCATGGAGAAAGCTAGAGGTCCCTGGTGGAAACTCCAAATGCTTTAGAAACAGGGACCGTGCGGGAAAAGAACAACCTTGAGGAAAAGGTGTGTGAGCCAGCGTGGTGAAAGCAGGAATCCAAAAAAGAGCAGTTAGGAAGTGTTTCTCCAATTCATAGTATTTGTATACTTGTTTTATACCTGGAATCAGTCTGAAGTATCACAGCTTTGGGACAGGGTGTTGGGAGGAGTTCCGGCTGAACGTTCAGGCTGATGCATTCTTTAAAGACATCTTTCATCTTGAGGTGCAGCCAGTGCTTCAAAATAGTGTTTTCACTAGGGTAGAGGTATATAATGATTTATGTATTGTTTTACTAATAGAAGAACCACGCAGCATAGGTTAAGGTGACTCACTGCAGTCATGAGGCATAAGAAGAGCTACTTCTCAAAAAGCACTTCCCAAAGGAGAGTGTACAGTCCAGCTCTTATAACAGATCCTGGGAAAATGGACAGAGTGTACTCTGCTCAGCTCTGACTTCAAAGCTGGAGGTGGCTTATGGATGAGGTTTTTCTTGGGATGTTTCTGGGCTCCAAATGCTGCACTGGAAGCAAGGGTATGGCACTTTCTGGTTACTTGGAGAAAGCTTTTGTGTCTCTGAGATAATGAATTGCTGATTTTTATTTTTTTCCCCCTCCTTTTTAACAGGAACAGGAAGGTGGTCGATTACTCCCAGTTTCAGGAATCAGATGATGCTGGTAAAGGACTTCTTTTTTCTTTAAGAACGTAATACCTTTGGGCTAGAGCAGTTCATTTCTGGCTTTGCATATTAATTGTTTTGCTTCTAATCACATCTTTAACTTAAATTCTAGGGAGTTTCTGCTCTTCAGTTTCTGAACTGTTAATAAGTATTTGAAAATATAATGATTCTCATATGTTTCGTGTTAAACAAACAATGGTGATAGAAATCTTATTATTTAATGCTTGCATTGTTGTAGTGCCCTGAGGCTGTTGGCAGCAACTCTTCTTCCTTGGTCTATGCTATGTTCTGGTGCAGGATCTCCAATGCCCCTTTTTTCTCCAGTAAAATATGTTTTCAATTTATTTTAATGGACTCTAGTTAATCCCATAAAGTCAGGCACTTTTGTGAATTGCCTCTAAAAAAAAAAAAAAGTCTTTAAGTTCTTAATGAGTTAACAACATCTTTCTGCAAGCCATATGGAATATGTTTGGTGTTCTTAGAAAATAGACATACTGCTACTGTTGGCTAAGTGAGGTTGCACTGATAATTAATGGAAACAAAAATGTGTAGTTCTTGATTGCAGTCCTGTTATTCAATATTGTATAAGGTCTTGTGTAATAGTTGTAAGAAGTTACATTACAAACTACTATATAATGACATACTTTTTCCCATCCAGGGACGGTACATAATGTGTTTGCTCTCTAAAACATGTAGAGATCGCTGTGGATGTCAGCTTTTAAGAGGTTTTCATAGAACTGTTTCTAACTCGCTGTAGAAAGAGATACTGTGTCCTCTTCTGAGGCTTT
This sequence comes from Jacana jacana, assembly GCA_013400555.1. Classification (NCBI taxonomy): domain Eukaryota; kingdom Metazoa; phylum Chordata; class Aves; order Charadriiformes; family Jacanidae; genus Jacana; species Jacana jacana. Next base: position 171,985 of record VZTM01034352.1, on the reverse strand, counting down.
CTCTATGTCTCCTGATAGCCCTGTGTAGACTTGATTTTATGTGCTGTTCTTGTTGTGCTGTTGGCAGGAGAAAAGGTAAATCATTAGTTTAAGACGGGACTTTGCTTCTATAAAGGTTTGTTTGAAGCTTTGTGATTTTATTTTTTTTTTTTAAGGGCTTCTTTTTGATGTGCATGAAATGGTCAGTTTAAGTTATAGCTGAGGAAGTCAGTTTGCTGGGAACTAGGAGTTTGATTCAAAACCATTTTGTACTGTCCCGTCCAGATGAAGATTATGGAAGAGATTCAGGTCCCCCATCGAAGAAAATCCGTTCCTCTCCCCGGGAGGCTAAAAATAAGAGGCGATCTGGGAAGAATTCTCAGGAGGACAGGTAAGAGCAGCTCTTGGTGTTAGGAGCATGTCTCCAAACCTTGTCCTGGGTGTGTGGGAGCGGTATCTTTATAAGAGGAATGATTGTAAGTGGAATCCAAGGCAGCAGTGTAAGACAGAGCTCTGTATCTCAAGGTTTGCACAACCAGCTTGGACGGTGAAGTGGTTCTTTCCTGTCTGCGTAGACAGAGAAATCATGTGTGAAATACTTGTCACATGTACTTTGTCATTAAAATTGCTTTCAAGAGGTAGACACTTGGAATGGGAAGGAATAGGATCCGATTTACAAAAACTGGCAGCTAGAACAGTTGTCCAGGGAAGGTGTAGGGGCAAGAAGCATTTGGTTTTCCAGGTTTTTTCGGTATGCTCAGAGCATTCCTGTGCTTAAAGGTTAAATGGGAGGGTCAATATGGACACAAATGGACACTGGAATAGGCTGTGCAGGGAGGTGGTTGAGTCACCATCCCTGAATTTCTTGAGTCACTTAGATGTGGTCTTGGGGGATATGGTGTAGGGGAGAACTTTGTAGAGTGGGGCTGATAGTCCCAGGGGTCTTTTCCAACCTGAATGATTCTAAAGGGGCCGTTAGGAGGAGGGGCCACTTGTTAGTTTTGTGGGTCTTTGTTTCCTCTTTTGTCCAAGTCAGAAACTTACACTGATAACTGAAGTGCCCCAGCAGTGTGGAAGGACTCACTTCAAACTGTGATGCCCTACTGCATGGTGACAGTATTCCCTGCAGAGAGAAGGGGTCTTCCTTTTTATACCAACCGTGGTCAGCAAATGATTGGCAGAAACCTCGTCACCCAGCTGACCGCTTTCACTGCTGCTTCGTCAACCCAGGGATGGAGGTTCTGCCACCTGATTCCTACTCTATAAGCCCACAGTGTCTTTGCTGGAATATAGCTAATTTGCCAGCAGGTATGCTTGAGAGCCACCTCATCCTGCTCCTGTCTAGGAGTTGAAAGCTGAACGTGCACCTAGGAGTATTCACCCATCCTTCTACTGTTGTGAATTGAGAGGGAGAGGCTTATTTTCACCCTGGTGAATCCCTGTAGCACCTGAAATAAAGACTTAAAGGGAACAACACACAAAGAAGTTGCTCCCAAACCAATTCAATAGTTGCCTTGATGTCCTTTTAGCTTTGGGGATTTTTAAGTATGTAAGAAATTTTCTGTGTTTATCACAAACATTGTGAAGGGCTTGTGTGTAAAACAAACTCATGGATTGCGGTGATTGAAATCCAGAGTTATCTGACCAAGACAGAAAGCATGTGGGGCTGCAATGTGACAAGTTATCTAAACTATTAGAGCTCTTGGGATGTTGTGTGTCAGCTCCCACTGCCAAATTTGAAAGTAACAAAGGTTTGATGTGTTGTGTTTCTTGGCCTTGGCAAAATCTGCTGTTCAGCCATTCCTGAAGCATATGTTGTGCATCAGTGGCCTTCACAGAGTATTCCTGTTTGAAAGGCTTGTTTATTCTCTGCTTGGAGTTCATGTTCTCACACGCTGGAAGGAAAACCATACCCAGACAGTGGGAATGACTACTGCTATTGGGTATTTGGATAAGAACAGAACATTAGTACCTGCTCTGCTTGGTGGGCTCACCTTCTGGTGAGGATTGAAACCACTAGAAGGGAGCGGTGAAACTCCCTCTGATCGCTAGGGAGGTTGAACAAGTGTGTTCAAGGGAGGTGCTCGGCAGCAATGCCCGTGGAAGGAAGGAGTCTAAAGAAAACAATGACAGAAAGACAAGTGATCACTATAAATCCAGTCAGAATAAAACTTGATTCCAATTAGGGACTCAGGCATACATGAACACATAAAGCTTCAACATTCTCCCTGTACAGTGGAAGACATCTGGACTATCGGCAGGTTTCAGAGGGGAGTGCATGGTTCATCTCAACCTTGTTATTTCTTGGGTGGTTGACTTGATTCCATGTAAGTTTGTGTGTGCTTCAGACTTTGAGCATTACCTTTCCAATCACGAGAACTACCGACACAGCTGAATAGTGTGCAGGAAAAGTGCTTATTCCCATTTTAGAGGCCAGTTTGCTCTCTCAAAATGTATATTTTCAGTACAGCGGTGACTGAAATAGAAGCTAAACTGGCAATCAGACCCTGTCTTTCTCTCCTTTTCAGTGAGGATTCAGAAGAAAAAGATGTGAAGACTAAAAAAGATGATTCACACTCGGCAGGTAACGAACTGCGTTGTACTGACAGTGTGTCTTCAGCATAAAGCCCAGTTTGTAAGAGTTACAGGAGTAGGATTTGACAGAGGAAAGAAACGTCTCTGCCCAGAGAAGCGTGTACTTTTCCAATACACTTCTCTTAAGCTGGATGCTGCCTCTCCTGCTGCTCCTTCCAGCCCTAGTTTGGGATAATGTGGGGCTTTTTTTCTGTCATATGATGCTGATAGGAAGTTTGTATGTTAATCTCTTCCCTCTAGTTTTCGACCATGTTTCAGAATGATGCAAGAAACCTCGTATTTGTACCTTTTCCTTCCAGATGAGGATTTTGGCAGTGAAGATGATGACGTAGGAGCAGATGATGGCAAAGCTGACAGTGATTATGAGAGCTCTCAAAAAAGCAAAAAAGGCAAAAAGGCTAAACCAGAAAAGAACAAGAGAGCAGCTTCCAAATCCAGGAAAAGGCCTGCAGGTAAAAACAAAAGGGTTGCAGCAGCCTTTGCAGTGACAGATCCTGCACAAGGTCATTGTTGGGTGACAACAGAAACGGGTTTATTGGGTTGGCTCTGACTGAGTTCTCACTGCTCAGTTATTCAGTGAGCATCTTGATTAACTTTCTCATGGACAGCTTGACCTTTGTCTTGCCCACGTGCTGCCTGCAGACAATTAGGTGTGTTCTATCCTGTATCTTCATTGTAACTTGGTGACTTTTGCCGCAGAGGACAGTGAGGACGAGAAAGAAGACCACAAAAATGTGCGTCAGCAACGGCAGGCAGCATCCAAAGCAGCTTCCAAACAACGAGAGATGCTTATGGATGATGTGGGTAGTGAGGAGGAAGAACAAGAGGACGATGAGGCACAGTTCCAGGAGAGTGAGTAAATGAGGCTGTTTGTAAGTTTTTACACTGTGGTGTGTGTAGTAGCAGACCTGAGTGTATGGCTCTAGTAAGACTGCAAAAGGAATATAGTTTGCTTTTTGATTGGGACAGTGAAGTTGTTCTTCCTTTTAATGCTGCATGTCTGTCCAACAGGCCAAGCTTATGTTTTTCACACCTACAATTTGAGTGTGAAGTTTGCAGCAGAGATCTATGTATGTCTTTATAAGCAGCCCTAGAGCCTTAAAGTTCTTAATGCTTGCTACGCTGTTGGTTTTGGGGCATCGATGCAGCTTTCAGGTGATGGAAAAGCACTTTATCCTTGGTTGATCAAGGTAGGGTGCTTTGTTTCCTAAGAAGAGATGGGTTCAGCTGGTAGTGAACTGCTGTATTGTCAGAGCTGGAAGGAGCTGCTGGAGATCAGCTAGTCCATCTGTGGTTCATGAAATGCTGATGTGTGAATGCAGGAGGAACACCACTGAGAAGATCACTTTGCTTGGTCAGGGGATTCTCTTTATTTTCAGATGGGTTACTTATTTGAGGAGATGCAGTATCTTCTGAGAACCTCAAATCACTTGCCTGTTTCATCATACTAGTGCTTTATCCTTACCAGTGTAAAGTCTTCTGCTCTGTCTGATTCCTTTGGCACAGCAGACAGGTGGAAGCTCACAGGGTTCCTGTCCCTGCAGTTTAACTGGCAGATCTCTCAGATCTCTCAACGGTCTCTTCTCTTCTCTTCTCTCTTCCCAGAAACTTAAATTTCTTTGTGCTTTCAGCAGATTCGGGAAGCGATGAAGACTTCCTCATGGAAGATGATGATGACAGTGACTATGGCAGTTCAAAAAAGAAAAACAAAAAGGTCTCCAAGAAGTCCAAGCCAGAGAGGAAAGAAAAGAAAATGCCCAAGCCCAGGCTAAAGGCTACAGGTGAGCCTGAGCAGAGTTTCACAGGGTGCTTTACCAGCTCCTACTTTTGTTTTCTGCTGAAGAGCACTCGGTGGAAGTCTTGGGGATGGTTAAGCATTCACACACAGTGTTGAAGGGCTAATTCCTGTAACTTGGGGGATTGGACTAGATGATCTTTCAAAGTCCCTTCCCATCCCTGATATCCTGTGAACATGTCACAGTCTAAAGCAGCACTGAAATAACGAGGTGGCTTTAATTCTCAGTCAAAAGCTTGAGTTAGTATAGATGTCCCTGTGGTGAAACCTGTGTAGTTCACACAAACCTTCCCTGTTGAGGTGCTGCACTCTGATTTTGTGTCCTGGGGCCAAGTAATAAAAGTTGTGCCTTTGTTTGGAGCTCATGGGCTTTGTGATGTTTTCAGGGTGGAGAAACTTGAACCAAAGGAAAATTTGTTCCATTTCTGCAGGAAGTGTAAAACCATAATAGCGATGTATGTACTGGTTTGACAAGAGGATAACTGTGTTAGTTCACAATGTCATATCCAGTAGTTAATCAGAACTTGCAATTAAATTGTCTTGATCCTGTTAGTCAAGTTCTCAGCTCAGCTTTCCTGATGTGCAGTGCCAGAGACACCCTGTGTGCTCTGATCAAAGCGAGATGCAAACCTGCTGCTGAGGAGCCTCATCAATCCTGGTTCTATGAAGCTGCATGACTTTTGTCTTTGGTGATCCTAACTTTTATAAGCTTTTTCTTTTTCCAGTGACCCCCAGTCCAGTGAAAGGCAAAGGGAAGGCCGGCCGCCCCACAGCTTCCAAGGCAACAAAAGAAAAGACCCCATCCCCCAAAGAAGAGGATGAAGAGCCTGAAAGTCCCCCAGAAAAGAAAAAATCAGCCAGCCCTCCACCAGAGAAGTCAGGGGATGAGGGATCTGAAGATGAAGCACCCTCTGGTGAAGATTAAATGGCAGTTGAGGAAATCTTTTTGTTTTAAAAAAAAAAAAAAAAAAAA
>VZTM01034352.1:146320-162676 GCA_013400555.1 Jacana jacana | reverse complement strand
AAAAAAAAAAAAAAAAAAAAGAGAGAAAACAAACTGATCCATGAGTTTAATGTTGGAGAGAAGTGGATGGATGTTCCTCTGCTGGGGGAGGCAGGATGTGAAAGAAGCAAGCAGATGGATATTGAAAGGGACACTGTCACAAAATAGTTGCTGGTGGATAGGATTAGGGTAGTTTTGGGGGACTCACATCTATATGTGGAAATTATATATATTCTANACTTCTCCTGTAGGCTGGCATTGGATATGTCTTTTCATTGAACTCTCTTTCTATTAAAACACGACTGTTTTCCAAGTCTAAAGTCAAGTTCTCGCCACGTCCTGACTCCTGTGTCTCAACCACTATGGGAAGCGACCCTCTAGACCGCCCGCCCCCTCCGGCCGCGGTGGCTCCAGCGGGTCCCTCGGCCTCGGTGTGGCTGCAGCCGCCGGTGCTGCCTATGCTTTGTATATTGGGGTGAGGGGGGTGTGTGTGTGTGCTTTTTTTATATATATATAATTTTGGGGAGGGGTAGTGGGTGGGGTGGAGGGAATACTCAATCAGCTTAAGCCAGGGTGAACGCCTGTAAAAGCCCCCACAGTGTGGTGTTGTGTGAGTGAGTGCGCGCATGGGAGCGTCTGCCATCCTACCCCCTTCGTCCTCTCCGGAGTTGTGACTTCTGCTTCTATTCTTTCTTTCTTTCTTTCCCCTCCCCTCCCCTGCAGAAGCAATTGTTGCAAACAAATTGTAAATAAGAGCTACATAATTTTAGTTTAACCATAAAGATGGTGTCCCAGCACACCCTCAGCAGTCACTCTGGAGGTAGAGGAGGAGAGGCCGGGTCGGGCCATGCAGCGAGGCACCCCCCCGTGGTGTGCAGTGATGATTTGTCTTGAGTATTTGCAATCCCCTGTTGAGCTTTTTCTCAAAATCAGGCTCTTTGCAGTCCCCCCTCCCATCCCTCTTAATTTTTTTGTTGGTTTGTTTCCTGTTTTGAGACCTCAAGAGCAGCCAGAGGGGCTGCTGGGGTTGGCGACTCTCGTGATACCGTGACAGTACTGAGATCTACCGCCTGGTACTAGGAGTTGAGTCTGAATGTAACATTAATGCTTTATTTAAAATAAAAACAACACTTATATTATTATATTAGTTTTTATTCCCCCCCCCTCCCCAAAGGGTTGAAGTGAACATGAGTGTTGACCATGTTCGTGAATCTCTCGGTGCGCCGTTCATGGGTGGAGTTGTGTGATGGGCATCTGTGCTGCTTCATCTTCCATCTTCCAGTCTCTGTATGTACCTGCAAAGAAAGAGNGTTTTTTCATAATACCCAGGAAAAAAAAAAAGAAAAAACAACAAAAAAAAACCACCCCAACCCCCCCCCCCCCTCTGCTTTGCTCTTATGGAAGGGTTCCCAGGACTGCATACCTGCTCCCAGCTCTGTTTTAAGTATGTGTATCCTTCGCTTGTATTTTGTATTAAAAAGAAAAACAAACAAACCCCCCCTCCACAAGGAAGAAGAACCCTTTATTGTTCAGCATGTTGGAATTGTGTCCCCTCTTTTATTTTTTTTTTTTTTTCTCCTTTTTGGAATATATTAAGCAACTCATTCTTCTGTATCTTTTATTTTCCTTTTGTAAACTTTTTGGTTTTGTTTAAAAATGGCTTTATAAAAGGGCTTTTATAACCCAGAAACACGCCTCGTGTCATTTTTCTGCTCCTCCAGCCTCTTCTTCTTCCACAGGTACTTTTTTTTTTTGGTGAATGTTGGTGAGATGTAAAACCCCCTTTGTCTTTCACGCTGCCCTATGGCCTGGGGAGACCTTCCTCTGCCCAGCTTGCTCTGGGGAGGGCAAGTCGGGTTTTGGGCCCAGCCCAGTTGGTGGCCATGGCAAGGGCACTGTCACCTGCCAGCTTGAAAGAGTTAAACCAGTAAAAACCACACTCCCACCCTGGTTTCCGTAGGTTCCTGCGAGAGAGTTGTCAGTTGAGGTTTTTTCAGGTTCAAAACCCATTAGAGAACTGGATGAGGAGGGGACAAAGCTACTTTCCCACGGCGGGTGACACCCTTTCTGCGTTGCCACCTCCACCTTGGCCGTGACGGGAACTGCCTGCCTGGTTCTTCGCGGTGTCCCACGGAGGAGGAGAACGGTGTCCGTCAGGAACACGCACTAATTCCTCGTTAGCACTTGGTGGTGTGAGTGGGGAGGAGTTGGCCCCCGTTGGGGTCTCTTTTCTGGAGGTTTTGGTGCACGGGGGGGGAGGGTTTGTGGTTTTAAGAAACTCTTTATAGCGTTTTTCCAGCCCGTTTCCCGCACACTCAGCTCCCCTGTCCCGCAGCCCTTCCTCAGCCTTCTCGTTTCCCCCCGCAGCTCCGCGTTGCGCCGCCAGGGGGCGCTGGGGAGGCGGGGGGGGGAGAGCGCCCTCCCCGTCGGGAAGGGCTCTGTCGCGATGGGCACGACAGATCCCGCGGGTCGTGGTGGCTTCTGTGCCTTGCTCGTCCGTCTCGGTGTTAAAAACTGACCGGAGGTGCCGTTCACTCGGGACGAACGCCCAACAGCAGTGGGGGGGGGTTCCCGCGGAGGGTTTGGGACAAAGCTCCTGGGGTGCGGAGGGACCTGGTTTTCCAGGTGACATCTGCCTGTCACCTCACACAGCGGGTGGTTGTGGTGTGTCTGGGACTGGTCCCAGTTCAGCAGTTCCCGACTGATGCCACAGGGATGCTCCAACCCGAAGCGTTCTGGGATTCTGCGGTCCCTGAAGAGGTTTTGGTGCTCGGGAGGATTGGGCAGGAGACCAGGCTGCCCTTGGCCCCAGCGGCAGCAAAGGGCACTTAACAGACTTGCTTCCAGGGGTGGCGTGGGGCACTTGGTGAAGTGTCACTCCTGTTGCCCCCCCCCCAAGACCCTGTACCCTGATTGAGGGCATGAGCTGCTGCCCGATGGTGGATTCAACGTTTCTGCCTGTTCTGGTTGGTTTATTCCATAGTGTGGTGTCCTGGGCTGAGAGACACGGGACTAACTGGGGGAAACTGGGCTTTTAGAAGACTCCAGTGTCTGAATTCATGAAAATATGTACTTTGTGGCCAGCTGAGCTCTGTGAGATTCAGGGTCTCGGTGTTTTTGAGCCCTGCCAGGTGCAGGGATGAGGAGGAGCAAGGTCTGGGCCCCTGAGCCAAGCTGCCAACGGGGTTAGTTCATACCATGGACATCACATTCCATATCAATTAGACAAGTTTGCTGCCTGGCTCGCTCTTGGGTCCAGAGAACTCCTTGCCCCGGTGCCGGACCCCTGAGCCCTTCCCTTCCTCCTGAAGCCACAGTGTCCCACACTGGTGTCCCTGCTGGGAGCACAGGGCTGCTGGCTGATGGAATTGGCTGAGCATGACTCTCTGTAGCCTATTTCAGTATCAGGCTTGATACCAGTTCTTTAGTATTATTGTGGATTATTTAGTCTTATTCTATTAAATCTATTTCCATTTCAACCCTCGTGCTTCTCTGTGTTCCCCGATCCCCCTTTCCTGGGTGGGGAGGGATCACGGGGTGACAGGGGAATTAAGGACAATGCATCGTGATGGGTTCTCCCAAAGCCTAAGGGGTGGTTACACGATGTTCTGGGGGTAGGTGTGCTGGATACAGCTGTGGGCAGTGGTGCTCCAGGCCCCTGGAATGGAGTGGTTTAATAATAATGCACCTTCTTGGCATTCCTCTCTTCTCTTCCTCGAAGCAGACCAGCCAATTAACCTGGACAGGTATCTCTACCTCAGTGCTGTGGTATCTGCAGTTAAACACTGCGGCCCCGACCGTGAGCCTTTATGTGGAGCAGCTGCAGAGTTACCTTCAGGTACTGCTACACTCCAGTTTAGGTGTAATTAGCAGTTACCAGGTGTGGCACTTGTGCTTGGCCCCAGAAGTAGGCACTGAGAAATGCTGCCCTACGAGGATCCCTGACCTCTTTTCCAAGAGCTCCTCTTCCTTCCCGCTGCCTCTGACCATCCTGTTCAGTGCTTTTCTCCTGGTCCCCCAGCCCGTGCACTGTCTGCCCGGTCCCGTTGGCAGATGCTCTGCCAGCCTAAGTGACAACTTCCCCTTGGCTTTGTAGTGGCTTTTTACAGGGGATTAATACCAGACAGGAATGATTTGTTTCCAGGTGGATGTGCATCTTGGAACTGGACACACGTAGGGTTTTTTAACCACAGTGAGCGCTGCCAAACCAGCAGGGGCCTGGGGGTATGTGTGTGTGTGTGGAATAAGATTCCCTTGGCAAAGAATCCTAGCTGTCAAGGTTTAATCCAACTGCATTTTGCCTCCGGAATATCCTGTTTGTGTTTCTTTCGGTAGTGTTTGGCTAGGGGAGGGAAATAAAAGGAGGAATTCCAGATTAGATCTGGTTTCTGCAGCTCAGCTTGTTTTGGCCCTATAGGTGGCCTTGAAAGACTGAGTAAGTGGGATGAAGTTGATTTAAGGAGCTGCTGTTCCGTTCTTGCCCATCTCACCCGTCGAAGGGAGCCTGGAAAAGACGTGGAGATGAGGGAGACTTCCCAGCAAGTTCCCTCTACTTTAAAAGCACGTTTTTAGTTATGCTTTGGATGGAGCAAATCGCAAAGGGACAGGGTTGGGGTGTTTCTCCCTTCTTTCACCGGCCACATTTAGGGTCCACACGCCATGGTGTGTGATCAGTCAAGTACAGAAGGCTGTCACGAACAGCCTGAGCTGTGGAGCGGGTGGTGAGGTTCTCCTGGGTGTGTGGGGTGAGGAGAACACCCAGCTCTGGAAGGTGGCTGGTCTCTGCAGGGTCACTGTGTGCTGGTTGGGAAGCGCTGTCGCTCGGCGCGGGGTGACAGGTTAGAGCAGACCTGGATCCAGGAGAGAAGCTCCCGAGTCCGTAACCACATCCTGGGGCTAACACCCATCTCCACCTTCCCAGTCCCAGGAAATGGGTTTGTGTATTTTGGAGTTGGTTCTTCTTCCCACAGGTCCAGGCTGGGTTCAGGTGCTGTTGGACACCGGGGGCACCCACCGGAACACGCTCTGCCCCCATCAACGAAAGGACCAGTTTGAAGGCTTGTTCCTTTTCAAAGTCAACGCTGACTGAAAGTCTCGAGGTCACATTCAGCCCAGGGGTGGTTTGGTCTCCTGCACGTGCGTGTTTTTTGATGGACAGCAATTGAAAACCCTCTTGCCCAACGTCAAAGCCACTTCCTAGTCTGTCTCTTCAAGAAGATTTTGGTGGCCCTTCAGAATGATGAGGGCTGGGTTGTATTCAAGGGTTTGCCTTGTGTTCTCTTGCAAAGCCTGTAGCTTGAAGAGAGCCTGGTATTTTATTTGAATAATAGCTCTTCTTTCAGGTTGAATAACGTCTGTGTTTTGAGTAGATAAGACAACACTTCCAGCAGCAATACATTTCCTGTTGTCACACTGTCTTTTTATTTATTTTTCCTTAAGCATTTCAAAGGCAGCAATTGCCTCGTTAGGAGCCTTTGCTGTGCCCTATCAATTAGTGGCTTTTCCTACCAGTGAGCTCTGTTAGCTTTGTTCATTACAAACACTTTCAAACAGTTTTGATTAATGGGAGTGGTTTATGTCTGAGAACTTCTGCCCTCCTCTTGCAAGATTAAGCTAGTAGTGATTTATTATTTTATTTTTTTAGAAAAATATGTCTCTTTCTGCTTGGATTTTTTTTAGCTAAGTGGTCTTCTAAATGTTTTATAAAGAGGATATTACTGTAGCTCGCTCTGTACTGTCTCCACTTCGCTTCCCGAGACCTGAATGAAGGAATAGTTTGAGTAGAATCCCATTTATTATCTAGAGCCATCACTACTTTTTCCCTTTTTTTGTTATTTTCCTAATTTTACTTCACTGCTGATTGTGATCCTGGATCTGAGACAGCTATTTCTGTTCCCAGAAGTGGTTCAGCACATTAAACTACCGGGTGACGCGTTTCTCGGAGGCGACGTGGGTCTCATTTGGAAGTGACTCAGGTTCTTTCAGTCTTACTCACATTAAACTGGTTTTTCACCTTTAAATGCACAATATCACTGAAGTGGCTTCTTAAACAGCTTTTCCTGTTTCCTTCTTTTCTTGGGCAAGGGTGCCAAAAGGAAAAAGAGAATATCCTTGGGTGCACGTCCTTCTTCTCACTTCTGCATCTCCTTCTGCCCCCCCCCAAGAGCATTTCAGTGTAAAACACCTATTTGTGGCGTTTAACACCTTCTGGTACCTCTTGTATTTCGTTTTCCCAAGTCAGCTGAATGCAGACTGAAACGTTCTTAATGCCAATAGATCACTTCTGGGAAAGAGAGCTGTTATGGAAGTGCTAACTATTGGCACCTTGGCTCAGATCTAAAGTGAGCTTGTTGGATATTTGTTTCTTTCCAGAAGGATGTCTTCTCTCTGCTTTGGATTCATGGACTCTGCCCTCCACTGGGCAGGTCTGTGATGAGTGTTGGAGAGGACAGAAACTATGAAATCTCCTTTAAGGGAGGCCCAAGCCATAGAATCATAGAATTGTCTGGGTTGGAAGGCACCTTTAAGATCGAGTCCAACCATGGACCTAACTCTGATAAAACCCATCACTAACCCATGTCTCTCAGCTCTACATCAACCCAGCTTTTGGATGCCTCAACCCCTGCCCTGGGCAGCCCGAAGCCGTGCTACTATCTTGGACCCTAAGGCAATCTGGGGAGAAAAAACCAGCTCCCCTGACTCCTGGCAAGCCTGACTGGCAGAAGGTTAGCTCTTAGCTCTGTCCCCAGGTACAGCCTCCTGGAGGTGCCCCCGACGCCGTGGCATCTCCATGTGGAAAGGCGGTGGGCGCCTCCTTCCTCTTCCCCTTCCCCTTTCTCCTTCCCCTTCCCCTTCCCCTTCCCCTACCCCTCCCCAAATTACTTGGGAATCTTCTCTGTCAGCTGGATGGCAGCCCCCTGCAGCCCTCCCGAGTTCTGCCACAGCGGAATGAGAGAGAAGCTGCTCGCTCTCTCTTCGTCACTGGGGGTCATGTGGTGGAAAAGTGGAGAAAAGCTGTGTAAAAGTCAGGAAAGGGAGGAAGAACCTTCAAGGAGACTCGTCCTCGTGAGGCTGACTCGGGTGCTGCCCAGGTCACGTGTCTGCTGTCTCTGTATGCAGCTGGAATGCTTTGAAGATGCTGTTTCTGACTTCTCCTGAGAAGTGGCCGTGGCCCGTCAGCTGGCGGCTGTTGAGCTGCCCAGCTGTAGAGGAGGACGGTGACAAGCTGTCCTGTGGTCTGTTCTGGTGGCAAGGCTGGCTGACCTTTCCCAGCTCTCACCTTCAGGCTTCTCCAAGAGAAAAATTCCTCTATAAAAACCAAGGCAGGTGACAGCTGAACCCACTCCAGAAGAGGTTTCTCATCTCCTTAAAAAAAAAAGGGAATAATGGGGGGGTGGGTGTAATAGATCATCTTCTGTAGCTGATCCCATTCTGACAGCACTCATTACATCAAATCTGAGTGCTCACTCTACCATATGGAAAAAGGGGGGACAATGTCTAGGACCACTGCTGGGAAAAGCCTCCCGTGATGTTTGTGTGTCTTGACCCCAGGCAACTCTTCCATTCTCCCTTTGTTAAACCAGCGATTTGTTAAATGCCAGTGACCCCTTAGGAAGTCTCCTGAGCTGCTGGGGCTGGGGGTGACACAGAATTGTCAATGATTATATCTAGCAGGGTTCATCGTGGAACAATTTTTACCATTTGGGTCAAGGTCATCCCTGGGATTTGAGCTAGTGAGGCTGATTAGGTGGGCAATTAATGGCCAAGTTTTCAGTGAACACTCACTACTAATATTTTCTATTTTGCCTGGGAATAGCAGAAGCACAGGAGCTGATGCCTTGGCTGGCTCTAGAATACCTCCTTCCTGACTCCAGGCGCTGCAAATAGCAATAGAAACTCTAGAGGAGTGTGACACAGAAAGGAAAATAGCTTTTGGAGAGATTTTTAAAGGGGGAGAAGGGCAAGACCTGTGCAGACACAGAAACCTGGGCTGGTGGTAGGCAAATGGGACGGCCACGTTCACCCTGGTCTGTCATTGTGAGCTTTGAGTGGAAAACTCTTATTCTTTTGATAATAGCTTTTGGGTTGGGTTGGTTTTTTTTCTTTTAATTAATGAGATAGAATCAAGGTTCTCCCTGTCCTACAGCATCACTTTCATGTTTCTTTGCAGACGGGTGTATGGCCTCATTCTCCCCTCTCTCTGAGTTCCTCTGAGGTGGGATTCATCATCCTCCAAAGATGCAGCTTTTGCTACAGCTGCTTCATGGAATCATGGAGTTGTCAGGGTCAGAAGGGACCTCTAGAGCTCCCCAAGTCCCACTCCTGCTAGAGCAGGGCCCAGAGCACAGCACTCAGGGCTGCATCCAGGAGGGGCTGGAAGGTCTCCAGAGAAGGGAACTCCACACCCTCCCTGGGCAGCCTCTGCCAGGGCTCTGCCACCCTCACCCCAAGGAAGCTTTTTCTCCTACTGGAATGGAACTTCCCCTGTTCCAGCTTGTGCCCATTGCCCCTTGTCCTGCCACTGGGAACCTCTGAGAAGGGTCTGGCTCCATCCTCCTTCAACCCACCCTTCAGATCCTTGTGAGCATGAAGAAGGTCTCCCCTCAGCCTTCTCTTCTCCAGGCTACAGAGTCCCAGCTCTCTCAGCCTTTCCTCCTCAGGGAGATGCTCCAACCCCTCCATCATCTTTGTTGCCCTGCACTGGGCTCTCTCCAGTAGTTCCCTGTCTCTCTTGAACTGGGGAGCCCAGCACTGGACACAGAATTCCAGTTGTGGCCTCACCAGTGCAGAGCAGAGGGGGAGAAGGGACCTTCCTCCACCCACTGGCCTTTGGGAAGGAGCAGGGCTCAGGTGTCTCTTCTGCAATCTCTTCCTGTTGGTTCAGTACAAGCTCTTCAGAACAGACCTGCTGGGAAGCATTTGCCCCATGTGCTATAAACAAGGTGCAGTTGTTTACCTGGAGCAAATATCCGCCCATCAACTCTACAATAAAATAGCCAAGAAAAGGGATATTTTAATCTTTTAAGGTTTCACAGATAATTGCTCTTGATCAACTGGTTGGACAAGAAGTTTCTTTTTCGGCAACAATGGCTGGTGTGGTTTCTGTAAATATTTTACAGTTATTTTCTGTTTGGGGTTTCCCATTTCATCCAGTAACAGTGAATTGTGACGGTTCTCTGCCTTTTCTCCCACTGCTCTTAACAGCTTGGCTGCTGGAGCAAATACCCCTGGAAGTCCCTTCTTTCTGGCAGTACCCACGACCACGCATGGCTCTTCAGGGGCAGAGTCTGATCTCAGCTCGGACTGCACAACGGGTATTTAGATATCCATAATCTCCTTCAGCTCCTCCAGGCTGGGACTTTTTACCTCCCTTTGCCAGTTAAGCAGAACTGTGTTAAAAGAAATGAGCTGGCCCCCGACTGGCACGAGCAGCAAGGCCTGCTTTTTCATCTAATTGTCCTTGTCCAAGAGGGAGGTGTATCGGTGAGTTATTGCTCAGTCAAGGTCATCAGCCTCTTGCATACCAGGGCCCCTGGTTTTGTCTGCTGCCCACCTCGCGTCCCAGGGTCCCCTGGCCAGCTCTCGGCGCTGAGGCTGCCCTAGGAAATCGACTGGATGGCTCATGGGGAGCATCATTTGCAAGTGGCTGAGCAAATGCATGGCAGGGAATGACGTGGAGACTGAATGGGAGCTGACAGTTTCCTTGGCACCCGAACTAGAAAGAAATCCATTGCTTTGTCTCTCACATAGCAGAACTGAAGAGGGGCAAGGCAGGGAGTAGCTTGAAGTCGCAGGTACCAAACACAATTTGAATCAAAATAGGCTGTTTCCCAAGCATGGCCCTCAAATCTTATCCCCCTGAGCTGGAAATGGTTAACTGACTGGGGTCAGTTGTCTGTTTTGCCCCACGGTAATGCCACTCTGGGGTGTAAACTTACCCCAAGTTTACCCCCTTGGGGTAAGAGTGGGAAGGAAATGGGCAGGATGTGAACCCTTAACCTAATGTTCTGCTGAGGAAGATTTGAGCTGTGTCAGGGGACAGTGGAACCCTCCTAAAACTGGCATCTGCTGGGCTGTTCCTGAAGGCCCTGGGAGGGAAATTCTTTCCTGCTTCACTTGTAGGATGGAGCTGGGTGAGGAGTGATGTCTCAGGGCAGGAGAGGAAGGCTGGTGTCAGAGACACACCATAAGGCTGTGGAATAAGGTGGCACAAAGTGGTCCTTAGCCTTTACAGTGGTCCTTTGGAAGTGGTGCCTGGTCGTTCTTGGGGTGCAGAGGGTTAAAGGGGGTGGGGGGAGAAGGGGAGGGCCATGGCTGGGCAATGCCAAGGGTTGAAGTTCACAGTAGCCAGGGGTTCAGAAAGCTGCACCCTTGGAGTCCATGGCTGGGCAGGGACAGAACCGGGGCTGTGCTTCCCTTTTTACACGGGGAGGGGGGATTTGGACTTACCTGCACACCAGAGGTGACAGCAAAACAAACCCATAAATGCAAAGCAACACTGGGGGACAAGGACTCAGCAGAGCCCTTGCTCAGCTCCTCTCTAACTTCCCCGGAGCGGAGCTGTTTGGATTTGGTCCCGCTGTTGTGCTTGGCTGTTTCTCCCCGTAGGCTCGTAGCAAGGACATCCCTCCCCGCCAGGTCCCGCAGTGTCCTCCTGGCAGGGAGAGCCCAACCGCAGCTCGCTTGGCGGGTGGCAGGCTTTAAAAACCTCTGCCTCCACCCCAAAAGGCAGGGAAGGCAGCGTGCAGGGGAGCAGAGCTGGGCTAGAAGAGGCAGAGGTTAAGAATGCAGCCCAGGGAACAGCAGGGGGGATGCTAACATGTTTGTCCTGCGCTCTGTAAATACAGCAGATGTGCCCAGATTTCAGACCCGGTTTAGCAACGCTGGTACACACACAGCTCCAGGGACAGCTTCTCTCTTTCTGCATCGCCTGCAGGGATGGTATCGCTGCTGCTGAGCAGTGGGAACTCTTCCAGTGTCAACAGGGACGGTGACAGGGGAGCGAGGTCGGTTGTTTGGCTGCAAAGGCCTTGGCATCCAGTAAGTGGTACAGAGTGACCCCTCTCTCCCTTACCAAACCAGGAGATAAGCCTTCTAGTTTGGGCAGGTTATGGCCAATCATGTTCCCAAGCTTTTCTCTCTCTTTTACAAAGAAAAAGGAAACAACAAAAACAAAGCCCCACCTTGCTTGGATCCGTGACTCCCAAGTGCTTTGAGACTAAACACCATGAAACTTAAGGCAAAACTAACGGAGCTAAAAATCACACCAAGCCAGTACAGATTCAGTGCTCTCCCCTCACTCCAACGGGGAGAAGACCAGCTCCTTGGACCATCAGCTGGGGATGATGGTGCTGAGCAAGGAGCTGGAGAACCTGGGGAGATGTCACAGCTTTGGGCTGCTGGTGGATGGGAAACAGGAATGTGTGCTGTTCCCTTCAGGAGCGGGCACCTCCGAGCCTGGCACTGCCCCAACTAGAGGTGACACCTCTGCCAAGGGCTCAGAAAACACGATTTCTGTCATTTCCCTGCCCCACATTCTCCTTCCTTAAGTGATGCTGACAGTGGCAGGTTTTGTGCGCCCAAGAGGTGATCTGGTAGCCCCACTTAGACCCCTTGGTTTTCCCACAGCTGATGCGTTGGGGGAGCCCTGGTGGGGAGCAGAGCTGCCCCCAATCCCAGCCCTGCCGAGCTCCCCAGCTCTGAAAGCTCCTCTCCTGGTGGTTCAGCAGCGATGCCCCTCCTGGCTACCCACCCACCACCTCTCAGGGCTCACGGAGGAGTTGAAATGCCCATTTGTTTTTTGGCACCCCACGTTCTGAAAGCTTTAGCCTGGTGGCTTCTCCTGAAATGCTTGAGACAAAAATACATTTCCTGTTTAGAAAGAGAGCAGAGATAAGCCCTAAAGTGCAGCCGCCTGCTCTGGCTACCTCCAGTATAAACAGCCTGCACGCCCGGGCGCTGCTTTTGTTTGTTCCAGTGCCTTTTTCTCTTTAAAGGTGCATTAGCCACAATTATCCAAAGTCCCATCTTCGGGCAGCATCGCTCCCAGCTGGCATGGGAGGTCTGGGGCTGTGGGCTTGTCAGGAAAGATCCTCCTAAAAGCCCCGAGTATCCAGCATGAATTCCCACCTTTGTTCTCGAGGCAACAGCACTAAGCGCCCCCCGAAGCCTCTTTCTGCTTCCCATTTCTCCCACGCTTTTCCCCCTGGGTGTCTGAGGGCTGTGTAAATAGTCCCTCCAAACCTCCCTGGGTGGGGTGCTGAGGCTGAGGCTGGGTTTATTCTCTGAGTTTACAGAAAGGTTCGTGGTGTGAGTCAACAGACGGTCTGCGGGCCAGGTCGGGACTCACGCTTCTTGTAATTAAGGATAAACTGGGCTCAGAGCTCCCTTTGGCCAATCTGGGGCTGCTGTGACTCCCCCAGTAGATGGGAGCATCCAGGACATCGCCCTCTGCAGCACAGTTAAGGTCTGCAGAGGAGACTGGGATGGCGTGGTTCCTTCTGGGCAGCTGCAGCGGGAGGGTCTGAGCTGTCACAGTGCACCCTGCGCCCAGGGTAAAGCTGAGGTGTCTCCTGCTCCCTGGGGTGAAAGCTGAGGTGTCTCCTGCTCTCTGTGGCAAAGATGAGATGTCTCCTACTCCCTGGGGTAAAAGCTGAGGTGTCTCCTGCTCCCTGGTGGGTAAAGCTGAGGTGTCTCCTGCTCCCTGGGGTAAAAGCTGAGGTGTCTCCTGCTCCCTGGGGTGAAAGCTGAGGTGTCTCTTGCTCCCTGGCTCTTTGCTCTATTTGCCACGTATGACGGTGCCTGACTGTGATGGTGTCAATACTCCAGCAGATACCAGGAGCTCCACTTGGCTGGGTACATGCAACTTAGATAAAAGCAGGGCAAATCAGTGCTATGATCTAATCAGGCACCAGCAGCTGAGATGGCAGTTGACTCTCTTTCCCCTTTTTGATAAATTAATCTGACTTGCGGATTCCCATGATGGCTCAATCCCGCGATGTTCTGAGCCTTCTAGCTCTACTTCAGCAAAATAATCAGGTCCTTTCATAAGCCCAGGACTGAGTCTACTGAAAGCATTAGTAGAAAAACCATCAGGCTCTTACTGCCCTGTTTGGGGACCCAAGTACACGGTCTACATTTTCAGAGTTGCTTATCCCACAAAAGATCCCACTGGGCCCTTGCTAAAGGGCTTCTGGGGACCAAGTGTGGGCTCCTCGGGAGCTCTCAGCGTGGAGCCCTGCAGCAGGAACTCGTACCTGCCCTGAAACCCTTGGTTGGTTGGCAGATGGACAGAAACACCTAAGGCAGCTCAGGAAAGGTCTAGTCCTTCCCCACTCCCGCCGTGCTCGGTTGAGTGGAGTCATTGTCTGGCCCAGGTGAGGTCTGTAAAGTGGAAAGAAGGAGGACTAAGCTGGGTGGAGTGGAAGTTCCACTGGTGCATGGCTGTATTTTGCTTCCCGTGGTGGCAGGGGCTGCCTTTTCCCTGGTAACATTTATGCACCGACCGTGGGAGGTCTCAGGCAGGAACGGGTGCATTGGAAACCAGCACTCAAACCCTGCTGGAGGCGCAGGAGCTGGGGAGAGGCAGCATCGGGGGAAAAGCTGCCCTTAGAGCTGCCCCTGCTATTTTGGGGAGCAGGAAACTCAAATTTGTGCTTGCTGATGGCTCTGCAGGGGTTGTCCCTGAGGTGCTGCTCTCTCACACCATGTCCCTGGCTGTAGCTTTCACTGCCCATTCCTCTGGAGGGGAGTGGTTTTTGGTCGGTTTTGTGTTCTCTTCTTTTTCTGTGCAGGGCCAGCACCTTGCCTTCAGCTTAAAAATCGCATGGAATTTTGGGCAGCAAAGGAAAGCCGTGGCCTTGTGGAGAGGAAAGGGGGGGGTAAAGCTGTGCAAAGGAAACAAAAGAACAGGTAGAAGAGCTCAGGGTTCCCTCTGCACCCCTTAGGACAGGGGAACTAGTGCAGGACACGGCTGCTGAGCACGGAGCCAGTCCCGCTTGGCAGAAGCCAGGTGAGATGAAGGTGCACTTGAAGCCAAGTGGGACCATTCCCTGCTGCAGAGGGAGGAACTAGAGCCGTGTTTAGCCCCAGCCAGAGCCTGTGAATGCTTTCCACGGGGAGGCAAAACGTTTGGCTGGAGTTTGAAGAGATTGTTGCAATAAAGATAGGCAGAGAGCAGGAGCCTTTGTCAAGTTGCCAAGTGCTTGTAAATATCGTGTGTAAATATTGTTGGAGCCACTTTGTTAAAGGGAAGATGAGATGAGAGATGGGAAGGGTGGGATATTAGAGTAGCACCTGACTCTTAAAGTGCCTCCATTGAGGGGAAGCTTTTCAGGCCAGGAGCTTACGTGGAGCACGAATGAATTTTGGTGCAGCAGAACATCAGTTCACAGAATGACAGAATGCTCTGGGGCTGGAAGGGACCTCTGGAGATCATCTCCTCCAACCCCCTGCCAAAGCAGGGCCACCCAGAGCAGGTCCCACAGGAACGTGTCCAGGTGGGGTTTGAAGGTCTCCAAGAGATGGAGACTCCCCCACCTCTCTGGGCAGGCTCTGCCACCCTCAAAGTCAAGAGGTTCCTCCTCATGTTTGGATGTCCTAATCTGCTCTGCTGTGACTCGGAATCTTATCTTCCTTAGATAAGCTCGCTTTCTGTCTGATAAACCTAGCAGATGTGCCCGTTAGCACCACCAGTTCCCCTGCCCCTGCTCCGGACAGAGAGGCACGAGCCCTCTCCGTCTCGGGGAGGTGTGGGCTCTTTTCTCCTAGTACAGAAGGGCAAACGCTCATCTGTTTCAGAACTTTGGAGGGTAACAAGCCAAAACTCCCCGGGACCTGCCCTGTCTGCTGTAGTTAGTGTAGAAGATCCCGGGGAGCTGCTGTTCTGCTCTCCAGCTCACAAAGCTCCTCGGAACTCCCAGCCCGTTGACCCAGTGCCAGGGCGCTGTGGCCTTCAGTGGAAGGCGCAGAGCCCCCTCTCAGCCACGGTCCAGAAGCAGCAGCCGCCGCCACAGCCTGTAATTTCAGGGTTTTTAAAAGCATCTGCTTGTGCCTGCACCGTGATGGCACAGTGNGAGAGGGAGAGGGAGAGGGAGAGGGAGAGGAGAGGCAGCCGCTGCTCTCAGCCCCGAGCTCGGTGATGCCCAGCTCCTCCGCGGGCCCAGCGTTCGGGGCAGCGCTGTCACACAGACGGGAGAGGAGAAATAAAACAGTGCCAATGGCTGTTTCACTGCCTGTGAACTTCCCTGACTAGAAAACGGGGGCAGTTCTTCCCACCCAAATTTGGGACTCCGGCAGTTCACTGACTTTGGTCATAGCCCAACTCTTCAGCAGTTCTGACTGGGTTTGCTGGTGGTTGTTTTCTATTCTTTGTTGGGGTTGGTTTTTTTGTATTTTTGTATATTTTTTTGTTGTTACTGAGTTCCTAGCTGCATGCAGAGCGCCAAAACCCTTTTTTGCAGGAAACAGCAGTGTCGTTTCTCCTCGTCAGCCACCCCAGAGAGTGAGTTCTCACCAGTCCACGTGACAACAAATGCAGGTGCTTCGCTGCTTTTTCCACGTCGGGTGAGTCCTTTCGGCAAACTTTGGGAGGGAGCAGCTGCCTGCAGAGAAAACAAGAGGATCCTGCTGATCCAAGCTGAAATGTGACATGGAAATGGGATTTTTGGCCTTGAGAGGTACAAAGTTGCTCAAAGGAGGGACTCCATGAAGGTTAAAAATAACTAGAACTTTGTAATGCTTCTGCAACCAGTAGAGCTGGATGAACCCACGGCAAAACAGAGGCCCAGATCTTTAAATAGTGCAAAAGTGGCCAAGTTTTTTTGATGACCAATCAGCTGAAGAACTGGCCTGAGTATTTGCAAACATTAATTTAAGAACAGCTGGTTTTGTCAACCGCATTCTCTCCTTTTTCCGATCCCCTGCTCGTGAGTGCTCAGAACCAAAAAACAATTAAAAAAAAAAAAAAAGAAAGAAAGAAAAAGCAAAAGCAAAGCTATTTGTTGGTGCAGATGTTTAAGGAAAGCTGCTCTTTCCGAGGGTTCTCATCTCCAGGGCTGGCTGAATATTCATTTCTCCTCGGCTCATGGCTCTGTTCAGCTACAGTGGGACAAGCCAGGTACCGACAGAGTGTCCAGAGCTCCCAGTTTAAGCTCTGTCTCTCCCCCTCCTGCACACACACACACACCCCATGTGATTTTAAGCAGTCATCTACCATGAATAATGTCCAGGGGCCAGGTCACAAGCTTCCCATCGCATGGAATTCATTTGCATACAATCCAAGCAATTACAAGTAATGAATAGATTAGTAAAACCAAACAAAACAAGAAACTATTCATACCGCGGGTGATCGCTGAGCAGAAAGAGAGGAGGAAGGGG
>VZTM01034352.1:118568-146277 GCA_013400555.1 Jacana jacana | reverse complement strand
AAAAAAAAAGAGCCAGTTATTCGCGATGACTGATCCCGGGGGCTGGTGGCAGCGGGGCTGGCCCCGGCGGGCGATGGGCGAAGCGGGGTCGGGCGGGCGAGGGGGGGTGGTTCAGGGAGGGTGTGTATGGATGCGTGTGTGTTTCTGAGCAGCACTTGTACTTGCAGCCGGGAAGAGAGCGCTGCTCCGCCGCGTCCCGGCCGGGGGAGGATCGGAGCAGGCAGTTGCAGACTCATCTCTGGTCCTGCTGATGCTCCTGCCCGTGGGAAAACACCCCAATCCGGCGGAGCGGGAGGGCGGCAGGTAGGGGCTGAGCTCTGCTCCACCTCCTCGGGCCACCCTCAGCCCCCCTAACCCGTGGCTGTGGCGTTAAGTTTTCTCCGTACTCTTCCTTGTTACAGAGACGTCTGCTGTGCCCAAGTTCATTGTAGAGGTTGCTGAACGGGGGAAAGAGTTGGGGAGGTGGCCGTGAACTTCCAGATACCCTGAAGCCTCGTGGGGACAGGTCAGTGAATCCTTGGAATCAAAGGCAGGGCAGCCCTTGACAAAAAGAAGTTTTCATCGTGCCTAATTGTAGGCTGCGCTGGGATCTGCTGCCAGGTTTGTCTGTCTGTCTGTCCCTCCCCTTCAGCTGCAGCGGGAGCCTGAGGAGGCTGTCGTCTTAAAAACGGTACCTAAATGTCAGAATGTGGGTATTGCATCGATTACTGGCTTTGAGAGGAGCGGAAACTTTGGTGATAAAACGCCTCAGTTGTTTATAGTAAACATAAACTAAAGGACTAATTTGTCTTCCCGCGGTGACAGCTTCAGGAGGAGGAGAAAAGCTCAAGAACAAACTTAAACTTTTGTGCTGCTGACAGCCAGAGTTGGCGAGACATTGGAGGTTTTTGCTTATGGTTTTGTTCTTTTTAAAGAAAAAAAGAAGGGGAATGTTTCAGGAACGGCTTTCCTGGTCCTCATCTGCAGACAGAGAAGGTGGCCAGGCTCAAAGCCTAGCCCGCTCTGGCACCCCTCTGGCTCTAGACACGGGTTCAAGGGAGTAGGGTTTGTGTCTGTAACGTGAGAGTAACTGGGAATGTGTAGAAATTAGAACATGAGTAAGAACTTCAAAAGCACCCAAATGACTTGGGCATTGAAGTCACGCAGGCACTCCTGAAAGACGTGTACCAGCCTTTAAATGTTTGCTGGGGTTTTTTTGCCCTACCTGCAATTTTCTTTTCTTTTTTTATTTTTTTTTAAATGTGTGATGCCACCTGGACTTTCTTGCATCATCCACAGCTACTGCCCTTCCACTGGGTGGGGAGAGGCTGTGGTGGCGGAGCCAGGAATGCCAGATTCCCAGCCCTACGCTTGGATTCCAGGCAGTGCCTTAGACTCTGGAACTTATTACTGCAAAACATCGTGGAAGCCAAGAGTTGCCTGGCTTATGGGATTTGAAAAAAAGGATTAGAAATTTGATATGGATAACAAGAATCTCCAGAATTAATAGCAAATTAAATGAGGGCTTTGCAAGGGATATAAATCCCTTTATTTCGGGGCATAAAGCACTCTTAGGATTTAGTAGGGAACTCGTAGGGAGATTGTCTGCTCGGGGTGGGGGAATATCCCCTACAGCTTGGGGTGTATGTAGCCTGTGCAGTGTCACCTGTGAGAGCATCCTCTCTGTGAAGAGGTTCCTCAAGGTGTTGCCCAAGGTGGAGCTGTTGCTGGAGGGCCCAAACCAAGGCTTTGTGTGGCAGCTGCCTAGAGGTGTAATGGTAATGTTCTCTGTGAACAAAGCAGTAGTTTTACAGGCTCTTAAGATTTGTCATCCCTAGATCTAGAATAGAATAATAGTGGGTTCTGCAACGTCCTCTGGACAAACTCCACCAGCAGCACCTTTCTGAAGGTGCTCAGTCCCTTTGCTGGCAGAGAGGTGGGCCGTATCCATGGTGTGAGATGCTGCAAGCGCTGCACTGGTCGCTGAGTTAGAAAATACAGCCTTTGTCCTGCTTTATCTGTGCCAGAGTCCCTAGAAAATGCGGGTGTCTAGTGTAAACTCCTGCTAACCCATTCCCCAAACTGTTTATCTCGCTGGAGCACTCAAGCTACAGTGTTTGGGGGGGTGGTGGTGGATTTGGTTTGGCCCCCCCCTCTCAAGTTATACATCTCTGCTCTTTGACTAAAGCTTTTGTATGGAGTTTAAGGCCATGGCTGGAGTCTTGTGCCTGATGGCGTTGTGAGAGCACGCTTTTTAAAAATAAATATATAAAAATAACCTTAACTGCCCAGTTTCGTAATGAAGTGGGTAGTAAAGCTTTATTTGGAGTATGGACTAAAGCTGGTCCTAAAAGCATCAGATCCGCTGTATGATGAAATAGACAGGGCAAAATCTGCTCTTCTGATGCAACTGTGTGGGTCTCCTCGTGTGCCTTTGTGCGAAGCCTCCTTGGAAGCATCAGCCTGTCTGCAGGCTGCCAGCACCGCTCTGAAAATCATAACCCAGAGCTTCTTGTGTTGGGTCCACAAGAAGCCTCGAGGGTTTGGGAATTACTTCTGAGGAAGCCATGAGAAGCAAAGGCAGGCAAACATCAGTGCTCTGGAAAAGTAGTTCTTGCTGAGTGATGTTTCTGATTTACCTGCTTGTATTAAGTCTCTGTCTCTGGCTTCTATAGTTTTACTGACAAAGAACAGCATGAAGAGTTATGCCAGTGGTGGCTTCCTGTCTACCCCTTTTCTAAGGGGTGCTGCAGATGGAGAACTTCCGAATAGAATCATAGGGTTGTCTGTGTTGGAAGGGAGACCTTTCAGATCGAGTCCAACCATCAGCCTGACTCTGATAAAACCCATCACTAACCCATGGCTCTAAGCACTGTGTCAACAGTGAATCCCTCCAGGGATGGTGCCTCAACTGCTGCCCTGGGCGGTTTCCAATGCTTGATAACCCTTTCAGTGTAAAAATTCTTCCTGATATCAGGGAATTGGATCTTTGCTTTGTGTGTTCTTCCCTGGCTGTGGCCAGCACTCAGTTTGATTCAAGCTGGCTATTACGCTGTCAAGCCTGGTACCGGCCTAGACCAGAACTTGCTGAAATGACAGGAAAAACCAGGTAGCAGACATTGCAAAGTGATTTGCTGATCTCTTTTTCTCGCTGGCTGTAGATCCTTGGGCAATTTAAGCACGTCATACGCAGCAAGGGATGTAGCACTAATGCACTCCTCTGGCTTCAGCGCCTCCAGAGGCTTACACCACTTTGGTCACGGCGGGATTGTAGCGTGTCTCAGGCAAGCTGTAAGCAGTATCTGTTTGTGTTGATCCTCCACCTCTTTCTGCGTTGGAGCAGCTCATCCAAGGAGTGTCTTGTTTTGGTAGTTGAGTGTTTTGGGTGTTCTTTAATGCCTGTGCTGCTATCTCCTTATCTTGGCTAAGGCAGCGTCAAAGCGAAACGCTTGACCCGTTGGGCGAAAGTTGTGGAGGTTTGTGATGGATTCAGGGCTATGAGAGAGCAGAGGCAAAAGGACCAGAGGGATGGGAGGAGAGCAGCAGTGGGTAGCAGTGACCAGGCAGTAATAGTTGTAAAGCCCTGGACCCCAGGAGAAGTAAGCAAGAGGTGGTATGGAGAAGGGGACACGGGAACCAAAGCAAGTTGTATCTGGTGAATCTCCTTCATTCGCTTCTGCTGCTGCAGATAACTCCATCAGACATGGTGCCCTGTGGCCTCTGCAGGAGGTGGGGAGCAGTCAGCAGAAGACAGCTACATTTAACTACGCCTAACCCTAGCCAGCCAAGCTGGGGAGCCTTGTGATCCTTCAGCCACACACTTCAACTCATGATCGGGGCTGTGCGATGAGTGGAGCAAGGGTGTCATGAGATGCTTGTGAGCGGCCCTCAACTGGTTTCAATGTTGACTTGATTTCTGCTTGCTTAATATCAGCCAGCAGAACTGTCCTCCTGAAAACAGGAGCCCTAGGACTCAGCTAAGCAAGGGGACAGATCTCACAGAGGAGTCCTTGCTTTTAAAAAAACAGGGGGAAACTTTAAAGCCGCCTCTGCATGGGATAGATGTACCCAGAGAAGGCTATTCTCACAGTTCCGTGTCCTGATGCTGGTGGTGTTGGGTTATCTCGGGCTGAAAACACGTTGAATCCAACTATCCCTTGAAACCTGTTCCATTTCTTGTGCTGCTGTAAGAAGCTGAGCCTGGTCTTGCATTACAGCGCTGCCCAAGCTGCTGATGTGTCCTATCAAAGGCTTGTGCTAAAAAAGCCATAACTAAGTGGAACTATAAAACCACTGTTTTTATTATTATTATTATTATTATTTGTAAGCATGCTGTTCCTTGGAGGTCCCCACATTTTTGCCCTTCCTCCTTGTTTTCCTATCCTGAAATGTCGGTTCCTCTTGCAGTTCAAAAATATTTGTTTAACATTTTGCCAGCCTGCATAAGAGGAGAAACAGACCCCTGTGAATATTGTCTGGCAAAATAAGAACTGCGATGTAGGAATGTGGCCCCAATGGCTTCTTTGTCTCGGCGCTGGAGGGTGGCTGGAACACACACAGCAACAAGCAGGTGCTTGATTTGCAGCTCTGAACCGTTTTTTCTTCCTCTGTGTTACTGGATGTGTGCTAAAAGAAGCTGCTGCTGGTCCAGATCTCAAAGACCTGGCTCCATCTGACATCCAGGGAGACCTTTCAGGTAGAACCGGCTTCTGGTGGTTTGTAGATGAATTCTCCTAATCGCCCAGTTTTGAATACTTAGGAGGTTTAAGAATGGCCTCTGACAAAATAATGAGGTTTATTTGTAGAAAGAAACTTAAACTGGTTTTGGTTTGTGAGGTCTAAGGTTTTTCCCTTCAGTCAAGGGAGCAGATTTATTTTCCACCTTTGTTTTGTTGGAAGCTGAAGTTCTCTGTGCTGGTTTGCTCCCAGGAGTTAGGACTTCACTCATTATATGGGCATTTTTCTTGAAGTGACTTAAATCCATGCAAGTTGTCAGCACTCAAAAGACACAAATGTTCTTGCAGAGCAGGGTAGAGCCAACTTCAGGCATGAAGTTGGGGATGACATCTAAATCTGGCTTCAGATTTGTGGGTTAAGCCTTCCAGTGAAACGGTGCATTCCACAGAACCCACAGATCATCCCTTTCCCTGCCAAACACTAGGGGTGATTCCTGCTGGGATCTGACCTCCTGCATCAAAGAAGCTGAGGTGGTGATCAAACCTCAAATCTACGGTCATTCTGCCATCTCCTCCCAGTTGCCTGCTGCTGAGTTAGGAGCAATGGGCAGAACTGGCTCTTGGGTGAGGTTCTGGGTGTACTCACTCTGTCCTCTCTGCACAGAGACCAGAAGCTTCCACCTTACTCTGGAACTTGTGCCTGAGTTCCCTGCTGGTGATTTTATGCTTTATTTCCATCAGCAATGCTCCGCCTGGAAATGCTGGGATGTGCTCTGCTGCTGGAGAAGCATCTGCTGCTGCTCTGGGGTGTCACACTGCTCCCTTTCTCCCTGCGCAGGGCTGTGGTGCCTCTTGTTGTTGGGAGAGGGTCCCCAAAGCCTTTTGATGACCTATAGGACCTACGGTGCTGTTGCTCTCCCGCTTAGTGCTCCCTCCCGTGATGTTATCACTGTGCTACCTTGGTCTGGATCCTAGAAAAAAACCCTCTTCCTTTGTGTAGAGCTGTGTGAACAGGAAAAAAAAGGCTTGTTCTGGCCACAGAGAGAGCTTCCTTGTAGGTCTGTGGCGAGAGGCAGTTCCTAAATACAAAGAGATGGAGCACAAAGGGACAATGGGGTGACAGTGGCTTTCCAGGGCAGCGGTCTGTGCGTACCAGGTACTGGCTCTTGGTGTGATGGGGAGGGAAGGGGGGGTTCTTTGTGCAGCCACTGTTGCTGTTGGACTCCAGAGGTGCGTTTGGGAATGTTTATGACAAACGGCTCCTGTGTGCGAGGGGCGGTGGGAGCAGCTGGAGCAACGCTGGAACAAAAGGCTGCTGTGCTACGGCCAAGGCCGACTGAGCAATTAATGGGCCTGGAAGGGTTGGCTTTTCATGAGAATTGACTACAGCAAGGTTTGGGAGAGTGGTTAAATGTAGTCTGGAGAGGGGGTCTGACCACGCATATGAAAAGGAGAGCACAGGAATTACACAGGGGATAACTGGAGGGAGGGGAGAGAAGGAAGGAAGGACGGACGCTTCCCAGCTATTAAATCTCTCAGCCTGTGGATATTGTTTCAGGGGAAATTCTTGCAACCTCAGTGCTCGAGATCCATCCATCCAGACTGGACAAATCACTGGAGAATGTGCTGTTGGGAGCAGCCCTGCAGCAGCCCCGGGGAAGATGATTCAACAGGGCCCCTTTCATCTTTGATTTCTGCGAACACAGTCTACGTTTGTGCTGCCCCCAGATACTCCCATTCATCACTGTCTGTGGCCAATGTTGATAGCAGTGTATAAGCCTTTTGGGCAAGAGCAGGGAATGTGAGCCATCCCCTCTGCTAACAGAAGACCCTGGCTGAGGCTAGTTAGCACATGCTGATGCGCAGCCAGAACAGCCCGGGACGGCGATAAGCCCTTTCCTGGCTGTAACTGGGCTAAGCCAGCCCCGTGCCTGCCCGAGGTGCCCTGGCTCTTTGCCCAAGGCAGCCTAGAGCACGTCGTGGGATATATCAGAGGTCTTTCTGCTTCATTGGGAGCTCGCTGAACTTTACTCCACTAAATACGGGCACGAGAGAGCCCGGCGTGGAAGGAAAATCCTGTTTCTGCTGGGAGCCTGAAATGCACCCGCTTCCATTTGTGTCCTGGCGTTGCAGTGGGTGTTTTCAGCAAGCTCTAAGTAACTTTGGTGCTCAGACCACTTTCCTGCTTCTCCTCCCTGATAAATAGGTGTGTGTCTGTAGTCTGCACAGGAGCAAGAAGCACTAACCATGGGCAACAAGAAGCCTGAGCCCTCCTGCTCAGAGGGCTCTGCAAAACCCAGGGAGCTTTGAACTTGAGCTCCATGCTTAATTGTTAAAAAAGCTAATAATTTAGGACTGATATTCTTTCCAGGGCTCAAAACAGAGGCCAAGTTCCTGCTTTTAAGGAGAGATAGGGAGAGGGGGGTGGTAAAAATGCCCTGCTCCCTTCACCTCCTGTAGAAATGGCAGCTTTGAGCATTGTCTTTTGGGAAGTGGAGGAGTCCCAGCCACTCTGAGGTGCCCTGTGTTCTGTGTGAGCGGGTACAGCTCAATGTCAAATCCCTGCACGTTCAGAGTCCGTAACACGTTAAAACCGACAGGGAAAGGAAAAGCCTTCTTAAGTTTCTCATAAAGATCTTCCAGTGAAACTTATCTGTCTTAAAAAAACCCAAACCAACAACAATCTGATTCCTTTTTATCTTTGCAATTGCACAGGCAATTTCAGTCAAAAGTCAAATTACAGAATCTTGTGTTTTCAGACCCAGCCTCATGACCGGTCTGCAGTGATAAGGAAAAGACTCTGTGCTCCAGCAGCGATCTGGGGCCCTCTGTGACACAGAGGAGATGGTGTGATGCAGGCAAAAGTCAGAGCTTCTGCACAGTTTTTGCTACCCCAGGCACATAAATGTGCTGCTCTTACAAGAGAGATGTCAAACCTCTGATACGCGGTCTCTGACCTTAAAGCACCCCAGAGAAACCCTGTCATTCCCTGCACATGTGCTGTTTCAGTGTCCCTTTGGCAGAGGGTTGTGTGACAGAAGGTGCCATCCTGATGGTCTGGTGTATTGGCATGAGCTCAGCTCCAGGAGGGTGGACTGGGAGCACTGGTGTCTGGAGAGACAGCCAGTCTCCAGGGTGGCAATGGTGTAACCCCACTGGAGAGGCAGGCGGTGGGGACAGCGATATCTTACAGGCGCTCCCAGTCTGAAGTAGAGAGGGTTGCTGTATTCCCACTACCTTTGAGTGTTCCCACAGTGTGTGGCTGCTGGTTCTGTGGTGGTTCTTGCACCGGTTCTGGTCTGAGCCGTTGCACAATCGCATCTCAGAGCAGGGGGGTAAAACCCATCCGTTCCCGGGAGGGTTGTGGGCTGCTGCCCGGCTCCTTCGCCTCTCGTGCGCTCCGGGTCTGGTGTGAGTGATGGGGGTTCTGTACTCACAGCTGTCTTGGGGCTATTCCTCAACCTCCAAAGGCTCTTTGTCTCGTTCAAAGCCATGACCTCATTTGAGAGACAGAAAACAGAGAGGGAGAAACCCACCAACCTGCCAGCCGGGGTCAAAGGGCTCGCTGAGAGATATGTTAGCATCAAACTTCTCCGGCAGGGACACAAATAACTGGAATTGCAGACCAGAAAATTACCATGAAGAAATGGACTAACTACTATGTGATTACAAAAGAGCCCATTAGCTCTGTGTGTGTCTAGGACTGAAAGTATCTCCTTTGAGGAAGAGCATGGGGTCACGCTCCCAAAACGTGAAGCAAAAAGGGGCTGTGTGAGTCCGTGCCTGTTGCCCTCCGAGGGCTGCCACGCGTGGAGCTGGAGCTGGAGCTGGTTGCTCTCCTCCCTCTTTCCTTGGCAGATGTGACTTCTGGCAAAGCAAGGGGAGGGTGGATTTCAGTGTTGGGGGGGGCAGCAGCTCCTGCTGGGCTTCAAGTTGTCAGCCCCCTTTTACTGCTACTTGATAATCAGCCTGTTGGGGTGCTGCTTGGGCTAATAAGCACCCTGTCAGCTCTCCTGCTGGGGCTTGGGGGTTTGTTTCTGCAGAGCTCCTGGCCACCACTGGCCTGGGGTCTGCAGTTGGTGGTCTGGACTTGCAGCCTCACGTGTCGGTGCTGGCCACGGTCATTGCTCCAGCCCCTGGTTTTTGCTAGTGCATCAGATTTGTCCTCTCCACCCCAAGGCTGGTCCTGAGACTCAGGCGACCCCGTGACTGTCACAGCTTTCCAAATAAAGGCAGAATCATGGGGTAGAAGTCCCAGAGCTGCCTTGGAGGCACAGTGTGCCGGAGGCAGGAGGAGCCGAGGTACGGTGTTGGCTTTGCTGAGAGTCAGCCGTCCCGTTACACAGCTCTTGTGAGGCTGTTGGAAAGAAGAAGTTTGGATTTCCCTTCCCATTCTCCCAGCCCTGTGAAGAGGCATTGCAAAGCAGAGCCAGTAAAGCAGGTGGGGGTTCTACCTTCCCATCCCTTCTCTGTAGCACACGGGGAAATTGTTCTTCTTTTACTCAGCACAAGTGATTGGAGCTGAGAAGCTCAAGAGTCATGGGTTTTGGTGCTGTAGGGACCCCTATAGTGGGATTGCCACGTTCCATCAGAACTGGTCTGTTCTCCCCTTTGCCCAGTTCCAGGTTGTCGCTGTAAATGCTTTACCATCCGCTTTCCCAGTTTCACTCCCAGTGATCATCTCCCCTTAAGAAGGATTACAGTAATGCGAACCTGAGAAATCCCCTGTGCTTGCCGAGGCCGGGCTGGCGGGTGGAGGGCTTCATACCTCAAAATTGGGTGGTGACCACCAGCACAAAAGGTTCTGTGCAATTAATTGTTCCATTTGGGGAGTAGCTGTGGTGGAAGAAAGTACAGATTCGGTGTCCAAGCAGACGTTCACGGAGCTTTGGTGAGTGCAATCTTCCTTTAGCTTTGCCACTGGGGACCCCAGTGAAGATAAGGGTGGGTGTTAGAGAAGCCTGATTGTCTGCGTTGGGTGTTCTGCAGGAGCTTTGTGGGGCTGCAGGGCTCTGGGGGGGACTGTGTAAGAGCACAGGGTGGCAGTGGGCATGGGACACCACCGGAGCTGGGCACCATCAGGAAAGGGTCAGGTTCTCCTCCAGGGCTGGGTGCAGACCTTGCCCGTGCCAGCACATGTCCGTGGGTCTGTCCAGGCACAACAGACGTGTCCCGGAGCTTCCCTGTGTAGGAGGTTCATCCTGGTGG
The DNA here is from genome assembly GCA_013400555.1 of Jacana jacana. NCBI lineage: Eukaryota > Metazoa > Chordata > Aves > Charadriiformes > Jacanidae > Jacana > Jacana jacana. Next base: position 136,414 of record VZTM01034352.1, on the reverse strand, counting down.
GACCAGGGCCGGCTCCGCTGTGGGGTCCTGGGAGCAGGGGGGGGTCAGAGCCACCTGTTGGAGCTCCAGACGTGGGGAAGCTGCTGCCCTTTTTAACAGCGTCCGTCTCTTTTTTCCTCGCTCCTTGCTTCCCGGTATTCCCTTTACAACCAGCCCATTGTGCTGTGGGCTACGGCAGCTGGGTGGAGTGTTCCAGGCTCAAGTGTAATTTCAGTGCCTTTAAAAGCCTTTGGAGGGCTGCTGCTTTTTTTTTTTTTTGCTTTTATTTTTCACTTTTTCTTCCCCCCCCTCCTCCCCTTCTGAAGAGGACAGCAACGCCAACAAGGGATAATTTGATGGATTACTCTGCAGGGCTGAGGGGCTCTCCTTAATCCCCTTTGTGGTCCTGTTTGAGTAGACGCGTAGCAGAAGCCCCCAGCCCGGGGCAGAGAAAAGGCAGCTCAGCAGGGTGGGTTTTACACACTGACATATAAATACAGGCCCTGGTCATGTGGTGCCGGGTCTAATCTGTGCCCGTTACCACGCTGCCGAGGAGGGGGGCACCTGGAGGGGGCTTATTTTTTCCCTTTCCAGTTCGATTTACATTTTGATTCTTTGGCTAAAAATAATAATGGAAAAAAAGAGAAAGGAAAAAAAAAAGAAAAAAAAGAGGAGGGGGTGGGTGGGGGAGAAGCTGACTCAAAGCAAGCGTCGGGGTGATGGGTGCACCAAAAATGAGCTCAAGTGAAAAGCAGAACTGTATCAGCTCTCATTTCCTCTCCTCCTCCAAAGCAGGGGCTCCTCTCATGAACAAAAGCAAGAACTTGGGTCACGCAGTGGCAAAACAAAGCTGTGGCTCCGAGGTAGAGCCAGCCAACCTTGTCCGGAGGTCCTGAGTTCTTTAGAGCAGATCTGAGGCCAGCTCAAGGATGGGTGAGAAGAAGGAGTGAGGCTTTTGAGAGCAGAGGCTGAAAATGCTGCTGCTTTGGTGGAGTTGCATGTGTCTCGGAGCGTGTGAGGCTTCTGTGTGCTTAATGAAGTTGGGTGGTTAGATGTGAGATCATCCTGCAGGCAGAAGCAGTCCCACTGCAGCCTGAAGATCCCTCTGCAGCTGAGCTCAGCTGTGGGATGCTTACTGGGGCACTCATCCTTCATCACATCACGGCTGAACTGGGTCCTCCAGTGCGGTCACCGTCTGTGGTAGCCCTGGTGGAAATGGGGCTGAGCCACAAACCAGCAAGGGGAAGGTTTCGGCCCTTCAGCCTTGGCCCCTGCTTGTCTGCAGAAAGCAGGGTGCCAGCTCCTCTCTGCACCATATCTCACCCGTGTTCCTCCTGGCATGGGCTGCAGCAGGGTCCCCCCAGGCAGCCTAGAGCCTGTGGCCACCACTGGGCTAGCATGGCAATGGTGCTTGCTGACTTCAAGGGAGTGAATGGCACCCTTTGGCATCGCTGTGAGCTCTGTGCTGGTGTCTGTCCCTTTGAGAAGCGCAGCAAACGCCCAAAGTGTCAGCATGGCCTCCTGACCCCGTTAGTCAGACAAGGTTCCTGTTTGTAATGGGGAGGAGGAGGAGGATGGGCTGGAAGTGGCCACTCTTTGCTGCTATATCTTTTCCACTGGTCGAACAGGCAAGCATGGGAGCTAAGGCAGACAAAGCCTGGGAAGAAACCTCCTGCCAGGAGCAATTCCTTCAGCTGGCAGGGGAAGGAGCAGGCTGTGGGTCAGGTCAGTGGAGCCTGTGGGCTGCCATGCTGTCTGTTTGATGTTTGTGTTGTGGAGTGAGTGTGAAGTGTCCATAGAGCTATTGGCACGGCTCCTGAATGGAGCGTGAGATACCAGAGACATGCAGAGTGAAGGGCAAGTGGGACAGATCCTTCTCCACCGTGGAAAGCATCCTCTCTGTACGACAGGCAGAGTGAGGACCGTGCTGGACCCAGCCTGCCAGGCTGGGAAAGCATCCTTTCCTAGCTCCCACTCTTTATCTCAACCTTATCCCTCTCATAGTGACCTTCATCTGCCTTTCCTCAGTGCCTTTGCTTTATCCACTGGAGGAAAGTGGGACAGTGACCTGTTTCACACACCCTTGCTGCTTACTGTAAAACACAGGAGACACTCAACAGTCACTTGCCCCCACAGATGCACCTTCACCTGAAGGAACTACTGGTATCAGAAGAAAAAAATAAATAGAGCTTCTGCAGACATGGAGGAGTCCCTTGAGCTGGCTCTGGGGCAGCCCAACCCTGTGAACCATCAGGACTAACCAGCTCCCAGGCCAGGAGAGCCAAGGGTTGAGGGGGGGTCACTGGGTGGCTTCTGCCCCACCTCTGCTCCCTGGCAGTTGTGGACGTGTCCTAGTAGCTCTGAAGTGACTTGTGCTCTGCAGCAGGGGCAGCAGGAACCTGGCAGGACCATCTCAAACTCCAGCTCGCTGAGCCCCAGCCGTGGCAGGGACGGTGAGCAGCTCGGTGGTTATGGGGCTGAGTGGGTGCAGTCTGGTTTAGTGGGAGAAAGTGGGAGAGGCAGCCCCCTGAAAATCAGCTGGTGGCTGCAGGTGCTTAAAACTTGGCCCCTTCTTCTCTCTTTGCCTTCTGACTTTCAGTTCACACAATGGGGATGGTAGAAAGCTGCCCTTGGTCTCGGCAGATGTGTGTGTCTGTTGGGGCAGGGGCCAGGAGAGCAGCAGCACAAAAGGTCCTGAGCCAAACTCTGGCTTTTAGATTGCCCTGAAAGCAGGATGGTCACGTTGTAGGTGCTGCAACAACACATTTGCAGTGGGGCAGGAACGAACCAACCCCCAGTCCTGCCAAATTCACAGCTTTCCCTTTGAACCAAACTGTGTGGAAAGTCTCCTGAGCTGTCGTGGGGACCTGTCCCTTCCCAAAATTCTGGATGCATCTGTAGCATCTAGCATTTCTCCTGGAGATATATATGTATATGCTGGTGTCTGAGCTGCTGGACCCTGCACTGTTGGGGTGAGGGAGGGAATGTCAAATGGGCTGGGATGCCTGGCTCTTCCTTGTCCTTGTTGGAGGGGATTTCTACCCGCTGCTGCTCTGTCCCTGGGCCGAGCTGCCGAGGGGGGTATAATGGAGCCCCCGGGCTCAAAGGAAACGCAGAGTTAATTCAGAGAGACTAAATAAATGGCTGGTTCTCCCCATCCCCGCTTAATGACCGCTCCCCTCTCCCCACGCTGTGAATGGGGGTCAAGGAGATTTGGGAAGGGGCCGGGGGGTGGGGGGAGGTTGGGAAGGGAAAGAAGGGGAGAGGGTCAGGAGAGGTCAGGTGAGTTTTCCATTTCATCCCGCGCGGGGCTGCCAGAGCTATTCTCCATGGTGCGTTTCACATTCAGCTGCAGTGAAAGGACACTGATAGCTGTGAAAGGGTCTGGCACTGGATGAACAGCCCTTCCCCAAGCGCTTGCTCTTGTGCTCTCTCCCACCCTTTCTTCCAAAGGGCTTCCAGGGAGCGGGGAATTAATAACACTCATAAAGAGCCCCTCGGAAGGTTGGAAATGCAACGCTGCGGTTATGAATGGGAAACCCAAGGGCTGGCAATACCCCCTTCGCCCTCCCCTCTCTCTGCTGCCTCTTGGGAATTGGGCTCCCATTCCTGCCCTGGGAGGAGGGGGGATGAGTGTCCCTCTCACCTGGGAACTGCTGCACCGGAGCAGCCCCCCCGAGCTCCCTGCAGCCCATACCACCCCCCTCTGAGGCTTCTATAAAACACTTTTCCTTTGCCACAGAAACTTTTCTAGGGTATTTTTTTTCCCCGCAGAAGACAGGGCTGAGGTTATTACAGAGCCCTGACGGGTCACCAAGAGTTGATGGATCTAATTCCATGTTGTTTGAGCGTGACTGTGGCTGTTTGTCGAACTCCGGGGTGGGGGCACGGCCCTCATAAATCAGAGAGGCTGCTACCACGTTTAATGACGTTTCTTGTCCCTTCTGCACCCATGTGGGAGACTGGGAGGATTATGGCATGGCAGGGTGTGGGTTCTTATGAGGAATAAATGAGTTTTTCTCTGCCATGGACTTACACCCAGGTTTTATTTTTAAACTGTCCCTCGCTCTCTGTTGAGGCACTGCTTAGATGTGACTACCTGTAAGATCCTACGTTGGAAAGGTATGAAGGGTCTGGGAGGAGGAGAGGCTTCTTTCAAGTTTGTCAGTGCTCTGTCCATCTCTTCAGGTGTCTCAGGGTTTGTTTCCTCTAAAAGCTTGGGTTCAAAGTCTGTTTGCCAGGGCCCGGAGCAACATCTCTGCTGGCAGAGGGAGGGGAAGTGGGAAGGGAACATCTGCTGGCGATGGCATTGCTTTGTGTAAATGAGCCCCTGCATCTGATGTCACCAGTAAATTCAGCCCTGGTTCTGCACCCAAGTCCAGTGCTGGGTTTCCTCAAGCAGGGCCTTGCTGTGTCTCTGCCACGCTGGGCAGGGGAAGGCATTTGTCAAAACCGTAGTGTGTGAGCAGAGAACGAACTCTGAGTAGGGGAAATGTGTGGCTCCAGTCTGCTGGCTCATTGCCTTTGGAGAAACGGGCTCTGGGCAACTGCTTAACCTGGCTTCACCCCTGCTCCTTCTCCTTGCCTGTGCTGCTGGATGAGTTGCTCTCGGCAGTGCCTGCCTCCATAGCATCATAAATGGGTTGGGTTGGAAAGGACTTTAAAGTCCACCCAGTCCCACCCCTGCCCTCTGCAGGGACGTCTCCCGCCAGCCCAGGTTGCTCCAAGCCCCCTCCAACCTGGCCTTGAACCCCTCCAGGGACGGGGCAGCCACAGCTTCTCTGGGCAACCTGTTCCATGGTCTTGCTACCCTCACACCAAAAGATTTCTTCCCCAGATCTCATCTCAGTCTCCCCTCTTTCAGTTTCAAACCGGTCCCCCTCATCCTATGGCTCCATCTCCTGATCAAGGGTCCCTCCCTAGCTTTCCTGGAGCCCCTTTAGGGACTGGAAGGGGCTCAAAGGTCTCCCTGGAGCCTTCTCTCCTCCAGGCTGAACCCCCACAACTCTCTCAGCCTATCCTACCAGCAGAGGGGCTCCCTCCCTGTCTTGGGTGTTCCAGCAGGAGAGGAACACAGGGACTACAGGAGATGTGCTCCATCCTGCTTTGGTTGCCATTGCTGGAAGGGCTTCTTGGTGCAGGTGGGTGGCAGAGCCCTCTCCTCGCCTTTGTCCAGCAGCATTTGCTGCTTCGCTCCTGCCTGCAGGACCCGCTTCCTACCTGGCTGCCAGGTGACCCAGCCTCTCGGGGCTGATCTGTTGTTTCTCCGCAGAGAAAGGAAAAGTTTGGTTTTTACAAGCTTCAATGTCAAATGGGAAAAAGCCTGGGTGTCAAGATGCTCTGCTTCTCCTTGAGGAGGGAGAGGAAGAGCCTTAACGCTGAGCAGCACACGATGTCCCCGTGGCACGGCAGCTCGGTGAGCAGCTGTGGGAAAGCCCCACACGTGGCTCCCATCTGCTTCTGTGGGCAGGAAACCTTACACAGAAGGGCTGGTATTCCCCATTGGGGGGGGGGCTGGCAGCTCCCCTGGTCAAGGTGCTTGGCCTTGTGCTGCCTGGGGAAGGAGAAACGCTGTGTCCTTGTTGCAGATGTTTGGGGAAACTGAGGCCAGAGGGCAAGAAGTGCCTGCTGTAATGCAGGTTTTGGACCAGCCACCCCCTCTCTGACCATTAAAGGTTGCCCCATCACAAGATGCTGGATCCCACCGGGCTGGACAGGCTGTGGCTTGGATGGGATCTCTCAGCCAGGACATGGTTTGCCTGACTGAGCCCTTCCACGTAGGCAGAATGGTGCAGAGCACTGGAATCAAACCAGCCCTGCCTAATCTGCCAGGTAAGAATGTCCTAGAAGACATCAGTGGTTTAAATGAAGTGCTTGGTCTTGGTGCTGGGGCTGTTACTTAGAGCCAGGTTGTTTCCTGCAGAGCTGCAGGGAACATCTGTTTAAAAGACCATAATAATAGTCCTGTGTGTCCCTCTCTGCCGGCTGTTGGTGAAGTGCCAGCGGATCAGCGAGGGAAGGTGACAGACATTATCACCAGGGCAAAGTCCAGATGGGAGCCCAGAGCTGGAGTATCCTCCTGGGCTGCCCTGGGGCCGTGGTGGCTCAGTCCCTGGTGTGGAGCTGGTGCCCACAGCCCGGTGGTGCCAGTAACACCCGGATAATAACGGCGTGTTATCGGGAGGCAGGGAGGGCCCTGAAACCAAACCCGCCCGTGTGCCCACGGCTGGGTTCCACCTCTGCTTCCCTGCAAACAGGAGCTTTGGGCACTGGGGTCACCTCTCGCCGCGGAGGAGGTGAGTCCTGGCTCCTGGCTGCCTTTCAGCCCCGCTGCCGGGAGCCTCCCCAGCCTCCCTTCTCCCTCTCTCCGCCCCCGTCCTTACGGATCTACTGTTCAGGTGATTTTCCTGCCCTGCACCGGCGTTTCTCTCCAGCTGAACCAATTTGTCTCTCTCTACCCTGTGAACAACATAAAAAGTAGTTGGTGACTACTGGGGCAAAATGCAGTTTAAGCAGCAAAGGGTTCATAATCTGTTGCAGTTCTATCTCCAAGTTGTTTGCTCCTGACAGCTTCTCATCCCTGGCTGTGCACAAGGGTTGCTTCTGGGAACACTGGGATTTCTTTTTCCCTTACAGCCCTGTGAGGGTGCAGAGTGGGGAAGAGATGGGTCTTTTCTCACCCACTGGTGAGAAATTCAGCCTCTCTGCCTCACCACTGACCTTCTCAGGTGGTCGGGGAGATGGAGAGATTCCTGCTTCCTCCCCAGTGCTTGGGATTCCTAGGGGGAAGAAAATAATTTCTCTTGTCTCTGTGGGTAGGAGAGATCTTTTACTTCATGGCTGGGGTTGACCTTGGGATTAGTCCCCCTCTGCAAACCCTGCAGACCCTGGACTAGAGCAGACAGTGGACATCACATCCAGCTCAGTGCAGAGTGATGGTGGTTCAGTGAATTTGGGCTCGTGGATCTGCTTCCTCTGGCCAACAGCAGCAAGGCTTCTGCTGCCGGAGCTGGGGGGCCGCAGCTCAAATTCCTATCCCCCAGGCTGTCAGCCAGCTGGGCACCCCCGTCAGAAACGAACAAGGCTGAGACATCCTGTGTCTAGCCCACATCTAAGCAAGGTGGTTGCTGCCCCCAATCGCTTCCTCGCAGATACAGAGCGTGTCTGAAGTAACGCTGAGCAGATCTGGCGCCTCCAACTATTCCTTTGAAGCCGCCTCCAGTGATTAAAGGACAACTGTTACTCTTCCCCCTCTGCCTTTGGCTTGATATTTGTCCTTGGGCCAGTCATTTAAACGTTCACAGTTGTTAAAAGGAGGTATCTTTTGTGACAGTCAAGGTCTAAGGGAGTGCACAAGGGAGAAGGTGAGGGATCTGGGGAGGAAAAGAATGTGGGAGCGGTGCCTCTCCTCCACTGCAGCGAGAGGTGGGGAGGGATGCTGGAGTCTTTGTAAAAGCCCCATCACAGCAAAAATCCTCTTTGCCACGCTTCCAGCTTCACCTTGGTCACCTCTGCTTGGGTCACTCCACTGGGGGCAGGAGGGGAGGAAAGAGAAAAGGGGAGGAAAGACACGGAAACTGTCCCAGCGGTACCTGTGGGTGCAGTGATGGAGGGGAAGTGCCTGTGCTCTGTGAAGTGATGGAGCGCTGATTTGCACCCTGTTGGGTGGTAAGGTGGAGGTCTGTCACTGCCCAGGGCAGCGGTGGCACGGCTCAGGGCCAGCACTGCGGGTTCAGCAGCTCCTCCTGGGCACACGCTGCGCATCCTGCAGCCCTTCCAGCTCTGCCAGGTCTGACCCGCTCCGCCAGGCACAGCCTCCAGCACTGGTTTCCTCCACGGGCTGAGGAGGGAGGGAGGTGAGAGTTGGCCCAGAGGCATTCCCTGTAGGAGCCTTTTCCTCTGCCCTGGAATGGAGGCAGAGGATTTAGAGGGGGACCAGGCTGCAAAATTGGATTTTTACCTCATTTCTCCTGATGGGTTCACTCTCCCCAGCTGAGCAAGGAGGCTCGGTAGCAGCGAGACGGCAGGGAGAGGGTGTGCAGGCCAGTGGGTACATGGTCACAGCTTCCCCATGGTCAGGGAGGGAGAGACTGGAGATAAACTCCTCCGCCTGCCTGTCTCACATTCTGTTGAGCCTCCTCCATCCCAAGGGCCCCGAAGCACTCGGAGGCTGTGCTGCTGAGGGACAGGAGGCAGAGGCTTCCCTGCAAACTGGGAGTGTGAGGCACAGCCCAGAAATGGGTCATGAAGCCCATTCAGGCCAGTAGGACCTGTAGTGCCTTGTCCCCAGGGAGGAACTGGACAGTGGCTCATTTAGGGTGAGAAGTCAGAGGGCACAGATCCTGAGCATTAGATAGCAATTTGCTTTATTCCTGAATCAACGTCTGTGCAGGAGCTTGATGAGCTGCTAACCTGTTCTCTCCCTCCAGACCATCTTCCTGAGGTGCTTTTAGCAGACCAGTTCGGTGGACTAGGGGCTGGTAACCTCGCAGGGTTTCTTTTGTTCGGGGACTGAAGTAGGGGCAGGATCATAACAGGATACTCTCTCCTTAGCTGCTTAGCTCCTGTCCTGGTCTGGTGGCCTCTCCCCTCTGAAGAAAACTGGAGAGAGGGAGCATGTTACAGGGCAAATAAATGACTCAGACTAATGAGTAAGGTAATTGCCGTTCAGTTAGCTGAGGCTAAAGTGGGTCAGGTTTGTTTGTGAAACTCCACAGAGGCACCATCTGTTCTCTGCGCCCTGTCTCAGGGGCTGGAGGCTGGATTTGGGTGAAACTGCTTCCCCAGGAGCTGCGGGGCAGCACGGAGGATGCCCCGGTCATTAGGCAGTGGTACAGGTCCCTGGAGGTGACCCTGTGTGACTGCAGGCAAGTGCCTGCAGCCCTGCTCCTCAAAGGGGACTCCTAATTGATTTCACTGGGAGAAGGGACCCTAAATCCTTTGTCTCTCTGCCACAACTGGACAGGATGAGGCTGGACAGGACGCAGAAGGGTCATTAGACCTCTCTTAGCCCGAAGGCAAGATTGGATTTTCCCAAACCATGCCTGATGGGTGCCTGTCTCACCTGTCACAAGCCCTTGGAGAGAAACCTGGCACCAATATCGTTGGTGCCTTTTAACCCTGCCGCTCTCCCAGATGTCCTCTCCTCATCCTCCCCTGCCTGCAAGCCTGCTGGGATGGGGACTGCCTCTCTCAGTGGTGACGTGTCTGTGTGATACCTAGTTTTAACCCTGTCCCCTGCCCCAGACCCTGCTGTGTCTAACAAGCTCTCTCTCCTCGCAGACCACAGCATGTGAGCCGAAGGGGAAGCCTGGCGAGGGAATCCCTGCCTCCACATCGCCGGGGCCACATCTTGCGAGAAGAGGAAGAGGAAAAGCCCCTTCATTCACCATTGATAAAAATGGAAGGTGGCATCTGCCCAGCAGAGCACGAAGGGAAGCTCCAGACCTTGCCCATGGGGCATCCCTGGGGGCGCCGCAGCCGCAGCGCCGCAGCTGGGTGTCAGTAGGGGCTGTCGGGGCAGCGTGGCACAGAGAGCTGGGGGCAGCATGCTCTTCCACAACCGCAGGACCCAGCTCCTGCTGGTCAACTCCCTGACGTTCGGCCTGGAGGTTTGCCTGGCCGCAGGGATAACCTACGTCCCTCCGCTGCTGCTAGAAGTGGGCGTGGAGGAGAAGTTCATGACCATGGTTTTAGGTAGGCAGGTGGTTTTTTTATCTTGTCTTCTGAGGGGCTTGCTTCTCTTTTGAGACTGGAAGGCATGGGGAAATAAGGGTGTGGAGGCTTGTTTCTGCAGGGTGGTTGCAGGGCTGCTGATGGAGCAAGGGCAGCCGTGTGTTTGGAGGGGGCTATGATGCTTTGAAGCTTACCGAGCTCTTGCAATGTCCCAGGCTTTTTTTACAGTGCACGGAGAGCCCTCCAGATCTGTCCCACTCACACCACCTTGTTTCTCTTTTCCAGGGATAGGACCTGTCCTTGGCTTGGTTTTTGTCCCGCTGATCGGATCAGCCAGCGACCAGTGGCACAGCAGCTATGGCCGAAGGCGACCTTTCATCTGGATGCTGTGCCTGGGAGTCCTGCTGAGCCTCTTCGTTATCCCACATGCCAGCAGCCTGGCCAGCCTGTTTGCCCTCAACACTCGCCCGCTGGAGATCACCTTCCTCATCCTGGGCATCGGGCTACTGGATTTCTGTGGCCAGGTCTGCTTCACCCCGCTGGAAGCCCTGCTCTCAGACCTCTTCCAGGAGCCGGACAACTGCCGCCAGGCTTTCTCCATGTACGCCTTCATGATCAGCCTGGGGGGCTGCATCGGGTACCTGCTTCCAGCCATAGACTGGGGGGGCAGCTTTCTGGCCCCGTACCTGGGAGGGCAGGAGACCTGCCTCTTCAGCCTCCTCGCTGTCATTTTCCTGGGCTGTGTGTTGGCCACGCTCTTTGTGACGGAGGAGGCAGCCACCCAGGCAGATGTCCTGGATGGCCCCACGCTGAAGGACGCTCCCCTGAAGCCCTCGCCTCCTGCCTGCTGCTCATGCCAGCTCTCCCGCAGCTCCTGTCTCCTCCAGGCCAGGCACCTGATGCAAGCCCTGAGAAACCTCTGTACGCTGGTGCCGCGGCTTCACAGCCTCTACTGCCGCATCCCCAAGGTCATCCGGCGCCTGTTCGTGGCCGAGCTCTGCAGCTGGATGGCACTCATGACTTTCATGCTGTTCTACACAGACTTTGTTGGGGAAGGACTGTACCACGGCGTCCCCAGAGCCAAGCCAGGCACGGATGCCAGACGCCACTACGATGAAGGTGAGAAGCGAACCAGCTGCTCTGAGGCTGCAGCGCCTGTTCCCGAGGATAGGAGCATCTACTGGGAGCTGGGAACAGGCTCGGCTCTGCTAGTAATACCAAAAAAAGTTACAGAAAATTAGACTTTCTGCAGGTGGTTCAGGACAAAACGTTCCTCCGTGGCCCCCAGAGCGTTCCCCGTGGCGCAAATGGGGAAACGCCTCTTTGCCCTCTGAGCTACCCAGCACAGAACCAGCCCTGGCAGCACAGCCCTGGCCTGGGGCTGAATTGTTTAGTGGCAGAACGGTCTGGCAGGTTGTGTCCTGAGCAGGATATACCCAGCTCTGTCTGCAGGCTGGGGCTGCTGCTGCCAGGTCCTTTTACCGCTACTCCCTCCCTTTTCTTGAGGGGTGACAGTGCTCCCCCATCTCTCGGAGGGCAGGGGTTGGAAAGCCAGGAGGTGCTCAGTAGCAGGGAGGTGGGTTTTGCTGCACCTTCCTTTTGTGCTCCTGTGAGATTCCTCTCTCACATCCGTGTCTGGGGAGCCCTCGAGCAGTTTCCCCAGTTCTCACCCCTCTCTCCAGCACTTTCTGGTGGGGCTCACCCCTGCAGACAGCAGCTGTGGTGTCAGCATCATGGGACACTGCTCCCTGCAGCTCGTTACCTGCTTGCTGTCCTGTTGTACCTGCTGTGTTGTGCCAGAGCCTTGACTCGCTGCCCAGCCCTTCTTTTCTTCTCCCTGATCTAAGTATTTTGTTCTTGGAGGCACCTTCCTGACCTCCTCCTCCTCCTCCTCCTCCAGCTGTATATCTTTCCCTCTGAGTTTTCCACTCACTGCTTCAGTGAGCTCCGCAGTAACACTGCCTCTTTGTGCTGAGCTAAAAACTCTATTTAACTTAGAGGGAGCTTAATTATTGTTTAACACTTGCACTGTACAGCTTGCAGGTCAGGGCCCCATTGTGCTGCCTGGCCTAGAAACATGTGTTGTGTAATGATCCTTGCTTCAAAGAGTTAATGGCTTTAATTCCCTGAAATCTGATAGATCTTTGCAAAGGGTAAGGTCCGGATTGCTACCGGATACCGCAGTCCTTTGGTGGATGTTGTGTACTTTACTTTGGCTTAAGCACAATTCCTCGTTCCTTTTGTTCTGCTGCTGGTTTTGGCATCAGATAACAACAGATCCTGGTTCATGAGCAGGTGACAGATCCTGGGTCAGGAGTAGGAAGGTGGGAAACAACGACTTCCAAAAGAACAGCATTCGGATTACTGTCTCCCATTGCCCCTTTAGTTAGACTGGGGCACCCAGAAGCACTTGTAGGAAGTCCTCGCTGGAGAGTGGGAGCTGGAGACAGGGGCTGCTGTGACCCTGAATGGGATGTGTTAGGTGATGCTGCTCTGCTTCCTGACCCAGCCATGTGGGCTGTTTGTGATTGTGCCACGTTCTGCATGGACTGCCCTAAGTTGGGCACGAAGGAGAGGGAAGGAGGTCCAAAGGCTGGGTGAAGCCTGGGTGCAGTCAGGGCAGTGTCTCACCAGCTCTGCTTACCTGCAGGTGTCCGGATGGGCAGTTTGGGCCTCTTCCTGCAATGTGTCACATCCATCTTCTTTTCGACAATCATGGACCGGATGGTGAAGCAGTTTGGGACACGGTCTGTCTACCTGGCCAGCGTGGTCTTCTTCCCCGTGGCTGCCTTCGTCATGTGCCTTTCCCACAGCGTCATCATCGTGACCATCTCTGCTGCTCTGACAGGCTTCACCTTCTCTGCACTCCAGATCCTGCCCTACACACTGGCATCGCTGTATCACCATGAAAAACAGGTAGGGATCTGCTCCAGAGGGCCATGTGCTGGGTGGCTGTGAGGACAGCTTCACCAGCCTCTTCCACCACTGGTGGTGGAACTGAACTGGTACAACTGAAGTGACAGTTCAGCCCATGGAAGAGAAACACGTGCCGGCGTGCAGAGGTTTTCTAGGTGTGCCTCCTGTCTCCAGGCTGTGTCTTCTCTGAAGGTTCACCTGGAGAGCAGAGTTTAGCTTCTCCTCCTTCAGGCCTGCCATTCTCACAACAAGAATCACACCATTTTAAAAAGTGGCGAGATGGGAGAGATCAGTTGGGGTTGGTGCACCAAAGGGGATGCCCTGTGTTCCTTCTCTCTTCTCCATATTTTTAGGGGAACTGGTGCAGGGTAGTTATACCTGTGTGCATTCTGCAACCGAGTCACATCTGCAGCGCTGCCAACCTCAGGTGCTAAAAACCTCGATAGTTTTCAGCCCTTGGAGCAGTTTTTCTCCATAGCATGAAGATCAGCAAAAGGAGAACTGAGGTTCTCCCCATTCCCCTAGCTCTGAGAAGAATAAACGTTGTGAAACTTTTGACACCAACACAAAAGCTAGTAATCCTGTCCCACAGATGTTATCCTTGTGGAGGAGTCCCAGGAGGTTCCTGGGTTGCACACTGGATTAATAGGAGTTTCTCTTGTGCTGCAAATGCTAAATTAATTTGTGGTTTGAGAGCAGCTCTTTCATCCCAATGGCAGGCGGTTCACTGTGCAGTGAAATAAGTAGGAGTTTTTACCACAGGCATCCAGATGTTCACATTGAACAAATACTTCTGACCAACCCTTCCCAATTTGCAGCAGGCACCCTGTCAAAATAGGGGAACGAGGGAGGATCCTGCTTTGCAAAAGCTTGGGTTTGGCTGGGATCTCCCATGGACAGGAGATCAACAGAATGAAAACCAAACTCCACGGGCTGGGAATGTGAAGGCCACATGCCCAAATGTTTGCCAAAGGCTTGACGAGGAAACACTCGTAGCACAATGAGGTGTGGGTAGAGCTGGGTTTGGTCTCTCTGTTGCCCTGGCTTGAAAGCTCCTCCTTCCTTTACCAACTACTTTGCAGCAGGCTGCAGGGAGACCCCACAAGAAGTAATCCCTAAAATGTCTTTTGTGGAAAATTCTCCATCGTCCCCATTTCTATTCTCTGCTTTTATTCTTACTGTTGAAATCTGTCATCATTTTTGTTTGCTTTCTCTCGTTTCTGCTTTCTCTCTCTTTGGTTTTTTTTTTTTAACTTTAAACACTCCTCCCAAAGCAAATCAGCAGAAGGGGCGTCCAAAGTGGCTGTTGCTTCCACCCCGTGTGGGATGGTTGGTGACAGCCTGCAGGGCCACCTCGGCTGGAGCTCCTTGCTTGGCACTGGCTGTGTAAGTCACACCATCCTCCTGCCTGCCCTCTCCTCTCTGTGTGGCCACTAAACCTTGTCTAGAACAGGAGGCAAAGCTCTGCATGTCCTCACAGTGCCTGAGAGCTCGCTGGAGGCGAGGAGCCTGGTGGGCTCTCACATCTCCTGCAGGAGACTGGGCAGAGATGGGCTCCTCATTCCCCAAAAACTGCAGAGGGAGCTGAAGCTGTTGATGGGGGCACCGATGGCTCTTCTGGTTTTTTTTTCCTTTATTACAAGGGTTGGTTTTAAAGCACAGGTTCTCACTAAGGTCATTCCTGTGATCAAGTCATTTTCTCTAGATTTAAATTAATTCTCCACACTAGGTGTTCAAACACCCTTGGCAGAACCCAGAAATGTGGCATGGGTCTTGAGGGCGACTGGGCAGCCTTGTGGGAATGCCAGTGTCACGTATGAAGGGCTGGAACCAAGAGCTGGGACACCCTAGTTTGGCTCACACAGTGTCCTTTCTGGGCTGGGTTTTGAGTTGCTTTGAAATCTGACAGCAATAGGAGGCAGGTGGGAAGATTCTCAAACTCCCTGTGAGACAAGTGATGGTCCTGGATTGATGGATTTAAGCATAAATTCAGGAGCCTGGGCAGAATTGAGGAGTCAGAGGGTACAGCCAGCAGCTGAGCAGAGCCCAGGTAAAGTTCTTCTCATCTGCTTTCTCTTCTCCCACTGAATCTGAAGCTGTTTGTGCTGGAGACCTGCAGCCCTGGCCTGGGGCGGTGCTGGCAGACACCGGGGCAGGGCTGGGTGTCACTGGGTGGGTGCTGAGAGCTCTGGGATGGTCTGCAACAGAGCTGGGGTGCCCACGCTGCCGCACCAGCGCTTCTCTCCCCTCCAGCCATGCCCAGGATCCTCCTGAGAAGGGAAGGACAGTTTGGGCAAGCCCTCCTGAGCCCTCCAGCTGGGTACAGTGCTCTCTGCCCTCAGACAGGGGCTTTTCTTTTTTCCTTCTTATTTTTGTTTGTTCACTCTCACCTTGTGGATAACAGATTAACATCCTTCATGATCTGCTCTACCCCATATGCACCGGTGGTTGTGTGTAATTGCAAGAGCCCTGGAGTGTTAAAGCTGGAGCTCTGCAGTGTTTTCCCTGTTCTCACGTGGCTGCCTGTTATTTGCTGGCGTTCACGTGGAGAGCTTTTTGATCCATGTACTCTGGGTGAAAACTGCTGGTGTGAGCTGTGCCCCAGAGATCTCGCAGCTTGAGCAAAGTGAGGGGAAAATGGGTGAGAAGATGATTTTTTTTCTTCCCCCCCTCCCAGCTTTCCTATCCTGAGTGAGGAAGCTCGGGTCAGGCAGATGAAGCAGTTGAGGTCACACATCCAGGGTCCATTGCAGAGCTGAGAAAAGAGCTCTTTCTTGTAATTTCTTGTCACTTTTAAGTATGGGATATTAAGACGTGGCCGTGCATCCAGGGCTCTGAACAATTCATCTGCCCTTTGGGCTCTTCTGCGGGCAGGTTTTGAGTTCCCAGCCACTCCAGGAGCTCCAGCACAAGAAAGGCACCACCTGGCTGGATTCCCCCCCTGGTGAGTCAGGCTTGCTTTGAACACCGTGCCAGTTGGGAAGAAGCCAGGTTGGCTCCTGGAGGCCATCTCCCGTGGGTCAGGCTCACTGCAGGCACTCCCCACCTCCAACAGCCTGACCCAAAGCACGCAAGGCACACAGGTTTTGCCCCTCTGCCTCCTCGCTCCTCACCTGCCCTCCTTCTCTCCCCTAGGTATTTTTGCATAAATACAAGAGCGAAGAGGAGGAAGACGCAGCTCGACTGAACAAGAAATCAGCCTTCTCTAAAGGCCTCCTTTCCAGCCAGAAGCTGCCTTACCAGAATGGACATGCTGGGAGCCTCTTCTCCTCTTCCTCTTCCTCCTCCTCGCCTCCCGCCGCCGCCTCGGCTCTGTGCGTCAGCTCCTCCTGCGACGTCTCGCTCATGATGATGGTGGGAGAACCGGACTCGGTGGCTCCTGGCCGGGGGATCTGCCTGGACCTGGCTATTTTGGACAGTGCTTTCCTCCTCTCTCAGGTTGTCCCCTCCCTCTTCATGGGGTCCATCGTCCAGTTTACGCAGTCGGTGACTGCCTACATGGTGTCAGCCGCCGGCCTCGGCCTGGTCGCCATCTACTTTGCAACCAAAGTTGTCTTTGATAAGAGTGACATGGCGAAGTATTCGGTGTGACGTGGGAGGCACCAGGGCGGGTGCCTGCGTGTGGCCAAAGGAGACGTGTGTGTCTGTGTGTGTGTGTTCTCATGGCAGCTTGCTGGAAGCCTCCTGTGGTACCTGTTCTCCCCACCCTGTTGCCTGTAGCCCCGGGGGCTGGTTCTGGGTTCTGGGGGGCAGGAGGGATGCAGCAGGGTCTAATCTCAGGTGTAAATACCAGGCGTCGGGGCATTGTGCTTCGGGCCATAAGTGCTTTCCAAAGGTGCCTTTATCAGAAGAAAGCACTGCACAGCCAGCACCAAAGGGGGTTGTAGAGGGGAGAGAAAGGAAATGGGCTTTTCCTTTAATAACGGGTCATGATTCTGTGTAATTCTACCTAAAATGAGCAGGAGAGGTAGTGGGCTGGAGAGGGGAGGAAGAAATCCTGGGCTCTCCTGTTTCCCAGTCCTAACTATATCCTCTTCCCCTGCTTGTTGTAGTTCTACTCAACTTCTTGAGTAATACTTCTGCAAATGGGACACTGGGAGGAGATTTCCTTGGGGGGAAAAGACAAAAATAAGACAGACGGGTGGCTGAGGTTTGGCTGTGGAGCAGAGGGGTTGCATGTGTGCTGCTTCCATCCTTCCCCACCTCCTCTGACTGGGAAAACCCTTCAGGAGAAGAGTTGCTATGTCTTGTTATAGAAAAACAAGTAACATTCCATTAGGACCAATTCCAAAAGGTGACTTACCTTTTACCTGTGTACCAGGTTGCATCAGATGGAAAGGACTTCTTAACTTTTTTTTTTTTTTTAAAAAACAAATAACCTATTGTTTTTAGCTTTTCTTACAGAGTTCTCAGTAACTCTGACCTCTCACTGCTCAGCGCTCAGAGCTGCTGCCTGCTCTCTGCTCTAAACAGATCCAGGCTGTCGTGCCCCTTCCACTTCAAGCCACTAAAAGATGCTCCTCTGTCTCAAGGGCCGTCTGTGGCGATGAAGTAGAACAGGGAGAGCTTTCCTGGAAGGCTGAGGACAAGGGCACCACCCCTGAGGAAGCTGGAGGAATCCACTGGTGGCTAGTTGACATCCGGAGATGGCTAGTTGAACTCAGCAGCAGGCACTGCTCCAGCGGGTACCCACAGTCAGTCTCTGGCTGTGCTTGCTTTCCCTCAAAGATGTGGCCACAAATCAACCTTCTAGAGCAGCCTTTTCCTTCCCAGGAGGTTTTGGGCCGTGCTTGCAGGCTGGCAGGAGCACACCTTGCAGGGCACGCAGCGTCCCGGTGCAGTGGCTGGGATAACACTGTGCCAAACACACCCGCAGCTCTGGGAGCAGCACTGGGAGTGGGAGGGAGGGCAAAACGTGCCCACAGCCCCTCCAGGAGCTGCTTAATGGTTCTGGGTGTGTGGGGCACAACAGAGAGCAGGACAGAAAGTCTTGATGCTGTTCTTGCCTCTCATTCGCTGATGTATTTTCTGTTACACTTGCTTGGGATTTTTTTGGGGTTGTTTTTAATTTATTTAATTCTATTTCCAGACAGGAGTCAAGGTGCTCACTGAGGCACCGTTAGCTGTTAAAGGCAGAGTCCTCCTTGCTCCCCCAGCACTGGGATCAAATGCTCCTGCGTTGTTCAGGGTGTTTGGTTCCCAGGTGTGGGTCATCTTCTGCTGGCAGAAGAGTCCCAGCTGTGTGTGTCGTTACCCCCCCCCCCCCCCCACCACCC
>VZTM01034352.1:96372-112990 GCA_013400555.1 Jacana jacana | reverse complement strand
GGGGGGGGTTCCAGCCAGCCCCTGGCTCTACGCCCCTCCATGGGGTTTGGGGACAGGCTGTGCCCACGCTGGGTTGTCCTTGGTGGGTGGAAGCTGGGGGACATCGAAGGGATGTCACTAAGGGATTTGCTACACGTGGAGCTGGCTGTACGTGTCTGAATTATTTGGCATGTTGTAGTTGTCCTGAAAGTCCAGGTTTTTCACGGACACGGGGAGTGTAAGCCCCGGCTCTGAAGAGGTTACAGGTGTTTGTTCACGGTGTTTAGTCACAGGAGGAGAGTCGTAACCCTCGGCCGAGCTCCCAGCTCCTGCTTGTTGGCCGACCTTGGGCAAATGGCTTTTTCTCCGGGTGCTCCAACTGCACATCTGCGAAATTCATGCAGAAATGACGTGCCCCCCGGGGATCTGAAACACTGTAGGGACAGAAATGCAAAGCGAAGCTTAGAAACGACGTTGACCTTGTCTTGCAGCGTGCTTCACCCAAGGCCAAAGTCAGGTCGCCGCTCTCTGGCAGCCACTAATCTGGGATGAGGACGCTGTTGATGTGCCTTTTGCAAAAGTGCCTTGGATTGAGGGGGCACTGACACCTCTAACGGGTGTCTCGAAGTCTGTTGGTGGCGGAGCGTGCCACCAGGTCACACATTTCCCCTTAGCACCGCTCTGCAAGGGAGGACATTGCTGTTGCCCCCACTTAGACAGGACAGCGAGGACCAGAGCCCTCCAGCAACTACCCCAAGGTTGCACAAGAAACCTGCAGCAGAGCAGGAGACCCTGCTCAGATCCCAAACCAGCAGCTTAACCGCCGGACCTTCCTGCCCTCTGGCTGTGCTTTCCTTCTTGTTCCTTCAACACAACTGTTCACGCTGGATTTGCAAGATACGAACTCAACAAGGCTCCTGAGCTGAGGAGTTTATCCTTTAATTCTGTTGCCCTGGGGACACACTGACGGGATGGAGACTTCCTGAGCTGCTCTGCAAGGAGACCTTGTTGGAAAGTCAGGTTTTAAGACTTTCTGGAAGAGGTAAACAACAGTGTTTGGTAGCCAGAGGGGGAAGGCTCTTCCGCCCTCTGAAGCTTGTAGAAAAAGGAGACGAAGCAGAGATGAGAAAGAGATTATAGAATTGGTGTGGAGGAAGGTGAGGGTTCACAAATTTGTGTTGTGATGCAAACTTGAAGCCTGAAGGGTGAGATTGACCCAAACACCTTTCTTCCCTCACGTGTGCGCAGCGAGCGCCTCTGCTCAAGGACTTCTTGATGGAGAGCTGTGCTGGAGAAGGAGGGTGGGCAGCCCTGCAAGCACCCCTCAGCAATGTGGCATCTTAGCAGATTTTGAGGAATGTGGGGATTATTTCTTCTTAAGGGAAAGGGCCTTTTTATCATATCCAAACTCTGCTCAAAATTCCCCTTTCCCAGCACTTGGGACATTGAGGAGAACTGATAACAAGGACTGGCTTGACTGGTTTGGAGCTCTGCAGAAACCTCATGGACTCACTCACTCACTCTGGAAGAGGTTCCAGAGGGACTTTGGTGCAGGCTTTCTTGCTCTTGGACACTCATTTCCTGCATACACTCATTTCCTGCATTAAGTGTGCAAAGTAAAAAGATCCTGCCTTCCTGGGTGGTTGGGGTGTTGCAGGAGCAGGACGCAGCCTCCAGGCTGCCCTCTGCCAGGGGCAGGGATGGCACTGGGCTCCCACGAGTCACAGCAAGGCCTGTGGGCTTCCATGTGCTGAATCCTGAGAGACCACCCACCTTCTGGAGCCCATGGAGGTCTACCCTGAAGACGCTGTGATCTTTCTCACCCGTTTTGAAGCGTCCTGTGTGTGTCCTCATGGGCCCTGTGAGCTGACCCCAGACGGTCTGTCTGTGGTGGAGGTGTGGTGGGGCTTGGGCAGACCTGCCTCAACTGGCTCTAAACGCCCTCAGTTCAGGCACCGATGGCCAAGATAACCACAACAGCATGGCTGCTGGTCATGGCTCACCAGAGCCCCCGGCAGCCTGGCAACGGGCACCCTCAGAGCTTATCATCTGTTCCCAAAGCATCTGGCTTGAATCCAGCCGTGGTAGATCTGTGCCAGGTTGTGGCTGTACCAGCGTTGGCAGTGTGGAGAAACCAGGACCCCCTCTTGGGCCCTGATTAGCTCCTGGTTGAAAGCCACAAATCATCCCCTCTGCATACCTGCCCTGTGACGTGGGTGGAAGAGGGATGAAGTGTTTCACTGTGTGTTTTTACCTTGATAAACTCCCCAAAGGAGTTTGCTTCTGGGGGGGACCGAGCTCTTTGCAGGCTGTTGGAGCCCTGCACAAGAAAACATGTTAGTTAGCATGTGTTTTGTGAGCAACACTCTTTAAAAACAAAGGGCACTGACGAGTTTTGATGTTTTCTTTCTAGTGCACAATCTGTTTTATTCAAAGGTTGAGGTTTTCTGGTTTATTCTTAAAGATTAATTGGAAATAACTTTGATGGTGTTCTCTTGCAGGTGAAGGGAGACTTCCCCAGCCTCAGGAGCTGCAGCTGAGGTCTCAGAGGCTTCTGATCCAGTTGAGCCAAGAGCTTTGTGTGGGCAGAGGACGTGAATCAACAAATGGTCTCTGTGAGTTGCCAGGAGCTGCTCCCTTCCTTGACCAGCTCTTCCCTGATAGAGAGCTTGGCCAGTGCTCTGCAGTGCAGGATGCCACCGTGCCTTCTGCCAAGGTATGGCAGCGAGAGGGCATCCAGCCACCCAGAAGGCTCTGGCCATGTCCTCGCAGGCAGCACCAGCCACCCTGAAGGCACCCTGTCCCCCACGTCTGGGGAGAAAGACACAAAACCCCACGTTGCAGTCTGTGAGGCTCACCTCAGGCTGCCTGACTTCTGCAGCAGCCTCTCCCAGGACTTCATTCCCACCCTGGAGGAGATTGAAGAGTTCCTGAGGGAGAAAGCCGAGTTCCTCAAAGAGGAAGCAAGCGAGCTTCACCCAGCTGGAGGGAAGGTTGAGATCAAACCTGAGGTCAGCTTAGGGAGCTCTGGGGGACAGCCTGCCTCCGGTGTGGCTCAAGAAGAAGATGTCTTGCACGCCCCTCAGCTCGGAGGGACAGCTGATGGCAGAGACGAGGCAGTAGCTGCTGGCAGCGTTCCTGTTGTCCTCCAGATCCAGCCTCTCCCAATGGACAGTGGTAGCCCAGTAGCTGCAGGGGGTGTCAGGGTGGCCCAGCTGGTTATCAGCATGCAGGGCCAAAACCTGTCCCTCCTCCCTCAGCTCCAGCCCCCTGTCACCGTCATGGACCAAAAATACGTCAAAATTGCCCCCCTGCCGGTCGCCACGAGGCCGGGGGATGTGCAAGAGGTGGAGGCAACCCCCAAGTATCAGAAAGCCCCCCCTTCCCTCCTCCGTGTCCATCAGTGCTCCCACCCAGGCTGTGGCAAGATGTACACCAAGAGTTCCCACCTCAAGGCTCACTTCCGTCGTCACACCGGCGAGAAGCCCTACACTTGTGCTTGGCCCAACTGCGGCTGGCGGTAAGTGGGGGCCATGGGACGGGGCGAGGGGGGGTCCCTCCAAAGGCCTGCCATCGCTTGCCAGGAGGGGGGAGAGCTCTCTAGTGAAAATCCAGGATATAATCCCAAGTTTTTCTTTCCCCAGTGAATGACAGGGGAGAGCTGGAGGGAGGCCCAGAGGAGTGAGGTTTCTTGAGCGCTTTGGGTAGTTTTCACTCACCCCAAAAATGCTGAAACCCCCCCCCAGGTGGGGGTCGTAGCCATCACTCTCCCAAACACCCCAAATCCCCCTTCAGCTGGATGCATAAACACCCTCTGGCAACACAGATTTTCCAAGTGATGTAATTTTGCAAGCTTTCTCTGGCTGGTTCAGGACAATTTCTGCCTTTGGGCTACAAAAATGGCTTTTCCCATTAATATTTGTCCCAGGAAACAGGAGTCCCCCCACTCCCTCCTGAGCCAGTGCACAGCCCTGTGCGTGTTGAGCTGCCCTTTGCTCTCTCTTGCTGTTCGCCTGCCCTGGCTGCTCATATCCCTCAGGCACCCCTGGGCCAGTATCTCCCTGTTGGGGTAATTTACTTCTGTTTGCACAGGATGGTGGTGGTTGTTTTCTTTCATCTGAGTTCCCTGAGCTAACCCCGCTTTTTAATCCTGCTGCGCTTCTCTGAGGATTCTTCTGCCGGGGTCTTCTCTTCCTGGTACCACATCCCTGTCCCGGGGTGCAAGGGTGCTCAGGGCAGCCTTTGGCAAGAAGAGCTGATGGTCCTCGGGTCTTGTGTAGAGCTTTTCCTCAGCAGATCATCTGAAAGCACCTCTCAGAGGAACTGGCGCTGGCAGCGCTGACGTTCCTGGGTTCTTAAGCCATGCTGTGGCAGAGACTCTCTGCCGCGGTTCCCCGGGTGGTTGCGTTGTGGCTTCTCTCTTCAGGGTGGTGAAACTCTGGAAGGTTGGAGACTAGATTTTTGGGATTCCCCCTTGCTGAGCTGTTAGCCCTCTGCCATCAGCAGTTGTCCCTCTGTTTTTCACCTATAACTGCTATGAATGTTTATAGTCGTCAGCTCCTTTTCCAGCGCTGCTGATCCCCCCTGCACCTGATGCTCAGAGCCAGGGGACGGAGGAAGGGGACACCAGCAAGCACACAAGCATCACTTTTTCCTCTGGGGAGGAGGAAAGGGATGGTGACAGCATCCTGCAGGCTGTGCCCTGCCTTGCTGTGCTCTGCCACCCTGCCCTCCCCTCGGGGCAGCAGTTATACCCTCCGGTGATGTGCTGGGGTTCTGAAAATGCCTGTGTCCTTTCTCCTGGCCCTGCTTTCTGTGAGAAGCTGAGACCTTGGAACTTGCTTCTTGCAAGAAGGCTGGAAAAGGAGCCAGTGGTTTGCAGGGAAGACCCAAGGACGGCCTTGGGACGCATCCTGTTTTAGCAGAGCCTTTTGTGAGCAGCTGCAGTGTTTACTGTACCAGGTGTGAGCTTGAAATCCTATCGCTGGGAGTCTGGGGTTACATCTGAAGCTCTTTGCTTTGTGCTTCTTTGCGTGGGCATGTTTCAGCCAGATGGAAAAACCCTTCCATCCTAATACTCCTGCCATCTGCGTTGGCTCCTTAGAGGCAGAACAGGAATAAACCCCGTCCAGTCCTCTCCAGCACTGCCCTCACACTCGGACATCCTGAAGTCCCACCAGCTCCCGGGCCTCCTTGAGACCTTTGAGGTGGCTGGGGACCAGCTCACCACCATGGGTGCCCCCAGGACTGGATCTGTGGGTGGAAGAAAGGGTGCAGGGGAGTTAAGTAGGGAGAGGCATGTGGTTAAAGGGACTTTCCAGGCTGTTCAGCTGATCTACTCCAGGTGTGGGAATTACACAGCCAAGCAGTCTGAACACTGGCTATTCCTGTGGTCCTGGCTACTGCATCCTCAGAGCAACAGTTACAGAATCATGGAATGGTTTGGGATGAAAGGGACCTTAAAGACCATGCAGTTCTAAACCTGTGCCCTGGCAGGGCCACCTCCCACCAGAGCAGGTTGCTCCAAGCCCCTTCCAACCTGGCCTTGAACCCCTCCAGGGATGGGGCAGCCACAGCTTCTCTGGGCAAACCTGGTCAATTTGCTTTTGTCATGGAAACCTCTGCTGCTGCGCTCCAGGCTGGGTGTCTTTGCTTTTCCTCATGCTTGGTTTTAAACCAGCTCACAGGCTGCTTTTCTCTCTCCCCAGCTCCCAGCCCGGCCCAGGCTGACAGTGAAAACTTGCTGCCCTTCTGAGAAACAAGGGGATGCTCAGAGTTTGCAGGGGGAACCCATGCTCTCAGGAAAAACAAGTGTTCTCTCAGCAGCACTGCTCTTCTTGGCTGGATGTGGGAGTTACAGTAAAGTCTTTCCACCCAGGCTCATGAATGGTGTCCTTTAGCCATTGCCAGCCTGGGCTGGTGCCCCCAAAAGCCATTTCTCTCAGTGTCTGGCCTTGGGGCTGTCAGGTCCCAAAAGGTTTCAGCAGTTCTAAAACAGATGAGGGAAGTAGGTGGACTGTCCTCCAAGAGCAGTGGAAAGAAATGAAGATCTCAGTGGGTGAATTCTTTTCCTCTTTCCTATCTTTAAGTCACCCCATGGAGGGGTTTATTCCTTTCCATTCCTCCAGCAGGAGCCTGGGGTACCTGAGCCACGCTGGGAGGTTGGATGGAGCAGAGCAGACCTGTCAGGGGTCACTCCTGGAGGCTGTGGCAGAGACAGACCTCAGCCTCCCATGTCCTAGGGTCCTCGTGTCCCCTGTCCTGTCCAGCAGCGAAGGCTGGGATCCACCACACTTCCCTTCTCCTGCAGGTTTTCCCGGTCGGATGAGCTCTCCCGTCACAAGCGCTCCCACTCCGGGGTCAAGCCCTACCAGTGTGCCTCCTGCGAGAAGAAGTTTGCCCGCAGTGACCATTTAGCCAAACACATGAAGATCCACCGTGGCCAGCGGACGCTTCGGAGCAGCAGCAGGAGTTAAATCCTGAAAAAAGCCCTGGAACAGGGGAAAAATTGCAAAAAAAAAAAAAACCCACCCCAAACGCTAATGAACACTAAATAAACACAAACAAAGAGAGGGAGACAACTCTCTCTAACAAATTATAGGAGATCCACTACCTCTGTTCAAGGCTGACCTATATTCACAGCCTGTTTCTGGTACTACTCTCTTAAATATATGGGATGGAAACCCAAGTTAATTCAGGGTGAGTGTGTGTGTAGGGATGTGGGGCCGGGGCAGAGCTTTACACAGCTCCTGAGTGTCACCTGCAGCAGTGTGACAGGCAGGAGCCAGTGTGCAGCTCCCCATCCTCACCCCGGGGCATCCCCTGGGCTGCTGTGGCTGCAGCTCATCCCAGCACCCCAGGGCTGTGGGCCAGCAGCATTTCGGAGGTGGATGGAGAGGATTCCTTCTGGCTGGACTCGCTTGGAAACCCGGGTGCATCCGGGCAGAGCCCTCAGGGCTGCGTAGCCACTGCAGGGGCTCGATGGGAGACTGGGGATGGCTTTTCTGGTGTGGTTGAGATGGTGGTTGTGTTGTCCCTCCCTCTGCTTTTTCCTGCCTTGGTGGTTTCTCACCCGGCTGGTGCTGGGCACAGCGGTGTCCTTGGGGAGCGTGACATTGTGGCTCAGGTTTGAGGGGGGTGGAAGATTTATCTCTTTAATGGTGGGTGTCAAAGGGGCATCAGGAGGAACATGAGAGGCACCAGCTAAGTCCTTTTCTACACACTGGCACGAAAGAACACTGGAATGGAGTGACACGGGGGGTTGTGGACGCAGGGAAGAGCCGATCGCTCCGGTCAGGGGGGAGCGGGGCCGCTCACGGGTTGCTGACGTCCTTTTGGTATTTAACTTCTGGTTAATTAAAGGCCAACTCCTTGCTGCTGTGCCAACTTCTCAGGCTTTTGCAAACATCTGGGAGGGAATTAGGTGCTTGTACAAACAAAGAATAAGCGTCAGGAGTTTGAGCTAGGCTGCGTGCCCTTTCTCCGCGGCTTTGCCAGTGTGTCTCAAGCTGATGTTTTAGTGCCTGCAGGCTCTTTCCAGCTCAGGTGAGCTCATGCCGTTCTGCTCTTACCCCAACACTCTTCCACTTGTCTCAAGCTGCCCTTGAGCTGGCTTTAGTGAGGAGTGTTGGGCTGTACCCAAAATAAGGACAGGGAAATGAGCTCAGCTCTTTTCCCTACCCCGTGGAGGGCATGTTCGTACAGTGAAAAGGGTGTTCTCTGGTCCCCACAGCCTTTTTTCGGTGATGACTCTGGGGAAGGAAAAGCCCAGGCTGGTGGGGATGGATGTGGTGTCCTGCTCTAAGGGCTGGTGTGAGCATCTCTGGATGGGACACCCAACTTCTGTTTTAGAGGCACAAGCTATAAACCATCCATCCTAGTGAGAGTTGGTGTGTGGCTGGAGGTGTTTGCTGTTGGTGGCTGCTCCTTCCTCAGCACAGTGACCATGGCTCTTCCAGTTCTGGTGAGAAGGTACCATAGCGTGACTTCAGGGAAAGAAGGAGTGAGGGACCTGAAAATCCCTTTCTCATTCCTGCTTTAGAATATTTGGGGGTGCCTATGCTGCCCCTGAAGGAGATGCTGCTGCTGCAGAGGTTGGAGATAGATGGGGTAGGACACTTTCCACCACTGAGGTTCTCTGGGTGCACTGAGGGTCCCCATCACTTGTTTCTCCTGCTGTTTGTTGTTCCAGTGCTACAGGGCCACAGTCAAGCACTAGACAAGCACCAAAGAGAAGGCTCCACTGCCCCCATGCCTTTGGCCCCTATAAACAGCAAAGGTTTCTCTCAAGAGGAAACTTTGGTGTGCAGAAACGGTGTTTCTGCAGAGGAGAAGCGTTACTAAAGCTGGCCTGGGGTTGGGATTCTTTATGGTAAAAACAAGCCATCCAGCAGCTGGAGGAAGGCTCGCTGGCCAGCTTCCAGCCCCAGCCTGGTGGGGAACAGCTCCTGGCCCTCCCAGCTGCAGCGGAGCCGCGGCGAACGGAGCTGCTCTTGGGTTTCCAAAGAGCTGGGGTTGCCTGTTTCTGGGAGAAAAACACCTGCATCGCTTGCTTTCCTAATCCCCAGGCGGGAGAGCGGGGTTTACGACAGAAATAACTGGAGCCACGCTGCTCCAGTTTGGATCCAAGCTTTCCCCAAAGGTCTGGGAGGGTTGGTTTCTGGATCCTGGCTTGAACTCCCTTCATCCTTAGCTCATACACGGGTAGGTGTGGAGAGGCTGGATGGAAAGGAGCCGCCTGCAGCGGGGTTTTCATTCCTGTACGTGCGAGTGTGTAAGACCTGCAACCCTCGCGTCGACTCTTTGGGGAGAGCTCTCCCCTCGGGGGAAGGCAGGCAGCTTGTGCACAGGATTAGCTGGAGATCTGGGCCTCTCCGAACACGCCATGAGCGCTCCCACCTCTGCCCTGGCCTGGCCAAGCGTGCCCAGATGCCAGCAAGAGGCACAGCCTGAGTTCGTGCGATGCTGAACCTTTAACGATGAGCCAGGGGAGACAGGTATGCAAGAGCCTATTGTGGGTTGCCTTTTGTTTCAGTGGATTTTTGCCCCACTACGGATTTACTTCATACCCTCTTTGCTCGAGGGCTCTCTTCGGAGGCTGTATGCCAACATGACTCATGCCCGTCTCGTGCTTTTATCTGTCCCCCTTTGCTCTTCTGCCTGGCTCCAGACTCGCTCACAGCACTCCCTCTTCATTTTGGACCTGCCCCATCCTGCCTCCCTCCGCTCCCAGCCGAAGGCAACTCGGGGAGATTGCGTGTTGTTTCCCAACCGTGGAGCGAGAAGAAGCCTCAGTGTTAGTCCAAGGCCCTTCTCTGTCCTCCAGCAGCTCCTCTGCTGAGTGACTCCTGGTCCCGTGGTGGATGCACAGTGGAAGGCAGGGCTGGCAGCACTGGCAGTGGTGACTTGCAGCTCCCCTGCTCTGTGTTGCTGTTCCTTTTAAACCAACCGCAAAGGGAGGGGAGAGATTTTTATAAAATAAAATACCCTAGATGCGTATCTCTTGTGCAATGCCTATTAGAGTCTCACCTGCTTCCCCCTGGGGACTCTGGATGAGTGGCTTAAAAGGTTTACTGAAGGCTCTGTAATTACCTACCCTTTGCTCCAGTGGGCATATTATTCCACGGCAGAAACATTCATTGTGGAAGCACAGATGAGATCTGTGGCATCAGGAGGGATGAGGACCTTTCTCTCTTCCCATGGAGCTGCCAGGAGGTGACACAAGCTGCCCTCATGTCACTGAGGTTATAGCTGTCCCCGGTGGTGCTGTCAAGCGGTTGGGGCCGGGTCCCTGCCGCGTTTTCCCTGTTGGAGGAGTGGGAATGGGAGGAACCGGTTGCCTCGTGCTCGCAGTGCAAAGGCTGTCAGGTTGCTAAGCAGTGCTTTTTCAGAAACGAAATGCCAGCAGACGGGAGTTGTAGCAGGGCAGGACGTGGGAGAGCACAAAGAGAAATCCAGGCAATGTTTCTAAATTTGCAGCTGCGGCTCTGGATATAGCAGCACACGGAGCCCTTCGTCCTCAGCAGCGTCAGTGACAGCAGTGACATCCCTGAGCTGCAGCCCACGAGGAGCTGCTGCTGCCTGAGATGGGACAGGGGGTTGGGTTTAACACCCCTTTCGAAATGTAGCTCTAGGATGGACCTTAAGGTGGGCTTTTCTTTTCTTCTTTTGCCCCAGTAAAATCAGAGCTGGGTTTTTATTATCGATTCTGTCTCCCAGAGTCCAGTCTTACTTGGGGCAAATGCAATTCTTGCTGTAGTTTCTCTTTCTCCTGGTGGTTAAGGAGCAGAAGCTCATTTGGGGCAGGGAGAAGATGGGAGCATGGAGATTTCCCAGGAGAACAGGAAAGGGGAGTAGAAGGTAGGAATAGGGCAGCACAGCCTGGAAAATGGGCAAAGATTTGCAGGAGCAAAGAAGGTCAATTGAGTTTTCCTCCCCTGCCCCACCAGCTGAGCCAGATCCTGGGCCTGAGCTGATAATGGGAATCAGGTGGAGAAGGTTTCAACCCCATCAGCCAGCCCTGGGGTGGCCCAGGGCCTGAAGCTGGAAGCTAAAGGGACAGAAGCCCCTTGTGGTTTTTTATGTGTCCCAGGATGAGGTTCAGGCTCTTCTGGAGCCATGGCCGAGCACGAAATACAACTTTTCCTTGCACAGAAGTGGGATGTAAAGTGACCACATGCTGCAGGCAGTGCAGTAACTCCCAGCAATGCTCTGCTCTTCTCCCACCCTGGGAACAGAGGGGTTAAGGGCACAGCAAAGCTTAATGAACCACCGAGCTAAATTAAAACAGCTGGCTGGATTGACTTGGCCTGGCCGGGCTGGATGACTTATTGCTTCATAATCAGCTTTCTAAGTAGGCGCAGGTTCACTTGCAGGGTGGCTAGAGCAGGGAAGAAGGTCTTTGTGTTGGAATAAAGCTCATGAGCAACTGGCTTTTGTCCACTGCTTGCCCTTTGGGGCTCGGTGATCCCAGGCTTGGAGCTTGTTTGTAGCATGGACTTCGGGCAGGGTGTTTGCAGGGATGCACCTTTCCTAGGAGCTGCTCTCCACCACCCAGGCAGGTAAAGTGCTTTTCTTCCCCATTTTCTGGCTAAGCTGGGGAAAGGTCCCCAGCTGAGGTGATGAATTCCCCCGTGGGGGAGGATGGGGTGGTGGTATCTGGTCAGCTGTGGCATTTCTTCTTGTTTGATCCGGGAACTGGGCAGTGGTACAGGAAGGGCTTATCCCTCCCTGGAAAATCCACCCAGATAAAGCCTTTTTTGGCTTAGAAAGTAACTGGTGGGAGGGGGGGGGAGGAAATCAAATATGCGATTCGAGGGGGGGGAAATAATGTATGCAATTCAACATCCACGGATCCGTGTTCGCTTTTGGAAACGTTGCCTTTTCTGGGTGAATTACACCCATTTCTCCCCGACTGCAGCTTCAGCGCTGCAGTCTGCTTCTCACCTCCCCTTCCTCAGCCCCTGGGGCTGTTTGTACAAGCCAACAGGCTCTGAAGTGGAATTGGAGGTGTCCTTTAGGTGGTCACGATGCCTCCTGACGTTGCCCTGTTGTCACCCGCTGTGAGGGTGCTGCTGGCTCGGGCCGGGAAGAGGAACCGGTGAGGTTTGGAAGAGCTGTATCCAGGAATTTTATTCCGGATGTGGGAACTTCACGAGGGCAGTTGTGCTTTTAGTCGGAGAAAGGCTGCAGAGATAACACGGGGGAAACTAGTTTGGCAGCGTTGTGTAACAACCAGGGATCCTCTGGTGCACAGCTTTAGGGCTTAACTTTCATAAGCACCTGAAACCACCTCCAAGCCCTTCTGAGTCAGTGGGGACCAGAAAGAAACCCTCCTGAGAAGACAAAAAAAAAGAAAAAAGAAAAGACAACCTGCCTTTCTCCTGCTGGATCTGGTTCCTGACTGTGGAGTGAAGCTCTCGTGTAACTGAGTAATCCTGCTTTTTCCTGAATTGAATATTGAGTGTAACTTTGAATATTAATGGCTGTTGTGTAATCTGGGCTCTGTGCATCCCGCTCAGCAGAGCCTTTAACTCTGGAGCGTTTACTGCAGCAGGGAGTTCCCTCAGAACTCGGGAAGTTCCACAGACTTGTCCCAGTCAAATATCTCCTGGGGGACTGGAGATGGAGGCTTGTGGACTGGATTAGCCACCCTTTGTCCGTAGAGGATGCCGAATTCCCTCTCTCCTTCTCACCTCCCTGAGCCTCCAGGTTGCCTGGTCCTTGAGGCCAGGGCTCGGGCATTCACAGACTCAGTCTGGTTTCGAACCACCACAGGTCTCTGGCTTTTTTGGTTTAATTTGGTTTTTGAGAGCACCTGTAAACACCAAAGCAGAGGCAGAACTGCCCCTTGCAAAGGAACCCAGAGATCTGAGTGCTGAGATTGGGGCTGAGAAATAGGAGATCGTTGCCAGCTGGGTATGGAAGGGAACACTAGGAGGGGAGCCAAGTGACTTCTCCATCCTCTTCACGGTGCTCCTTCTGGCAAAGGCAGCTGGTATTTGTCAACCCCTCTGTGCCCTGTAATACCCTGTGGGCATCCTGCAGCATCTTCGGGAGCTCTGTGATGCAGTGATGTCGCACGTGAGAGCAAGTGACACCACGTCCTGGGAGGGTGGGGGTGGTATCTCTGCAAAGGACGGTGGCATTCACCCAGGGCTTTGCTGTGGGTTGGGGATGGGGTGTGAAGCTGCTCTTGAAGCAAGTGACAGCAGATTTCCTGCTGAAAGCCTTGCTGGGTTGATGACTAGCACCATCTAGGCCATGTAGGCAAACTACCACTCATGCCAATTTTTTGGTGAGGCTTCTGTAGGACAAGGGGGCAGTTGGCATTCCCAGAGTCGGACTGTCCCACTGGAGACTGCTCTGTCCCTTTGTGTCCAACAACCCAGCTTTCTCCCAGAGCACTTCTGAGATTGAACGGGGGCCCTTGTCTTCCCCTCCTTGGCCACCAAGGACATTGTAGGAGCTGAGGAATAAGGTGCTGATGTTGGTAATCAAAGCCTGAGTGGTCCATGAAGGCGCTGAGCATTAGGCTTCCTGAGACCTTGAGAGCACAATGAGTGGATTTTTGCTGAGGAACTTTAAAAACCCACCAACAACCCTTCCTTGATCTCAAAGGCTCTTCCCTTGTGAGCATCTTCTCTCGCTAATGAGGCATGAGACCTCTCAGCTCTTCTGCTTATGTCATGAAGTTAGGGATTCCCAGTACTCTCACAAATCTCTGTTTCAGAGCTGGGAGCTGTATTAAAGTATCCCCTCCATGTCCTGGATGAGGCCTCATTAGGGTCTGATTAGCTGTTGCATAATTTTCTGGCTTTCCCGGTGCCTTCCATCGCTCTCAAGCCAATGACCACGTGATGGTGAAGTCAGAACCTTGCAGTAAGACTTCTCCTTTTTGATAAGTCAGTGCTTTTGGAAACCTCTGTGCTTTTCTGAGTGAATTTTCCTGTCTTTTCCAAGAACTGGCAATTACGTATCACTCCGCGACGTTGTCCTTACCTCAGAACTTGCAAAATCTGGTTCCAGGTGCTGCTCTCTGCTTAACCTTCACCAGAAATCCCAACTGAAATGTATTTGTTTGACTTCCTTTCTCTGCTGCCCCTTTCCCTTTAAGGTGCCGTTGCACGTGAGCTGCTTTTTTAAGAAAGTCTTTGCTTTGAGCTTTTTCCAGGCCCTGCCTTGATGCCTGCTTGGTTTTATTCCATCCTTTTGTCTGTCCTATATTTCCCCCCCCCCCCTTGTGATGCTGCCTAAGATAGGAACAAGCCCACGTTGGGTTGCAAACCCACGGCAGGGGAAGCAGAACAAAGTGAGAGTTGCACGAAGCAGGAAATTTATTATCCCTCTCAAAAGCTGCTTTGATTGTCGGTGGAGCCACCGCAGCCGATGGAGCTGAAGCTCTTTAGGTCCTGTGGATGCTGGGGAAGAGTGGGGTCGATTTTTGTGTGCTGTCCCTCTTCCAAAGCAGCCTGTGGATGCCTCTTTGGGTTCAGCTTGTGTGGTTTCCTGACTGAGCGCTGAGGAAACATGAAATTTTGGGGTGTGCTGGTAGGTTTTGCTGATGGCAAGGGGAAACAAAGCCAGGGCAGAGTCTGGATGGACCCCGCTTGCACCCGGTGCCTGTGCTGAAACACCCAGTCTGTGAGATCGTGTATCTTGTGAAACTCTCCTCTTCCAAGAATGATTCCAAAGTGGGATCACTCTCCCACTTTGCAACTAAGGGGTGCTTGGTGACAAACAAGGAAATCCTCGAAGACGCAGTGTGCTGTGTGCCAGCCCTGTAGGTTGCTCATCACTCCAAAGGCTACAGGAGCTCCTGGAGGGACCAGCTCGTTCCAGGAGCGCTTTCCGAGCGAGTTGTACAACCCCAGGTGCTGGTCCTTCCCCGAGCAAATGGACTTAGCCCTGTTTGAGGTACACACACACACGTGCAGATGTTGGCAAGCCTCCCATGTGTGACTCGACAGGAAGGGTCTGGGGAGAGCACAGGGCTTTTCTTTGTTTTCCTCTGTTTTCTGACTCAGTGTGGGAGGAGGAAGCCAAGCTCGAGTGAGAGCAAGAGGTTAGGATGGAGGCCAGCAGAAGATAAGAGGGAAAGGGGAGCAAGGAAGTGCTTGACCAAAGGTTTGTGGTGCTCGTTAGTGAGTCTGGCTCAGCTGTGGAGTGTGAGTTGAGTTTGAGTCCTCTGCAGGACAGACCAGGTAGAGGTGAGGAAGCTCCAGCTCAGGACCATGGGAAAGGTCTCCAGAGCTTTGGTTCTGGGTCAGTGTTTCCTGGTGGGGGCATTCCAGAGGGAAACACGGTACTGATAATATGAGGGACTCTGTGGAAATAATGACCTGATACTTTCCACAGGAAAAAGGAAAGGAGAACAGCATGTGCTTTCACTTCAAAGGGGCTTTAATTATTTTGAAAGCTGAAGAAACTGACTTTGGACTTTCGTAGAGGATTTTCTTGTCCTTTTTCCTTACCTCTTCCCTGCCACTTCAATAATGGTCAGCCTGGTTGGAAAGTTCCTCTCTCCCCATGACAAAGCACACTCTGGGGGGGAAAAAAAACCTCTGCTTCTTCCCTGTAGCCAAAAGACCTAAACCTCCTTACTTTTGCTGCTTTTATTGCTCTTCTGGCCCCCTGTGATTGCAGTAAGTGCTGATAAAGGGTTATTTAAAGGTATTGTGAAATACAACGTTGTGTTCCCTGTCTTGCTCCTGAGTTTACAAATCTTTTGCTTCGTTTGGTTGTCATTTGGCTCCGTGGAATGGGACCAGTTGATGGAGACACCCTGGTAATGAGAGGGAATTTGCCATCATAGGAACAGCACTAATTGCCACGGGAGCTGCTGAGACTTAAACTGGGCTCTGAGCTTCAACTGGTGGGGTTGGGAATGCTGGAACCTCCCCAACAAACCCGTGCCTGGCTGGCCAGTGCTGTGGCTCGTACCCGTGCCTGGAGCAGGGCTGAGGTCTGTGAGCTGGGTGAAACAGGAGAAGCTTTGGTACTAAGGATGCTAAACCTTCCGCTAGCGTGTGTCTAGGAAATGGGAAGCTGCGTGTTCTGGCTGGTGTGGGGTTTGACAGGGAAGCACTGCTTACATTTATTGCTTTTGGGGCTTTTTTCCTGCTCTGGCTCCGGGTGGGGATATGATGGCAGGGCTGTTTGTTTTCAGGAGGGATGAAGGAGGGCGATGACTGATCAGCCCTTCACCTCCTGCTCCGGTGCCTGGTCCGGTGGAGAGCATCCTGGCTCTCAAACTAGTTTGAAAAGCGCTTTTTTTGTGGAAACCCCAGCACTGTGGGTGCTCACCTGCCACAGTGCCTTAGCAAGACACAGCCCCCAGCCATGAAAAGCTGTTTCTTGGGGACTCGAGCGTGGCCATGGGCTGCTTTAATGAGCTTTGGTGTGATTTAAGGCTCCTGTTGTGCACAACATCCTGCAGCCAGCCCAGGATGGCCCCTCCTCAGTCTGGGGACCACAGAGGCATCGTGCCTTCGCCACCAGGACAGGGATTGCCCCGGAGAGGGCGCGGGGCTGGAGACCAGCACCAACACCATGGCTGACCCCATGGCTCCACCATGGGATGGTGAGAGCACTGGGGTGTCTTCTGTTCTGTCTCATCCCTTGCTCTGCCAGATAACCTCCCCGGTTTTGCAGGGTTTCTATTTTTTTTTTAATTCATTTTAAACGTTTTTTTTTTCAATTTATAAAAGCACTTTAATGTTCTGTGTCTTGCTCCAGCCAGAGCTCCTTCCCCTCCCCTCCCGCCGTGGCTGGGGGGACCCCGCCGCTGTACAGCCCTGCTCACCCCGTGGACCGCAGCGCCTGCGGGGAGCCCGCGTTACCCATGACACGTCACGCAAACGGCCTCTCCGCGGCACCTGCCCACCTCCAGGGCTGCCGGTGAACCGGGGTCGGGCCGCTGGCACATGGCTGCGGGCGGGTTCTAGGCCCCAGCGGACTACACTCCCCAGAAGGCTTTGCGAGCGGTGGGCGAGCAGATCGTTCCCTATTGGTCGGCGGCGCCCCCGCTCCGCGCGGCTATTGGTCCCTGCGGAGCGGTGGGCGGAAGTGTGGGGTACGGCGGCCGCGGTGGCCCGGCGGCGGAGGGACGGGCGCTCCCGCCATGTAACGCGCCGCCGCC
>VZTM01034352.1:6269-92014 GCA_013400555.1 Jacana jacana | reverse complement strand
AAAAAAAAGGCAGTTTGCAGTGGTGTGCTTGTAATTA
The DNA here is from genome assembly GCA_013400555.1 of Jacana jacana. Taxonomy (NCBI): domain Eukaryota; kingdom Metazoa; phylum Chordata; class Aves; order Charadriiformes; family Jacanidae; genus Jacana; species Jacana jacana. The sequence goes on along the minus strand of VZTM01034352.1, from coordinate 91,977 downwards.
TTGGTGTATTCATCTCGAAGAAAAAGCAATCAAACTGCTCGGCTTTTTGTGCTGACGGGGAGCTGTGCTGGGAGATTGGTGACTCTTCCTGAAAGGAGATGTGGTTTTGAAAGAAGCCTGAAGTGTGGTTTACAAATGGGGAGAGGACTAATATCTCAGTCTCGCTGTTGCTTAGTGTGGAGCAGGAGTGGGGCAGTGGGGTCCTCTCCTCGCCCTCGTTTCTGTAGTTTCTCTCATGTGGGTTTTGCTGCGTCTGAATAAAACAGACAAAGGGATCCTTAATTCCTTCCAGTGTCAACACAGGAGGGGGATGCTCTTGGGTACGTGGCTGTGGTGTTGCCCAGCTGGTCCCCCCGCACTGGGGCAGCTGAAGGTGTTCTGAAAAAGCGGATTTTGGAGGGAGCTTGGACCCCTGCTCCCTCCCCAAAGGGCTCATGAAAAGGCATCAGCTGCTCCTGCCCCGGCTGCTGAAGAAAGAACCTTTTTTTAACATGGTACTGGGCTCATCCTCCACAAAGAGAATGCTCGTCTCGCCTGTACTGGTTTTCACTTTGCATCTTCTGTGATGTTTGTTTTATTCTGGGTTTTGTTTATTATTTTTTTATTCTGGTGGTGTTCTGTTGTTGTTTTTTTTTTTCCCTGAAGAAGCAACAGTTCTTTGATGTATTCTTATGCAGTATCAAAGCAACTTTAATAAAGAAGTTAAATTAGGTGTCTTGGTTCATACAACGAGACGGGCTCTCGTATATGTGTTATACTTTCCCAGTTACAGTTTACTCCTGGACTCTGAAGGGGCCAGACCCACCTGTGATCCCATTGCTTTAGCTGTTCTGGAGGGTTATTTTCTGTCCTTCTTCTGGATATACTCTTCAGAAAAACTCTGTATTCCCCGTTACGTTGAGGTAACTCTCCCTTGTGTCCCATGGGTGTACGCAACAAATACTTAATAAGAGGGACATGAATTCCCTCAGATGCAGTATAACCTCTCATCCAAACTGCTCTCTGCTCTGCTCCCCTTCTACAGCAGCCAAGGAGCAAATAAAACTTCTCCCCCCTGTAGTTAATGTATCTGATGTGAGACTGTTTGAAGTAGAGGGCACAGAGGATGCCCAGTATATCCTCCGAGCGGTGGCAGGAAGCGTGGCAGCCCTAAAGCCTGTAAACTCCGAAAACATCAGTAGGAACTCGGTCAGTCCAGTACTCCAGTACAGCCTGGCCCCTGGGAGAAGGATCCTTCCAGCTGCAAAGCTGTAATATATCTCCCACTTGACTTAAAACCAGCCATGATATGGGTGGTAATGCTTGTCCACAGTAGAGGTTGATGAGCTTTGAGATAAGGGTGAGGCACTGCCATTCTTGCAGATGACACCAAGTTGGGTGGGAGTGTTGATCTGCATGAGGGCAGGGAAGCTCTGCAGAGGGACTTGGATAGATGGTACCTATGGGCTGATGTTAATGGGCTTCACCAAGACCAAGTGCCAGGTCCTGCACTTGGGCCACAACAATCCCATGGATGGCTACAGGCTTGGGGAAGTGTGGCTGGAGCCGCCTGGTCTGAGGGTGCTGGGTGACAAGTGGCTAAACATGAGCCAGCAGTGTGCCCAGGTGGCCAAGGAGGCCAAGGGCATCCTGGCTTGTAGAAGAAATAATGTGACCAGCAGAAGGAGGGAGGGGATTGTCCCCCTGTGCTCAGCACTGGGGAGGCCACACCTTGAGTCTGGTGTCCAGTTCTGGGTACCTCAGCACAAGAGAGATCTGGAGGGGCTGGAGCGAGTACAGAGGAGGGACACGGAGCTGGGGAAGGGCCTGGGGAATCAATCTTGTGCGAATTGATTGAGGGAGTTGGGGTTGTTTAGTTTGAGGAAGAGGAGGCTGAAGGGAGACCTCATCCCTCTCTACAACTGCTTGAAAGGGCATTGTAGGAAGGTTGGTGCTGGTCTCTTCTCATGGGTAATTAGCAAGAGAAGGAGAGGGAATGGCTGCAAGCTGCAGCAGGGTAGGGTCAGGCTGGCCATGGGGAAAGAATTCTTCCCAGCAAGAGTGGTCAGAGCCTGTAATGGGCTGCCCAGGGTAGAGTCACCATCCCTGAGTGTGTTTCAGAGTGGATGAGATGTGATGTTGGGGGATCTGGTGTAGGGGAGAGCTTTGTAGAGCGGGGCTGATGGTTGGACTCCATGATCCCAAGGCTTTTTTCCAACCTGAACGATTCTGTGATTCTTACTGTCGGGAAGCAGCCTGGCCAACTAATAGCATTTAAATTCTGGCATGAAATCTGCCTGGATTTTTCAAGGGGGGGTGGGAGGGGGAGGAGGGGAAGAGGAAGGCAAAGCCTTTGCTGCTCTGAAATTCTGCCTCTAACGTGATTCCTGTGCGATTGCCTCCCGTTGCGTCAGTCGGCGCTGCTTGGTGCAGTGCTGCTGGTGGCTTTGGGGAGCGCTCTAGATAGACGTAGCGTGGGAACAATCACTCCTTTCCCTGCTCTTTCCCTGCTGACACGTATCCCTGGCACCCACGGCTCCGCAGAAGGGCAGGGTCGAGTCCTCCTGTCTCCTCAATGACCCCGTGCGGGTACAACCCTCCCCGGGGCGGGGGGGGGGCTGGTGGATGGCGATGCTCCGTGGCATCCCTGTCCCCTGCGCTGCCAGCAGGCGGATGCCAAAGGTGAATAGCAGACAGAGGAGAAGTCCTGGGAGAGTTTTAACACGGTTGCCCGGCCCCGAGCTGCCGTTCGGTCCCGCCGAGGTGTGGGAAGAGTCTCAAAGCGCCGCCACGCTCGGCAGCTGGTATTTTCTTCGAGTGCCGAGCAATTAATTTGGGCAAGCGTGGAGCTGTACGCTGTGGTAATTAACCAGGGAAAGCACCTTAGGCCAGCCTGAGGAGAGGTGGTGTGGGTGTCCTTCCTTTTGAGATGGTTCCTGGTAATTGCAGCAATCTTACCTGGCGGGATCGATGTAACATCCCTGTGCAGTCATGTATGTACGCCTGCCATTAGGCAGGTATTCTTAAAAATAGGTTAAATGCAATGGGCTCTGCCCAAAAAAGCACCTGCCCTAGGGCACCTTATTTAAATAAGAACGTGTAGCCCTCTGTAAACTGTCAGCAGTAATCCTTTTACAGGGCAGACTAAATTCTGCAGCTCTGACATGCAGACCCGTTCTCTTCCTTATATAGGGCTGGATAAAGTGCTGGGCAGTAATGAGATTGGAATAAAAGGCTTTGGTAACGAAGATGAACTGGCAGTTCCAGCTGAACCTTAAACTGATCCCTGCATCCAACGTGGGCTTGGGTCCGTCTCGCTGGGGTTGGACCCGATGCCTCTGTTTTGGAGCTTCTGCTCGTGACTAGTGTTGGGTCGCTCTGGCTGCCAGATGGCAACCCCAGTACCCTTTAGGTTTGCCCTTATTGAGGTTTGACAGGGCCCCAGCGAGGGGGCAGGGGGGGCATAAAATGCTAGCAGTTAATGCATATCAAAAGATTTTGAGTGTAATTCATCCCGATGGTTCTCATGCCAGAGTGGCTGGGTTTGGTTTTATTTCCTTGGAAGAAGTTTAAGCTGCGTTAATAGAAGCTGTTCTGTTCTGGAATAAGAGAATCTGTGTGGGATACCGAGTTAATTGAATTAATATAATTTTATCTGGCTTAATTTGTAGCGTATTTTATACTTCCTTTGTGCAGGCAGGATTATTAGTGTTCTGCTTAACAGTATCTGTGGGAGTACTGTTTTGTGTAGTCAGATATGGTCAAGGAAAAACCTCATCTCTGCTGCCTGGTCTGTCCTCGGTGAATTTATACATCAGCACCAGAAAACCCTGCAGGAAGGGCCTGAATCCTCTGGCAGATATCAGTGCTAGAAAAGCCTCAGCCTAAATGACTGATGTGGGCACGCTGTGGCCGGAGTCAAGAGGAGAGCAAAGGCAGCAGCTGAGGTCATTTTATTTAGTTTGATGTTCACTCTCTTAGAAGAGACAGGGGTGAGATCAGGAGGAGAAAGAGAACTTGAAAGAGAGGAGGCTGGGGTTTGGCTGAGGGGGCTGCTCACCAAGAGGCAGTGGGAACCGAAGGAACCTTCAGTCATTCCGCGCTGGCATCTCCAGGCAGCTCCAGCAGGGACTTGCTCTGCTCTGTTTTCCTAAAAGACATGGAGGTTGGAGGAGGGTGCAGGCAGGGGAAGGAGGCGGCAGTGAGTGGGTGGTTTGATTTTTACCTGGGTGCACCTGAGCTGTTCCTCGTGCAGCAGTACGAGCCCGAGTGGGTGAACGTGGAACAACTTAGAAACATGTATTTTATTTTTTTTTTTAATAGTGACTCATTGCAACTTACCCAAAGTGACCTGATTTAGTTAAATGAGGCTAAATATAACCCATGTGAAAAGTACTGACATGTGGGAGGAGACGACAGCAGTTGGCTCTCAGCCTCTCTGTTCTGCAGGGAACATCTTTCACGACTGGTGACTAATAATTTTTACTCTTGCTGGCTTTGGAAATAACATCCCTGCTCCATTACCCCCTTGTAGGGAGACGATGAAAATGCTCTGTTCCTAATCCATTGCTTCTTATCTGCCTTTCTGAATTTCAGCTTACTGCTATGGACAGTGCTATCACCCTGTGGCAGTTCCTCCTCCAGCTCCTCCAAGAGCCTCAGAACAAGAACATCATCTGTTGGACCTCCAACGACGGGGAGTTCAAACTGCTGCAGGCAGAGGAGGTGGCCAGGCTCTGGGGAATCCGCAAGAACAAGCCCAGCATGAACTATGATAAACTCAGCCGTGCTCTCAGATACTATTACGTGAAGGTAACAAAGTCTGTAAATCCACCCCAGATCTTTATCCATCTTACCAGCTTCTGCCTAATGAGCTTTGTTTCCTTTTTCATTCTCTTCAAGGGGATAGGTGTCACTTCTGTCTCCCGGACTTAAGGCATGCTAGTTTATGTTTAGAGGGTTTTTTTTCTCTTTCATTTATCATTGTGCTGCAGTTCCTCCCCCTGATTTCCTAAGGTTCTAGAGAGCTTTCTGCAAAATGTTGTCGTCTTTGCTCGCACGAATCTGCCTCTGAATACTAATCCCCTTCCCCAAAAGACGTGCCCTTGCAAGGGTTAAAATCCCCAGCACTCCAGTTGAACAGGAGAATTAGTACTGAGATGGTGAATATTGCACTGCTTTGAGATCTTTGCTGCAATGGGAAGGGGCTATCAAAGTAAGGATTTCCAGTGAAGCAGCCCCTTTTTCTCCTCGTGTTTGTTCAAGAGTGGCACCTCTGATGTGGGCAGTGGGTTTAGTCCAGCAGAGCAAGATGCTTCTGTTATTTAACAAATGTCTTCTAATAAGTCAGAGCCTTTCCTTAGAGCACAGGTAGTGTCAGAACCACGGTGTGGGAGTCTTCCCTTCGTTTCAACACGCCATTTATCCCACAACTGCTGCCGTGTGGGCGTCCCAGCGAAAAAACACACCCGGGTTTCTGAGGAACCTGTCAGTTTGCAGCCGGTGGTACCTTGCTCATTGTCATTGAGTTTATTGTTGGGTAGCACAAACGGGAGCTGGTGCCGAGAGGGCTCGGTAATAATGATGGTACAACAAATACAAACCTTCTGGAGTCCAGGGTGTGTGTGTGGCGTTTCCCTTCGGAGCAAAACGGGTTTGAGGTGGGCTGCTTTGTGGTTGTTGAAGGGGCTGGTTAGCCTGCGTCCTGCTGACTAGTTCAGCTGCTTGTTTTCTTGTATTATCAGCTGATGAAGAGCAAAGGTGGCTCCATTTGAAGCATCAGCTCTCCATTCTGCAAACTTTACAGCCTCAGTTCTCTGGGTCCTCCTCTTGGATTGCACCCACTGCCCCCGGGGCGGTGGTCTTTGAGGAGGGTGATGGGTATGGTTTTGTTTCTGAGGTGATGTTTTAAAAAGCCATTAAGCTGAATAGTTTGTTGGTTTTGATATTGTTTGTCACTGTTGTTAGAATCATAGAATCATAGAATCATTTAGGTTGGAAGAGACCCCTGGGATCATCAAGTCCAACCATCAGCCCCACTCTACAAGTTCTCCCCTACACCAGATCCCTCAACACCACATCTAATCTGCTCTTAAACACAGTCAGGGATGGGGACTCCACCCCCTCCCTGGGCAGCTGATTCCACTGACTGACCACTCTCTCCGTGAAAAATTTTTTCCTAATGTCCAGCCTAACCCTCCCCTGCTGCAGCTTGCAGCCATTCCCTCTCCTTCTATCGCTCATTGCCCGTGAGAAGAGACCAGCACCAATATCTCTACAGTGCCCTTTCAAGCAGTTGTAGAGAGTGATGAGGTCTCCCCTCACCCTCCTCTTCCTCAGACTAAACAACCCCAACTCCCTCAATCGATCCTCATAAGCCTTATTCTCCAGGCCTCTCACCAGCTTTGTTGCCCTCCTCTGTACTCGCTCTAGCACCTCGATATCTCTCTTGTGCTGAGGTGCCCAGAACTGGACACAATACTCAAGGTGTGGCCTAACCAGTGCTGAGTACAGGGGGAAATTGTAGTTAGTGTATGTAAAGTTAGTGTATTTAATGTTAGGTTAAACTCACCTGTGTTAGTGATTTGTCTGCAGGCTCTGGCAGTAATACTTGGGGAGCATGACTGAGTTGGGAGAATGTGGTGTGTTTGGAAAAGGACAAAAGAAATATTTTTTGAGGAAAGATTACAGGCTATCTAATTCCTCAGTCTATTTTAGGCAACGTTTGTAGGAAGAAAATGAATCCGATGGAGGCCTAAGTGTGTGTATCTTCTTACCCACAGAACATCATTAAAAAAGTGAACGGTAAGAAGTTTGTGTACAAGTTTGTTTCCTACCCGGAGATCTTAAATATGGATCCGCTGGTCGTGGGCCGTATCGAAGGAGACCCTGAACTGGCTGGTTTTACAGAAGTCAGCAGCGCTCCAAAGGATGTGGAAAGCTGTGGGAAGGAGAAGTCTCAGTCGTGTGCTAAGTCCTCCAGCCGCAATGACTATATCCACTCAGGCCTCTACTCCTCCTTCACGCTGAACTCCCTGAACTCTTCCAGCGTAAAGCTCTTCAGGTCCATCAAGATCGAGAATCCAGCAGAGAAGCTGGCGGAGAAGAAACCTGCTCAGGATCCGACCCCCTCTGTCATCAAGTTTGTCACCATGCCCTCCAAAAAGCCTTCCTCCGTCCCCTTGGTCTCCACCACTTCAGCAGTCCCTGTCACTTCCACCGCCTCCGCCACGTCCACCGCTTCCTCTCTTCCCATGGGATCAGAAGAAACTCTCCAGACCTTGGAGACGCTTGTTCTACCCAAGTTAACTGTCCCTGAAGCTCCAGCACCTTTGCCAAACTTAACCACCAGCTTCACCCCGACTCCCCCCATATCCTCGGTTTCTCCCACACTGCAAGTCCCTTCCTCACCCCCGTCGCCCCCCCTGAGCTCTAACCCTGACCTGGACATTGACACAGACATTGAATCCGTGGCTTCTCAGCAGCTGGAGCAGGCTCAGAGCCTTCAGCATCAATCCCCGGAGCCCAAAGAGCAGGATTCCTCGGTGCTGGAGAAGGAATTTGCCAATCACCTCTCCAGATCCAAAAAACCCAAAGGGCTGGAGTTGGCTCCTACTCTGGTTATTACAGGCAGCGACCCAAGTCCTCTCGGGATTCTGAGTCCTTCTCTCCCAACTGCTTCTCTTACTCCAGCACTTTTCTCCCAGGTAACCTCATTCCCTTGCTGTTGGGTGGGTTGGGGTGGTTTTTTCTTTAAGTAACAATAGCAGTGATGTTTTTGAAATGCTAAGGGAAGGCAAGTGAGAAGTGAATAGTGAGGAATTGTGTCTGGAGTTCTGAAGCTCAGGGTGTCACTCCCCTTTTTCTTATGAAACAGAAAGTTTATTCACGGTCGGTTTGTCAGTGGTTCCCGTCTGTGCAGGGTTTGCATGTGGAGGCAAAACCCAGACCAGCACCAACAGGATCCTTTGTAAATCCTGCCAGGGTGATACTGGATTATTTAAAAAAGCAAGCCTAAACCCTGCCCTGATCCTCGGGGCTGATTCTGAAAGGGCTTTAAAAGTAGAGAACCTTGGAGGTGTGTGTGTGTTCAGCGGCTTTGGTTGATGCCGTTTGCTTACGACCCGAGTATTGTGATTTAACAGCAGGGAGAGCAGCCACTGAATTTGGTTGTTATCATCGTGTGGGAAAGGAAAGCTCTTGTGCCTCGAGGCAAATTCAGAAGAGAAGGGAGCCCGAGCAGGCTCTTGAGTTGCTGTGTTTATATTCAGCCTCTGTCCTGTGATAAGTTGGAACTGGAGCGAAGCTGTAAGGGAAACTGCTGATTAAAGCTGAAATGGCTGAAGGCAGGGGGGAATAAAACCCCATAAAATCAAGTGCAGTTACTCTTTTGGCACCTCTCAGAGCGTTTGGGCGGTGAACCTGGAACATCCAGAACGTTCAGAAGCTGGATGTAAATGCCTTTTGTTGGGGTGTCCATTGTCGGTGTCGCCCAGCCTGTGCCCGTGCCTGGGCTCTGCCCTGTTGGAATCCGCGGGGTGGGTTTTCCAGAGCCCGGTGCAGGTGCTGGGTGTCACTGGGAGGAGTGGATTTCCTGCGGGTCACAGCGGGATTTGGCTGCTGTTGGGAAAAGAGGAATGATGGGGAGGGAGAGCCGGATGGCGGCGGGGTTTGGAGGCAGGAGGAAAAGGAGGAGGGAGGGAGGGAGGAGGGAATGGGAGTTCCTGAGATTTGGACCCAGCCCTCTGCAGCTGCAGGAGCAGGGACTATTGGGGCTGGATTTCCGCCTGCTCTGCCTTCCTTGGGACGGATTTCACACAGGCTCACCCTCTCCTTGTGTTTTCCAGACTCCCATCTTGCTGACCCCGAGTCCCTTGCTCTCCAGCATCCACTTCTGGAGCACGCTCAGCCCCGTGGCTCCCCTCAGCCCTGCCAGGTTGCAAGGTGCTAACACCCTCTTTCAGGTAAGTTCCAGCAATTTCAGGCAATCTCTGCCTTGGCAGCGCCTTCCTCAGCAGATCAGGAGCCCAGATAGCTGCTGTAGAAGCAAAATAGTGATCTTTCTGTTTGCTATCCCCTATGTTAGCTTTGGAGAGCATTGAATTGTTGTGTCTACCCAGTTTTATTTAAGCATGTTGTAAATGTTGGTATTTCAGAGATGTTTTAAATGAACAGCAGGCTGGGCTGTACTTAGAGAGAGGTTTGGGGTTTTTTAGGTCTGTCCTTCCCGTTAAGCATGCCTCCCTGTAACTTTACTGGTTGAGAGTTTCCTGGAAATTGAATTTTGCTGCTCTCTTGTTTCTTATAATCATCTGTTAAAACACATTAATTAAATCTCACCACTAGTAGGAAGGAAGGTTGTGCGTGTGTGATCCCTGTGGCCTGGCCTCTGCCCAGGGAGGGGGGTTGAGTCCCCATCCCTGAACGTGTTTCAGAGTCAATGGGATGTGGTGTTGGGGGATCTGGTGCAGGGGAGAGCTTTGTAGAGCAGGGCTGATGGTTGGACTCCATGATCCCAGGGGTCTCTTCCAACCTGAATGATTATATGATACACAGCACGGTTCTTTATGATCTCTATGTGCAGCTGCTTTCTGTTTGGGTGTTCTCAGCCCCAAGGTTTTTAATATTTTTGTTTAACTATTACTTAAGAAAAATAGTCCCCTATATTCAAAAAAGAAATCCTTTAGCTGTAATTACTCATGCTCTTCCTTCACCTTCTGACCTGGAATAACCACGTCTCTTGCCTGAGTCTGCTTTGGCAAAGGGTAAAATTTAACTAGTTGTCTTCTGGGTTTCTCTCTGTCATCTCCATGGAGATGAAGGAAGTAGCTTATATGTACTGCGAGGATGGGGAATAAACGAGTAGGTCTGAAAACACATTGGAGGTTTTTCTCTACAAATAGCTGGCAATTAACTGAGGAACAATTTACTCCATGGTTTCCCAACAACCTGCATTCAAGCCATTTATTAGTTGAGGCCCTGGGCAGTGCAGGTGGGCTGTCACCTCCTGGTGACACTGGCTGTAGCGCTCTGTGACGGGGTGGCATTGAAAAAGTAAATCACTTGGGGGAAACCCAGAAGATTCTTCGAAAGTTTGGGGTTGTTGGTTTTTTGGTTGTTTGGTTTGTTTTTTTTTTTTCCTTTTTTCTTTGTTGGGTTTTGGTTTTGGGTTTGTTTTTTTATTTTCCTGGGGGAGCTTCTGACATGCAGCCATGGGAGGAACCGTAAACGAAAGCGGCCCCTTCCCTAATGGCTTGTGTTTTGTCTCTTAGTTTCCATCAGTGCTGAACAGTCACGGCCCATTTACTCTCTCGGGACTGGATGGACCCTCTACCCCCGGCCCGTTTTCCCCTGACCTGCAGAAGACATAGCACACGAACTGATGGGAAGGACGTATTGGCAAGCAAGGGAAAGACATGACACTTACATTTAACCGTGTTTTTTAAAGGAGCAATTTATAATTCCACAGAGATTATCAACAATCATAGTTTTTGCCATTCCCAAGTAAAATGCCTTTTTTTTTGTTTGTTTTTGTTTTTTTTGTTGCAAAATCCTCCTTTTTTTGAAGACCCAGGTTGGGAATGTATATGCAAACGCCTTAATAGGAGCTGAAGCTCCGGTCTCTTCTCTTCCCTCCTCGGTTTGGAAGATTCACTCTGCTCAAAGGGACTTTTCGGTTGGTGTTGCCGTACCTGACTCTGCACCGATGGCAGCAAACGGGAGCAGAGAAGTCTTTTTCTCTGTGACTCTTGGAAAACAAAACAAAACAAACCCCCAACCCCTCTTTTCTGCTGCTTCCTCTGCTTGGCAAGAAGAAACCTAACGGTGATGGAAGCTGGCATTCCAGGAAACGCTTGGGAAAAGGGGTGTGCGCATCGGCTTTGCCTCGAGGCCGGATAACTTCTGCAGCAACAGAACAGCCCACGTCTTTTCTGCTGTAAAAACATCTGGTCTTTTTGCAGGGAGAAGTCTTCAAGGAGTGCTCAAGGATTGTGGGACTGAGATATGGATGATTTTTGAACGGCAGCCGTAGGCCCGCAGTCCGGCCCCGCCGAGGAGCGGTCGGGCTGGAAGAGGAATGAATGGTGGGATTAAGTTCCTTTCAGTTCTCGGGAAGTTTGAATGCTGAAGTCCAAACATTTCTTGTGCCAGAGACCTGTTACCAAGCCCATCGCCTCCCTGCTAGAAGATTAGCAGGATTTTATGAGGTTTTGAGGGTGCATTTATGAGGTTGCTGCCTGATGCTCGAGTTTCAGACCCAAACAGTGGGCGAGAACACTAAGGCCTGAGCATTAACGTTACCGCTCTTCTCCCACCGTTGAAGTGGAGAAGCTCCTCTTCTACCAGCACTTAGCTCCAGTTTTGCATTAGATCGGTTGCTTTTGTTCTTGGGGTCCTTTTTCATTTGAGGAAGCTCTCAGACCCAAAACGTGGTAGGCTAAAGGGAGAGGGGGAACCACGGCGTGTCACCTTCGGTGCCAGTTTCCGCCTGTGTGCGGGTTGGGACGGGGTTCCTTTCCCTCCGAAACGCTGACGAAATGAAACTTGTAGGTAGGTTTTTTTACACCTGGAGAGGCCTTTTAAGAGAACTGAGGAATGGAAGGAGAGAATCTCCCTCTCCCAGCCCCCTCGGAGGCTGCGTTTTTGGGGCAGTTGGTGCTGGGCAGGGGGTGCATCCGATGCCAGGCAGCAACTTCTCTTTGCCCCACCACGTGATGGAGTTGGGGATGTAGAATAACCTCCTCCATGCAGTACCCGCTAGGATGTGGATGGAGACCGTCTCTCTCCTTTGGCATTCCTCGCTGGCTGTCTCCAAAGTTTTCCTGAGCAGAGGAGCTTTGTACCTTTCCAGCAGGAAAAGAGGAGCTGGCAGTGTCCGCTGTACATACCGCGCCTCTCGTACCCAGCAGTGGGGAACTCGAGCTTTCCAGAGTTTTCCTTTTGCCACTTTTGTAGACTCTGAATTCACTTTAAAGCGTATGACAATACCCAAGGCTTAATTTACTGCAGTTGACGTTACCTTTCTATATTCTAGCTTGGAAATACGTAAGCCACTCGGTGTGTTCCTGACACGACACCCCTGGGCAGGAGGGCGTCACGGAGTTGCTGTTTTGGGCATTGTTCATCCCCAAAGTCCCCCTCCCGGTGGGGATACGGTGGGGGAAAGAATATGCCTGGCTTTAGGTGGAGGTGGCAGGGAGTGAGCTCGGGTCGTGAACCGTCTTCCCTGCAGGGTTACGTCGGGGGAGATAATTCTGCTCCACATCGAGATGCCGGAGAAAGTTCCTGTGCCAGCGGCTCCTGAAATGACAATGTGCAATATTGACCTTTTGTTGTTGTTCTTGTTGTTGTTGTTGTTCTTTCTTTGTTTCTTTTGGGGTTGTTGGTTTTTGTTAAATGCAGAAAGAGAACTGCAAAAAGTTTGTAATTAGGAGCAGGCACCTGGAATTTTCTGGTTGGGGTGGTGGCTTACCAGTCTGCTCTAGAAAATATATATAGCTATGTATAAACAGCAGCACTTTGAATGGTGGTTTGAGGTTGGCCAATTTGATGCCCACCGAGTGCGTGGACTTGAGAGCAGCCTTGTAGCCTAGGGTTAGAATTTAAAAATAATTAATGAGCACTAAGGACTTGCAATTTAATTGCTTCCCTTTCCTTGTCCCCCGCTCCCCTCCCCGACCTCCATGGAGAAAAGCCAAGTTTATTTGTCTAAAAGTCGTGTGTGTGCACGCATGCACTTAAATACTTTTTTTGTAAACTGCATCACTTTCAGGACAGGTTTGGGAGAGACCCGAGGGGTGCCCTAGGTTGTGGGTTGTGCTGGTTTGATGCTCTTCTCCAGGGGAGGTTGTGCTTCCCCGGGCCGGTCTGTGAGATACTCCCGACCCCTGGGAAGATCTTCTGTGGAGAAAGTCCAGGTGAAAACGCAGCCTGTGGGTGTTGGGCTCAGGCTGGTAATACCCAACTCCCTGATGGGGGTTTGAGGGGTGGGGGGGCACCCAGAAGATCATTGATTTTTGCTTCTTAAGCACCTGCCTAAGGAAATAGAAGCCGGGTTTATAAACTCAGGAGAGAGTTGGGAAAGCGAGTTGGGAGAGGAGAGGCTTGCTCACCTTTTCTCCATTGCAACTTTCAGGTCGCTTAAGGTAATGTTATCTTGTATATATGCTGCCTGGTTAAACACACGTTGACTAACAAGTACAGAACTGCCAGCTTTTCCGGCTCGCGTTCCTGGGAGAGCACTGGGTTATCTGAATTGCTGGTGCTGTTACCAGCTCCCTTCAGGAGCACTTTGCAGCTCGTTGCAACTTGTTTTTAATTTAGTGTAGGCAAGGTGGGGGTTAATATAGGCTCTTTTAATAATTAGCAGTCTGTTAGATGGGTATGGTGCCGTGTTGGTTCTAAATGATAATAATACTGCAGCATTAGAGAAATGTTTTGTTAAAATCCTGTTGCTGAAGTGGCCATGGTGTTGTGGGACGCTTGGTGGTGAACCCAGGGCTGGTGGTGGACTTATAGTGGGCGAGCGTGGAGGCTGAGCGTCTCTCTCGCTCCTGGCAATCTCTTTCGTGTCACTGCTGCTGGCTGACAGGGCTGCTGAGCCGGAGAGCTTGTCCCACCGCTGCTGTGCCCCCTTGTCTGCCTTTCCTCGGGACGCTGAGCTGTCGGGATGCCACCAGCAGCGACGGCCCGCGGGGAGCAGAACCGCCTGCGGAACACCCTGCGGTTACCGAAGCCTGTTCTGGGCTTACCTGTTGTCAGGGAACGTGACCCATTGTAGTGAGGGGGAGGGAGGAAAGGGGTTTTATTTTTATTTTGGGTTTTCTTAACAGCAGCTTAAATCTAGATCCTCGTTTCAGAAAGCCGGTCTTCAGCAGCGACAGCTGAATGTAATTCCTATGCACTGTCTTTGGCACATCCAAGTTGCGTTTTGCAATAGGTCAGGAAGTGACAAAATTCCTGGAATTGTGGAGAATCCCTTGGTTTTAACTTAGAGCACCCTAAGGCTTCAGTATCCCATGGAGCGGGCGCTGTAACACGAAAGGCTCTGGCTGTTGGGTGGTTGGTTTGGGATCGTTTGGCAGAGCCCAGCCCAGAGACCTGGGGGGTGTCTCCCACTCTGGAGACATTCAAACCCCACGTTCCTGTGGGACCTGCTCTGGGTGGCCCTGCTCTGCCAGGGGGTTGGACTGGTTGATCTCCAGAGGTCCCTTCCAACCCCGCAGCATTCTGTGGTCATTTCTCCCTCCAATACGTTTTCAAACCTCAGCTCCTTAGTGACTAGGTCCTTCTTGGTTTGTACAGAGTTCATTTTAGCCACCCTGAAGGCTGTTTATGTGCGTATCTTCCTTTATGCAGCTCTTTGAAGTGCGGTGAGATGCATTAATGCCAGATTCCCTGGTGGCTTCAGCTTTCCCTCGGGACCCTCTGCAGGCTGGGACGTGCTGCCAGCGCCAGCCTGGTGCGTTGAGGCTGTTTCTCAGGTGAGCACAGGGTCCTGGTCCCTTTTGGTAGCAGTTTTTTTTACCCCTGAGGTCAGAACCCATAAGTTCTGACAGTCTCTTCTCTCCCCATGGTTTATTCATATCTCTTTTAGTTACCTTGATAGCGTTTGGTGTATGTACTCATGTTTTACTATACGACTTAACCTCTTCCATTTTTAAGGCGTATTTGTTTACAAGACACATCTCAGTGTTGTATCAAGAGCTCTCCTGGTATTGTCAGCTCTGAAACTAAACTACATCAGTAGTTAAGGGACATTGTCCAGGGTGACAGGTATTTTAAAACTTGACGTTTTGAGTTTTAAGGCGTCCGTACCCATTTTCGTTCTGTTTCGTTCCTTACTCCTCCCGTGTCCGAAACGCCACGTACCTTCTGGCCTCCCAGCCGGGTCCTGGCTGGGGAGAGTTTAATTTGTCTTAATAATCCTGGAGCAGGGATTGCAAACGACCAGCCTGAGAGCCTCCCCCCTCCACCCCGGGTCCCCCACCCGGCAGCTAAGTTGGGGGTGCATTAGAATTCGCAGTCGTGTTGCTTAGAAGCCATTTGGGATGGTTTTTTGATGAGCTGTAGTCTAAGTCTTGCCGAAACAGGAAGTTTTATGGTTTGATTTGAATTTAATTAAGCGGTAATTGGCAACGGCTGCTGTTTAGTCTGGGCTGTATTAGCAAATCTGCTTCGTGTGGAAGCCTCTGGCTGGCGCCGTCCCGCTGAGGGGTGGTTCATGTGTGATGGGCTGAAGGTGCTCCCCCAAAATCCCAGGCTTGTCCCATGGAGATGGAAAGACAAGACACAGTGAGGGTCGTTTTTACACCCCATCCTTTGGGGCTGGGACAGCCAGAAGGTTTTCTCTTGGATCCACCTCTGTGGCCACGGCGTTGGGCTTCCAGGAGCCCTTCCTAAAAGCTGGTTCCAGACAAGGAAGAATTTTTGAAAAAGGGAACCAAATCTTTTCTTCCTTAGCCTGCTTTTGGTTGTAAGGATGGAGCAGAGGAGCCACAAAGCCTCAGTCGTGGCGGTGCTGCCGTGTTTCTGCTGTCCCTGCTTGTCACAGCCCTGTCCCGGTGCCACCTCCAGCAGAAAGGCTGAGCTTTGGGTTTGGGTCTCCAGTGGATCTCCAGCTGGAGATATAATCCAGGTATTATTCTTGCCGTTGT
Source organism: Jacana jacana (assembly GCA_013400555.1). Lineage (NCBI taxonomy): Eukaryota > Metazoa > Chordata > Aves > Charadriiformes > Jacanidae > Jacana > Jacana jacana. Next base: position 76,342 of record VZTM01034352.1, on the reverse strand, counting down.
ACAAAGGGAAAAAAAAAATAAGGGAGAAATGTTTTTGCTGCAGATGGTTGATAAATCTTTTTGGAGGATGTGGCTCTGTCCACCCATAACCGGGCTTTGCTTTGCGAAACCAAACGTGACCCGGGAGGTGAGAGACCTGGGCAGAGCCCAACGTTCTTCTGGAGTGTGTGCACTAATGCAGGTCCCCTGTGAGACAGCAAGCTGTCTGCTGCCTGGAAATTATTCTACCAAAAATAAAAAAATATTTAAAAAAATATATATAAAAGAAAAAGAAAAGGTAAAACTGACAAAGGCAAAGCAGGCAAAACTGATTTTATTTTTATTTCCCCCTCCCAAAGAATGTAGGAGACTTTGACTGGGGGGGGCTGTTCCAGGCACCTGAGAAAAGAATCCTTGGAGAGGGTGGAAAAATACCCCTAAAACCTTCTCTTTACAGCTGCATCCTGGCGTGGGGCTGGGAGAGCTCTCCCCGTGTGAACACGCGTGTGCAGGCGTGCTCGCTGCCCGGGAAGGGGGTGTTCCTCAGTGTCAGTAACTGATTGATGCTCCAGAAAACACCACTCTCTGCAGTTGCCACTTTTAGATGTTTTGCCCACGCTGGGGAGGGGTTCCCAGGGCTTTTTCCCCCCCCTTTTTTCCCTTTTTTCTGGTTTTTTTTCTTTATATCTCTTTTCCTTAGCACTCAGATCAGTTCTGCCACTGGGTGCAGACTAAGGAGCTGCCAAAGCTTATTTTTGTAATTGGACACTGTTGTGTGGCACATTTTCTGGCAAAAAAAAGACAAAAAAAAGGTGTCTTAAAAGTGTCTTTGAATGGTTTTATGTTCCTGGAACAAAAGTTCAGACTTTCTGGTTGTTCTTTTTTTTTCACTTCAAACACTTGCTTCTCTGGTGAGACCGCGCGTTGCGGAGGGTTTTCATCTCAAAATTAGGGTTTGGTTGTTTGGTTTTTTTTGGCAGGGGGTGTAACAGGATAAGGAGGAACCTTCAGAAAAGGAGGGGGTCTTTTAATGGGGAGGGCAGAGGAGGGGGGAGCAGGGCAGGGAGGGGAGCCCAGCTCCTTCAGCGGGCGCAGGCGGCGGCGCTGTACTGATAACTGGAAGCTGGTTGGGGTTTTTTTTTTACTATTTGTTTGTTTGTTGAGGGTTCTTTTTTTAAATTTTGGGTTATTGTGATTTTTTTTTACCTTTTTTTTTTCCCTTCTTTGTTTTTTTTTTTCCCTGCAAATGGGATGGCTTTGAGGACAGGCTCTGCATGGTTCCTGCTGTGTGCTGGGGGCGGGGGGGGACGGTACCTGGCTTCGCTCTAGGCTCCTTGGGAGGCGTTGGGGGTTTTTTGGGGGGGCTAGCATGTCTTAAACCTTCAGGCTTTGAGAAAATGGCTTTATAGAATTAATTGTGTTGACTTTTTGTTGGTTTTTTTTTTTGTTCTGCTGTTGTTCAGTTGCACAGAGTTTTATCTAGATGATGTGCTAGTTTTAACGTTAATTCTCTGTGAACAGGGTTGAGATGATTCGTTGTAGTTTTAAAGGTTTTTAAAAAAAAAAGAAAAAAGAAAAAGGTTAAAAAAAAAATAAAAATAGTTGTATTCTAAAACTCCCTTTTAAAAAATCCTGTTTGTATTCTGTTGCAGTGTTACCAGATGGCCTTATGTACGTCACAGTGTTTTGTGATAAGTACAGTAGCACATTTAATGCTTATCTCTGCCCCCCCTCCCCTCTGTTTTTATTGCTGAGAAGTATATTCTTAATAAGAGAGGACTAAATGAGACGAATTCTAGCAGCAGATAGGGTAAGGGTAGTGCTTGTCTCCTCCTAAGGTCTGTCAGGGCAGCTGGAGTTCAGCTGGGGCTCTGAAGAAGGGTTGTTGAGCAGCGTGAGGCTTTGTCCCGGGAATTCTGAGCATCCTTGGGCGCATCCTGGGCCAGAACCTCCTGAATCGGGAGAGATCCCTCCTGACCTGCGCCGGGGGGATGATGGGGGTCCCTGCACTCAGTCTCTCCAGGGCTCAGGAGGGTTTGGGGGAGGGAAGTTGAACTGAAATTGTAGAGAACTGGAACCCGACCAGCTGTGGTAAGGTTGTTCTGTTCGTTTCCAAAGTGCACGTCTGTTTTGGAGGGTGACGTTCTGCCGCCTCCAGTGTCTGCTCCTCCGTCGAATTTCGAGGTGTAGCCCTGGGCTCTTTGTGAAGGGGCCAGGTGGTGCCTGTGGTGGGATTCCTGCTGCACCAGCTCCGCCTGGGGCACACACTGGTGTCCCTCCATCCTCTCTTCAGCTCGGGAAGGCATTCCATTTCCCTTCCCTGAAATCCTACCGGAACCACCGGTGGTAGAAATCACATTGAAAGCAGCAGAGGTAACTCTTTCTGTTACTCTTTCCAGAACAGAACTGCATTTTTGTTTTTATTAATATATATATATATATATATTTATGCATATATATAGTCAAGAGACAAAGCGAGTTATGTTGTGGTGAGTGTCTCAACTTCCTGAACTGGAGACTTTTTCTAGACATGGTCTTTTAGAGACAACACCGCTTTGGTGCTCTCGTTACGGTTGGGTTAAACTTGCCTGGCAGAGAATAGCTTCTCAGTCTGACTTTTTGGTTGTTATTTTTGGAAAATAATACCTTATAATAAGAGTATCTTAATGCTATTGTGTTTTAAATAAATAAATAAGTAAAATAAATAAAATAAATAATGAATATGCTGGTATGTAATGCAAGTACATAAATAGCCAAAGTTTTCAGTAATTGTTCAGTGTTACTAAATTTGCTTTTATTTAACCTTCCAAGAGAACATATTAGGAAGACCTTCAGCGTGTTGATATCATATTGAGGTGGGGGGGGGAAAACCCCCCACAAAAGTCTGATCAACTTGCTTCTAGCAGATATGCAGTGATTTGAACACATTTCAGGTTTGAAGGCAGGTGGGAGGCAAAGCCCTAAGGTGATGCAAAACTTGAACTTTGGAGGAAGTTGAAGCTCACGCTTCAAAGAAACCAACCATTGGCCGTTGTTATTCAAACATCATGAAGGTCTTTCCTGAGAAATCAGGTGACTTTTCTATTGCTTCGATTTTTGTGCAGAAAAAACATAAATTAATTAATTAATTGATTAAAGAAATCAATGTATTGCAATCTTTTTTTTAAAAAACAAACAAACAAACAGGGTGGGAATAGTTAAAGAAAACTATTTTATGTAAGAACTGACAGAGGGATTTGCTTTGTATAATGCAAGCTGGCTTTAAAAAAGGAAAAAAAAAAAAGAGCATTGTAGCAAATTATTCAAGTCAATCATATGTTAATAGTTATGTGCAACCAGACATGCAAAACAATTGTATTTTTTTAAATAAATATTTTTAACAAAGTTTCTGGTTCTTTTTTGAGCGCTTTTGTTTTTGGGCAGCAGAGGCAGCTGAAAGTTGCAGCTGGGATGGGGGTTGTGTGTGTGAAGGGAATGGGTCAGCCCTTGCATTAACCTCTTCCCAGCAGGGTGCTGGAACTGGGAGAGATGGAGCTGCTCTTGCTCAGTTTTTAGTGCTGCACAGCGGTGGGTTTTGCCAAATCAAGGTATTCTCTGGTGAAGATTCCCTTTGGTGAGTAGCTCCGCTCTCTTCCTATATCTATATATATCTATATATCTGTATTTAATGCTGCTACCGAGGTGGGGATTTGAGTTGCTCTTCTGCAGCGTTATTCTGGCAGCAGCTTTCAGCTCTGCATTATCTGTGAGGGACTTTTTTGGTTAATTTTTTTCAAGAGCTGACAGTGGGAGGGGGTGATACCGATCTACTCCGAGTAGATATCTTTCAAAATACACTCCCTCCTTGTATTGTTTCAGCCTCATTTCCTCTGCAGGGGGAGGGCGAGAACGCTGTCGGGGAGGGAGGAGCTCTATTAATGACACGTTGGGGTGGGTTTTTTGCTGCAGATGGGTTTTGCAGTACATGCTATTTTCATCCTGGCTATCTCAAGGAGAGAAACAGTGGCATCCCGTGGTGCTGGGGAAGAATTGCAACACCTACTGTTCTGGGGGGGAGGTAGGAAGAGGGAGGCTCCTGAAAGACCAGGGATGATGAATTAAACCCAGAATTTAACTGCATTTCTCTCCTTCCAGCTTCAGGTTTACGAAGGAAATTCAGCAAGTCTACCCTTCCAGGAGATTCTGCTGCAGAACCACCACCCCCAGGAGATTCTGCTGCAGAACCACCACCCCTGGGAGCTTGTGAAGGTGTTTTGTAGAAGGTAAGAGCTGGGATGCTAAAAACCAGTTGAAGTTAAAGAGCTGTTAGATCCAGTCTGAGTTTAAAAGCTAGAACTGGCGAAGGTAGTAGCTGATAGCCTTGGGCAGAAACAGCTTTAGTTACCCCAGTGCAGTCATGCTGAGAACGTAGCAATCAATCACCTTTAATTAAACACTGCTTTATATACACAGGTACATATGTACATCCACATACAGCAGTTAAAGCAGAAGGAACACGTCCAGTCACTCACTGGAGAAATAGATGTAGCTTTACGTTCTCCTAAAGCCGGTCCTTTCTTCATCGCTTGCACTTGGGGCATGCGTGGGGTATGAGAGTACCTTTCAGAAGGCACCTGGTATCATAAGTATTGCACAGATTAAGCAGCTGGAGGCTGGCTCCCAAATACCTCTGGTTTCAGCTTCAACTGGAAGCTAGAAATAAAAACCACCCTAAAAAGACACTGCAACTGGAGCAGCTGAACTAGTGACTTAAAGCAAAACTAAACCATCACAACTCTTTCCTTGAGATTTTTTTTTTTTAAAAAAAAAAAAAAAGCTTAATGATTTTTAATAATCAAGAAGGCTTAGCATGCTGAATGAGACACAGTCTTAGTGGCTCTGTCTGATACTGTGCACTATACAGGAGTTAACTGTGCAAATATAGGTCCTGCTACCACTGTGCGCCCGGTGGGTCCCACCCGTTGAGGAGTTTTTTCCCCCTTTTGGAAGTATTGGTGGAAGGTGACACGTCCTGGAGTCAGCACTGCACAAAAATGCATTCCAAATCTGGGATTGTGCTGTAAATTGTAGGGGCTTCTGTCCATTACAGGCCAAAAGGAATGAAAAAAAGTCTGTTGAGTTCAGTGACTAAGCCAGGAGCCTCTCAGTCCTACGTATGGAACGGAGAGAACCTTTTCCTTCCCCCTGCTTTCCCCCCCCCCCCCCCCCCCCCCAACTCCATCCTGAATTGGTAAAAAAAGTTCATTTGCAGGAAAAACTGTCCCCCATCAGCCCTGCAGCCTTTTGGGCAGCGTCAGGCTGAGGCTGGCACTGGTCTTTTTGGTCGAAGTGAGACGGGCAGCTTGTGCTTAGCTCGAGGCAGTGTTTCAGGATGGTTCCTTGATTCCGACTTAGCCAAGCTAATGTGCTCTTTGATTGCAGAAAACTCGCCTGATTCAGTCATTTAAGTGTGAAATCATCCTTAAGAGTAAAAAGCTTCATTGTGTGGTGTTTTTATTGCTTCTCTAGGGCCCGGCTGCTTCCTTAGCGCTGGTATTGCCCCGTGTCATCTGTTATTGCTGGTTTGTCTGGTGAGGCGTCGTCTGGATCTGAAAAACAGGCATTGGGCATTTCACCTGAAGGTACCCATTCTAAACCCTTCTATGAATGGGCACGAGCTCTCCCAAACATGGGTGTTGCTGCTCCATCACCCACCCACACCAGTTTGCTTACTTGGCTGGTCATGGAGGGGGAAAAAAACAACCCCAAGGGTCCATTTTCAGTAACCTGGAGGAGTTCTTTTGGCAGACACACAGTGCTCCTGTACCAAGGGTGCTGATAAAAGCAAAACAGCTAATGCAGACAGAGGCAATACCTAAGAGAAATCCTTTATCAGCAAGGCTGTTCTCAAGGGCTGCCTTGGGATGGGAGACCCAGTTTCCCCTGGAGGCTGGCTCCCAAATACCTCTGGTTTCAGCTTCAACTGGAAGCTAGAAATAAAAACCACCCTAAAAAGACACTGCAACTGGAGCAGCAGTTCCAATCCCCTGGATTTTAGCCCAGAATCAGTGCAGGGAAGCTTGTGCTGTCTCTGTATTGGGACTGGACTGGGCACTGGTGAGGTCCCACCTGCAGGGCTGTGTCTGTTTTTGGGGCCTTCACCATAAAAAAAGCCCTTGAGATGCTGGAGCGGGTCCAGAGAAGGATAACCAAGCTGGTGTGGGGTCTGGAGCACAAGTCTTGTGAGGAGAGGCTGAGTCAGCCTGGAGAAAAGGGGGCTGAGGGGAGACCTTCTCGCTCTTTCCAACTCCCTGAAAGGAGGTTGTAGCCAGGGTTGGGTCGGTAAAAATTGGGTATTTTCACATGGAAAGGGTTATTAAGGATTGGAATGGGCTGCCCAGGGCAGTGGTTGAGGCACCATCCCTGGAGGGATTTGAAAGCTGGGTTGACATAGTGCTCAGCAACACCTTGTAGTGATGGTTTTTATCAGAGTTAGGTTGATGGTTGTATTCCATGATCTTAAAAGGTCTCTTCCAACCCAGATAATTCCATGGCTCTCTATATACTACGTGCTCACTGCTGTCTCTGCAGGAGCAGGGCAGCGCTGGCACAGCTTCCCCTGTGTTCTGCAGTCCCTCTGTGACCCACAGCCCATTCCTATGTTTTTTTCCCTGGCTTCTCCACCAGAAAAGCAAGCAAACCCTGAGCTGTGGCTGCCAAGGCTTTGTGGGCAAGCCAAAGCAGGAAGAGGGGGGCAGGAAGCGGCAGTATAATAATCATTTCCTTGCATTTTGCTGAAGTGCTGCACCCTGGCTGTGCACTGCTGCATGTGCCACTCTGCCTTGCAGAGTGCTGGGGCTTTGCTTTCTTACCTGACGAGGGCTTGGGGTACATCCTGTGGAAAAACACGAGGAAAGCGTAGAAGGTAAAGGCCAAGCCTCCAAAGATCATCCCACAGACCAGGAAACTGTAGCTGCCCCGATCGTGTATAATCTGCAAACGGAGAGGGGAAGAGAAAATTAAGCAAATTGGGAGCAGGCTTGTCATCAGAGCCCTCAAATCCCTAATTAGCGTTCAGCACGGGCTTCACTGATTGATAGCTCGAGGGTAATGCAGTGCTTTTCCCCAGCAGCTCTCCAAAACCAGGACTAAGGTGCCTATTTCTAAGTTCCAATCAGGTTTTGGCATTCCAGGTCTCCACTTACCGATCCCACCAGTAACTGTAGTACCATCTCTCCAATTCCAGCTCCAGTCACCAACACGGTTGTGGCACAGCCTGCAGAGAAACAGCACAAAGATGTTGGCAGGGGCAAGGTGGAAGAGCCAGCAGGATGAGCCTGAGCTGCTTTAGGCTGTTCTTCCCTGGATCTCTCCATCCAAGATACACAAATATTTTGTGCTTGTTCCCATCTAGAGATGAGGACACCTCTCCTGGCCTGTGGTAGTGCAGAAAGGTAAGGGTTTAAGCCAAATAACCATCTCCTGTTCTGTCACTTGTCTCTGTTGGCAGAGGTGGTGTTGCCTCTTGCTGGAAAGATCGTCATTCTTCTGCATCACTGACCCAGAGAGGGAGGTTGGCACAGGCCTCCTGTGAGAGCTGGCCAAACGCTAGGATTTACAGTTTGCTGATAAGCTGGGTGATGGTTTTCTGAACTGGCTGCCTGTAAGCTTCTAACGCAGACACTGTCGGTCCCTGAGAGCCCTAAAGCTGCAGGAAACAAAGAACAAGGCTGGATCCTGCCTGTAGCAGCCACTAGTACGCTGAAGGCAGGATTCAGGCGGTCTGATTTTCATAGAAGCATAGAATGGTCAGAGTTGGAAGAGATCTTAAAGCTCATCAAATTCCAACCCCCCTGCCCTGAGCAGGGACACCTCGCACCACACCAGGGTGCTCCAAGCCCCCTCCAACCTGGCCTTGAACCCCTCCAGGGATGGGGCAGCCACAGCTTCTCTGGGCAACCTGTGCCAGGTTCTCACCACCCTCACAGCAGAGAATTTCTTTCCAGTATCTAATCTAAATCTCCCCTCTTTCAATTTAAAACCATTACCCCTTGTCCTGTCACTGCACTCCCTGACAAAAGAGTCCCTCCCCATCTCCCCTGTAGCCCCTTCAGGTACTGGAAGGCCATTAGGAGGTCTCCCCAGAGCCTTCTCCAGACTGAACACCCCCAACTCTCTCAGCCTGTCCTCAGAGGAGAGNGATCCTGCCTGTAGCAGCCACTAGTACGCTGAAGGCAGGATTCAGGCGGTCTGATTTTCATAGAAGCATAGAATGGTCAGAGTTGGAAGAGATCTTAAAGCTCATCAAATTCCAACCCCCCTGCCCTGAGCAGGGACACCTCGCACCACACCAGGGTGCTCCAAGCCCCCTCCAACCTGGCCTTGAACCCCTCCAGGGATGGGGCAGCCACAGCTTCTCTGGGCAACCTGTGCCAGGTTCTCACCACCCTCACAGCAGAGAATTTCTTTCCAGTATCTAATCTAAATCTCCCCTCTTTCAATTTAAAACCATTACCCCTTGTCCTGTCACTGCACTCCCTGACAAAAGAGTCCCTCCCCATCTCCCCTGTAGCCCCTTCAGGTACTGGAAGGCCATTAGGAGGTCTCCCCAGAGCCTTCTCCAGACTGAACACCCCCAACTCTCTCAGCCTGTCCTCAGAGGAGAGGTGCTCCAGCCCTCTGAGCATTTTCTGACTACAAGCTTGAATAAGCATTGTGTTCAGAAAAGTAAATCTTTCTTTCCAGGCCTCTTAGACACCCCTGAGGAGAGGGAAGGAGGTGCTGGGTATGATGGTACCCAAGCTCTGGCCTGGAACATCCTCCTGTGCTCAAATCCCCCCTCTCTTTACCCCATGCATCGCTACAGGCTTGGGGAAGTGTGGCTGGAGAGCTGCCTGGCAGAAAAGGACCTGGGGGTGCTGGTCGACAGGAGGCTGACCATGAGCCAGCAGTGTGCCCAGGTGGCCAAGAAGGCCAATGGCATCCTGGCTTGCATAAAGAATAGTGTGACCAGCAGAAGTAGGGAGGTGATTGTCCCCCTGTACTCAGCACTGGTGAGGCGACACCTTGAGTATTGTGTCCAGTTCTGGGCACCTCAGCACAAGAGAGATATCGAGGTGCTGGAGCGAGTACAGAGGAGGGCAACAAAGCTGGTGAGAGGCCTGGAGAACAAGGCTTATGAGGATCGATTGAGGGAGTTGGGGTTGTTTAGTCTGAGGAAGAGGAGGCTGAGGGGAGACCTCATCACTCTCTACAACTGCTTGAAAGGGCACTGTAGAGATATTGGTGCTGGTCTCTTCTCACGGGCAATGAGCGACAGGACAAGAGGGAATGGCTGCAAGCTGCAGCAGGGTAGGGTTAGGCTAGACATTAGGAAAAAATTTTTCACGGAGAGAGTGGTCAGTCAGTGGAATCAGCTGCCCAGGGAGGTGGTGGAGTCCCCATCCCTGACTGTTTCAGAGCAGATTAGATGTGGTGTTGAGGGCTCTGGTGTAGGGGAGAACTTGTAGAGTAGGGCTGATGGTTGGACTTGATGATCCCAGGGGTCTCTTCCAACCTAAATGATTCTGTGATTCTGTGATTCTATGATTCTCTCACCTCTGTACTGCAGGATGTCCTCGGTGTAGGCCAGCATGCTGGGGAAGGTGCTGCTGAGGAACAGCCCCAGCGACGCCGTCCCCACGAACAAGAAGACAACGCTGTAGGAGAAAATCAGGAGCAGGAGGAAGGTGATCAGGACTCCAACCTGTGGAGAAGACACACAGAGAGTCAGGAAGACGGGAAATGCTGAGCTGCAATAGCCTCTGGACTGTATTTTATACTTTTTGTAGAGAATAATCTGGGAAAGAAAATATTGAAAAAAGATGACAATCTCTGAACAACAGAAATGACTGGCCAAATAGAATCCATCTAGAGGGGAAAAAAGAAAAGACTAATCCATTCCTAGAGTAAAGGAGGCTGAGGGGAGACAGCCCAACTCCCTGAGTTGGAGAGCCTCTCCAACTCCCTGAAAGGAGGGTGTAGCCAGGGGGGTCGGTCTCTCTGCCCAGGGAACAGGCGATGAGACGAGGAAACAGCCTCAAGTTGTGCCAGGGGAGGTTCAGGTTGGGGATTATGAAGAATTTTCATGCTGAAGGGGTTCTGAAGCCTTGGGAGGGGCTGCCCAGAGCAGTGGTTGAGGCACCATCCTTGGAGGGATTCAAAAGCCGGGTTGACATAGAGCTTAGAGACAAGGGTTAGTGATGGGTTTTATCAGTCAGGTGTGTGGTTGGACTCTATGATCTTAAAGGTCCCTTCCAACCCGGACAATTCTCTGATTCTATCTACCTTTACAGTACAGGACTTGGTACCTTTTATACCAGGACTTCATAACTTGGTACTTAAGCCTCAGCTCCATTAGGTAGAGAGTTAAGCTCATATCTGAAAAACCACTTTTCCCCTGCAGCTGTAAATAGATTAGTACTGCTGCTTCCCCAATACTCACATCTCAATCACCACTAAGTCTTATTCAGCAGGTTAAAGAATTAACTCTCCACGACTGCCTAGAGACCAGTCACTGCCTAGAAACCAAAGAGCCAACTGCATTTAAATAAACTCTGCTCCCCTGGCTGCAAGCAGCAGTGGAACCATCCAGGCTGCTCTGAGCTAAGCTGTGGCACGGAGTCAGCAGAGGGAGCTCTGCAAAAACCAACCCAAAAGTTACTGTTCCTTAATTGTTTAGGCCCTCCTTATGGACCTAAGAACAATCCAGAGTCTACAGAAACTGAACCCCAGCTGCAGTGTGCTGAAATGACTCCCAGCGCTGGGGTACCCTGCTGCATCCAGTGGAGCCCAGTGCTTGAAGGTCCAGCAAGAAGGTGCTGAGCTCCTGCCTTCAAAGGACGTCAGTCCAGATCTTTACAGCATCCCAAAAGGAACTGTGTCTCCTCTTCTCTCACCACCCTGTTGTATCTCCTTGCCCTTGCAATACTGACTGTGCAGCTTGCTGCTGAAATAGCTTCTGGTTTAAATAAACTGTAAATTAACTGTCTTGTCTTTTCTTTTTTCCTGAGTGGTGTGAGTGGAAACAGCTCCCTCCCTGGTGTCCACCACATCCTTACGTGCATCTGGCTTCCATACCCTGAAAGAATCTCTTCCCTTTTCTTTAAGTGGATGTGTTTTATTAATTTAAGCACTGCACATCACAGTGGTGTCCTTGATGGCTGCTACAGTCTCAGTAGTGACTGTACCCAGCTGTCTGCCTTCCCTTCCCCACGGCTAACGTGGGCATTAATTTAACCCCTGGCTTCCAGAGGAGGCAGCGTGCAGAGTAAATAAAGTTGACACAGATCTAACGTTGGATTAACTGAGGGGGCAAGCTCAGGAAAGCAGCACCATCATGTTGCACCCCAGCAATGGCACGAGAGTCGCTGCCACGAGGTGAAAAACCAAAGCTAAACCTCTGAGGCAAACAGATGAAAACAAGACTCAGACCAAACAGCCTTACCACGTTGATGAAGACCATCGTTGCCGGCTTCATGCGGTAGGAGATGGGGATGGAGATGAGCCTGCCCAGTGTGATGAAGCCCCAGAAGAGGCTGGGCAGGTACCCAGCCACTTTGTGCACCACCGAGAGGGGCTCCTCCACGGCGTAGCTGTACACGAAGCCCGAGTACTCACCCTGCAGGAAAACAGACCGGGACGTGAGGACTTTGCAACGTCAACCTGCCCCTCAGTTATTCACAATATTGCCAACCCACCTCTGGATCTGCTACCAAATCTCAGAGAGCCTTGTTCCCAAGGGTTTGGAGCTGGAGACAGGCTCCCCCCCGCCCCCCAGCAGCAGAACATGGGTCTCAAGTCTAGCCCTTTTAGGGGAGCTTTAGCAGTATTACTCGGTAAAACGCCTGCTAAGCTCCCAGCTGCAGAGACCCCTCTTTCCTGGGGGCTGCCTTGTCCTTTTGGCATTGCAACCTCCCAAAGTGAGTCACATTTAAAACCTGGAGCTGATCGTCCTTGAAGATGGAGGCCCTGGAAAGTCCTCTATCCAAGAGCTGCTCTGCGTAACCCCACTCAGCTTTGGGGGCCCTGGTTAATGCCCTGCTGAGACCCAGCAGTGTGTTACCAGGCAGGGACCTCAAGAAAACCTATTGGAAGAAAAAGAGCAGCCACTTGCCAGCCAAGAGCAAGTCTTCCTCACCTAGACCCAAGGGCTATACCTAGGGACCCCCGTGTGACTGCGCCAGCCAGGGACACACTGCCAGGCCACTACAGCGAGGACCATCCCTGCACGTTCAGCTTGGATTCTGAGGGCTCAGGAGACCCATCAAGCAGAGAGCCACCTTTTGTTGTGGAATAAAGTGAAGCTGTTTCTTGCCCCTTGGCTGAAACAAGAAGAGACCTCCACTGCATGCAAGTAGACAACCTCACATCTCCAGCTCCAAGCTGGCTGGGTTAGTAGGAACCCAGCTGCAACACCACGGAGACCTGGAGAAGCCACAAAACCCTCCCAAGAAGTGGGACACCTTTCAGCCTGACTGCTATTAGCTTCGAAGGAGTGGCTTTGGGAACCAGACTGCCCCGCTGGCAGACCCTCAGGGACAGGCCACAGGCTGGGTTTGGGCTGTTACAAGCAATTTTGGAAGGAGGAAAGCCCTGTAGCTTTGCTCAGAGAAGATCCCTCCATCAGCTGAACTCACCACAATCCCATCAGTCATGAAGAGAACAAGAGCCCCAGTGATGTGGACCGCGAAGTAGGTGTAAGAAGCCCCTCTGAAGTTTTTGCTTTGGCAGCAGCCAAATAAGTCATCATGACCTGGTGAAAAACAATGCAAAGCAAACTCAGCTGGAACATCCCCCTGGGGCTGGGTGCTTTCCAGCCCACAACAGGCATTTGTTTCACACACAGGCTGCACGACAGAGATTCATAGAGGATGGTGAACCTGGAGCACAGCAAACCTCTGCTGGCACAGCTGCTTTCCTTACCCCCCCCTCTACACTTTGAGAAGGAAGATGGACATGCTTACAGCATCCTAGCTCTCCAGGATACTTGCTGCTGCTACTGGAGCTGCTTGTGCTCCTCTTCACATTTAGGAGCAACTCAGTGCTGACCCCACTCTTACAGCCACTACAAACCAGCCCATAGCTCAGAGCCCCTCACCCTGGGTACCATCAGCACAGGAGAGTCCTGCCCAGGAGAGCTCACATTTTTTATTTAACCAAACAAGCCAGCTTTGGCAAAGAGTGATAACCACACAGCTCCTGTCGCCATCAGGAGCCAAAGCCAGGGGGTGCAGGACCCCAGGAATGCCTGGCTCTCCCATCCTTGTGCTTGTGTGGCCCCACTCTGGGACCTGCAATGGGCTGGGGTTAAGGTGATGGCACCGAGGGTCCTGTGCAGGGGGGAGGGGGAAGACAGTTGCTCCCACACAAGGATGAAATTCTCTCTGCTTCTATGGGGAAGGGGCATTTTGCCAGCACAGAGGTTCAGCATCCAGCCTTCCTGCCTCTCTAAGGATTAACCTCAAGGGTGTTTAGGAGGAAGAGGTAGATCTGAAGTACGTGAAGCTCCAGTGGGTTTTATGAAAATGGGCAGCAAGGTTGAAAGAACCCATCAGTGTGTTGGGTAAGGGAAATGCCATCAGATGAGCACCACCTTATCAGACACCAGAGAACCCACTCCATTAGGGACAGCAGTGATCCTTCCCTGCAGCACATCTCTGCCTGCCTCCACCTTCACGTATTCCCTAAAATTGCCTTTTATTGTTCAGGTAAAGCCACCTCTTCTGTAATAACAGTAAATGCTCCTCTGATAACCCTAAAGTATGATTACTTCTGAGATTCACTGTTTAGCTGAAGAATTTACTTTGATGTGTTTCTCTTGGGTAGCAAAGAACAATATTTCTATTGTCCCCAGGAGAGGGTGTAGTCACAAGTTCAAGAGCAAACTATTGCTGGAGTTTAACTTTTTCCCCTCAAACAAGGGTGCTGTCCTTATTCCTTTCAGATTTAGAGAGAGAAAAAAAAGAAAAGCAGCTTTCTGCAGCGTGATGACCCCTTTTAAACTGAACAGTCAGCAAAGCCAACTCCAAACTGGACCCAAAACCAGAAGAAAACGAAGGGGCACAACTTTGGCGTGTGCTTAAAGGACAGAGGAGCCCGGGTTTAGTTCTGGGGGAGCCTGGGGGAAAGGAGCAGGATAATCATCTCTGGTCAGGGGTCACGGTCCCATCTAGTTTGAGGGCAAATCAGGCACCAAATGATGTTCAGATTGTTCAGATACTTCTGGGTTACATTCACATGTACATTTTGAGAAGTTTCCTCCATGACAATAGGGATGGATCTCACATTAAACCCAGAGACACTCAGAAATACGGCTTTTTCTCCTTCTGCCCACTCTCCCTTTCCCACCCCCCACCACCCTGGTCCCTCCAAATCCCTAAGAGGGGTGCCCCCAGCTCACCTCCGGCTGCCTGGGGTCTCTGCACAGAGGTGGAGAGATCGTCCTTCTCCGTGGGCCGCGTTTCCATGGCCAGCTCGTCAGCAGAGAGCAGCGGGTGGCTGCTGCTGTTGAAGCACGGCACCATCCGCTCCTTGTAGAGCAAGAAAAACACGGCGATGGGCACCGGCAGCTGGGGAGGAACCGAGAGGGGCAGGTTAAGCACAAGGCTCCCACCCCCAGTCACAACAGCCCTTTAGGAAGCTGCTACTCAGCACCTGCACTGGGTGTGCCTGGAGTCACCACCAGAAGCAAGGACAGAGGCTGGGAATGGGGTAAGGAGCCACTGTGGAAGGGATGGAGGCTTCTCAGGAGAGCTGGGAGGGAGGGAAAACTAGAAGGAAGATGAGAGCAAAGACTCCCAGTCTGGAGCACGGCTGGGGCAGCTCCTGCCTGTGCCTGTGGTGTGCGTGGTGGGCTGGGAACCATTCACCTGGGGTGGGGAACAGGGACATGAGAACAGAAGGCACCTGACTACAACCCTCATAAAACACCGTACCAGCCCTTCAGAACTAAAATGCTCTGGTTTCCAAGCTTTTGCCCCGAAGACTAAAACAAAGAGGTAGCTTTTGCCTACAGAGAGTTTTGACAGGAGACTTTCTGTGGCTGAACTTCTTTCGGAGAAAAGCACAAGCTGCTCTAAGAGCTCTTTGCCCATCTCCAGCCATTGGCTGAGGTTGCTCAGCATCTCCTAAGAGATGAGCTCATGGTTCCCAAGCCAACAGTCACAGCGCTACAGCAGAGCTGCTTCAAACAGCCCCTTGGTGCAGCCTCTGTGGAGGCACCCAGGACTGAAAAGCCACCTGGAACCTCCAGCCACTGCCCTGTCTTCCTTAGAGACCTCCCTGCACACCCAGGGATGCTGCTGCACAGGCTCCCAACACACACCAGTCCCGCCAGCACTGTTCCCTGCAGTCAGGGTTTTCCAGCCTGGTGCAGACACACACAGGGACTGTGGTCTTGTCCCTGCCCACTGGGTCTGTCACACGGCAGCCACAGCATCAGCCCCTCCATCACCATCCTCCCTCGCTGCCACGTGCCTGGGGTGCACACCCACGACTCGGTGGTGCCTCCAAGCCCAGAGGGACTTGCTCTTTTTAGTATTTATTCTTTTTTGGAGAGAAAACAGAGGGAAACAAATGAAGCTGGGCCTGTCCCTGGCCAGCTCTCCCTTCTCCTCCCGCTGCAACCCAAGGGCTGTTTATTCTGCAACCAACTGGGGGAGAAAGGCAGGAAATCCTAAGTGACAGCTCTCCAGTCGCTGAGCGCTTGTTTTCTACATGTCTGTGAGCAAGTGTGAGCTCTAGCTCCAAATTTCCTGCCTTTCATTGGCTCGTGGCACAGTTTAAATGTATGGAGAATCCCCCCCTCCCCTCCCCGCCCCGGTCTCTCTTGCCTGAATTCATTTAGGAGGACTTCATTGTTCTGGGAACAATGGGAATAGGAACAGTTAGTTCGGTCCCATGGAAGAAAAACGCATTTGCTTGATAGTTCTAATCCTTCCGGAGGTCAGGACCAGATTTTATTCTTCTAAATTGCAGATTTTGCAAAAAAAAAGATACCCCCACCGAGGGCCTGGCTGTAGAGATAACGTCTCTGGGCATTTCCAGCCTCAAGGTGCACTCGGTGTCTGTGCAGGAAAGGGCAAGCTCAGGGAAGTGGGAAAAGCAAAGGACCAAGCTCAAGAGAAAGCAGGTTCCCAGGGCTCTCCATGCCAAGCCAGCCCTGTGTCCTGCACACTGGCTGGCAAGTCGCCTGGGGGACAGTCACCCGTGGCCACCTGGGCCATAAATCCCGGGTGCCGAGAGGGGACGGAGCGCCCACGCAAGCAGTTCAGTTATGACACGGGCAGATGGAGAGGAGCAAACAGAACTGAACACCAGGGCGTGTTTCACCAAGCAAAGAGACAAATCCATCCTGGAGGGACTGCCTACCCTGACCACGGAACAAGGACAGCTCGAGGACTGTCCCTTCCACTGCCCACATGAGCATGGCCACTGCCACAAGCTGCTGGGCCCCTCGCCCCATCCACAGCTCCCAAATGCTGGAGAGATCAGGTGGTGACAATGACCCCGGAGCCAGAACATGTGCCAAGACACACAGGGGTGGGACCACGACAGGATCTTCTATGACAGACCATTCAAGGATTCTATGATCTTGCTACTCAGCTCCTAAACCAGCTTCGGTCTTCCCGGGGCTGACACCTCGGCTGCCCCGGGCTGCTTGGCACGAGGCAAAGAGCTACCAAAGCCTTCCCACCCTGTGAGGAGCCCAAAAAGTGAAAGCCAGAGATGAGTGACAGCCCTTAAAGTAAAGGCAATGGTCCTCAATGCCACCGCCCTGCCCTGCACCACCCCCAAGTCCCCATCCCTGACCAGTCTCCCCGCTCTTGAGCAGGCAGGGATTTTGGTGCCATCACCACTTACTCCTGGGCCTTTTTCCCCCCCTCCCAGGGCAACTCCACTTCACCTTTTGGGACAGAGGCTTCTATTTTTCCCTCAGAGGGGGAGGAGAGGGACATCTGAGCATCCCACCAGGAGCCTGCATGGGCTGAGGGGTGAAGCCAGCAGCAAGAACTGGACTCGGCGCTCCAGCTCTGCTCACCAGGGATGTTCCCCTCCTCCTGGCAGCTCCTAACCGTCATCATAAATCCAACCAGTGGCTGCATCACGCAGCTGAGCCTGGGTATAACCCAGGCTCCTTCCCTCCAGTTGCTATTTCAGTCCTGTCCCCCCCGCCAGGAGCACGGGACTGGTCCCCACTATTGTACCCAGGCTGCTTTTAAGCAACCTAAGCACAATGGAGCGTCCCACACTTCCCCTGGGAAACCACCTTCCGGACAAACACATCCCTCTCAGAGGAAAATTTTCCTGATTTCCAGCCCCTTGGAACAGGGCAGGATGATGACATTTCCGTTCTGTGGGAAACCGAATTTTTAAAATACGGGGTTTTTTTTTTTTTCCTCTCTTCCAAATCTGGAGGAAAAGCCAACAAATTTCTCGCCGAATGAAAAATTCTGGCCGGGAGTCATCCAGGCGCTTCGTTTTGATAATGTTGAACCACTTCATTTTGCTAAAGCAGAAACATTTTGCTTCAACAACCCTGGAAACATCCATTCTGTCAGCCTCGCACGCCGCGTTTGTGCCAAAGTCAAATTGAGACGTTCCCACTTTAAACAATGCAAGAAACTGGAATGAATCATTCCAACTTGTCTCTTGTCAGAAAACACACGGCCCCTGTGAAAACCGGGCTGGAAATGTGTTTTTGGCAATTTTATACCGAAGTTGCTGGTCCTGGTTTCCATTTCTATAGCTTACTCATTTCATCCACTTCCCCGGGGTTTTAAATGCCAATTATCAGCATCTTCCTCTGACGTTTATGCCTTAACCATAAAAAAAAAGGGGGGGGGGTCAGCAGTTTTGGAGCAGAGCTGCTCTCAGGAGCCCCAAGCCAGTGGGTTGGGTTATTTAGTTTAAACAAGGAATGAAGCCAGCTCCCTCTGCGAGGCTCCAGGAGAGACAATAACAGCTCGCCTTTGGCAAGGGGACACGTTCCAGAGCTGCGTGTGCAGGTCCCACTCCCCCCTCTCCTCCTCTGTTTGCTCCCCAGCCTGCATCCCCAAAATACACCCGTCTCCCAGCACCCCGGGACTCCCAGCGTGTTGAAAGCTGGGGAGGGACTCTGTCAGGAAGTGCAGTGACAGGACAAGGAGTTTAAATTGGAAGAGGGGAGGTTGAGATGAGATACCTGAAAGAACTTCTTTGGTGTGAGGGTGGGGAGAGCCTGGCCCAGGTTGCCCAGAGAAGCTGGGGCTGCCCCATCCCTGGAGGGGTTCAAGGCCAGGTTGGAGGGGGCTTGGAGCAACCTGGGCTGGTGGGGGGTGTCCCTGCCCAGGGCAGGGGGGTTGGAATTTGATGAGCTTTAAGGTCCCTTCCAACTCTGACCATTCTGGTGATGCTCTGCAGTGTGTGCACACACACGTATAAACCCCCTGCACCTTCAAACAGCACTGGAGCACACAGCGACACCTAAGTCCAGCTCACAATCAGCTACTGGGCACCGTGGGACTCAGCCCAGGGTCCCATCCTGCTCCCAGAATGTCAATGGGACACTGTGAGGAACAGAGAGGAGTCCAGCAACCTCCCCCCCCACCACCACCATCAGCGCTCCAGGTCTCAGACACACCATCATAGTCAGAGCAGGTATTAAATGCCACCTTCAAAACTCAATTAGTCTGCTCAGGATTCGCCGGCAAAATAGGTAACGTTCCAGTGTAATTAAAAGCACGTTTCCCATGGCATAGGCAGAGTTGGAGGTAATTACAGCTGGCTTCTCCTCCTGGGCTGGAGGAGAGAGTTCTTTGTGCTACTTCTACAGAGAAACTCATTACAGCCCCTGCCCGTTCCCCTCACACCAGCCAGCTGGGGGGGCCTTGCTCCAACCACAGCCCCTGGATTAGGAGCCCCGGGGTATATTTTAGTTATTTAGCGAACAGGAAGACCAAGAGCACAAATAAACTTGCTCCCTTTGCCTAACTGGGGCAGAGTGGTGGAAGATCAAGGGCTGCTCGCTGGCCTGGGAAGGAGAGAAGGAGCATCAGCACATCCTTATGTGTTGGCAAGAAGGGCGATGGCTAAACTTGCCCAGGGAAGGGGCAAAGGGTACCTGGGATGGGCATCAATCCTGGCATGAGTGGCACCACTGCAACAACACCCTCTACTCTTATTGCTCCAGATCTACATGGACAATTACACAGAGGCTGGCAGGGCTCCTGCCACCCAGCAAATGCCATGGGCAGCTCAGCTGGCCCTGCTGCACTGGGGCTGGAGACTGCAATGGTGCAGCCCACCAGGGCTATACAAGGGACCAGCTGTACTTAACCATCAACCTGGGGGTAAGGAACAGGGCTGCATTTCAAAGGGGGTCTGCAGGTGAGAGCAGCTCGCTGGAAATCTGCTCTGGGACTCAATGGGGCAGAGAAAGGTGATGGGCACTAAACCCCCATCTCTGTCACAAAGGAAGGGCCCCAGGGCTTTTACAGCTGCTGCAAACCACCAGGGAAACATAACAAATGGGCAGAGACAGCACAACCAAGCTTTTGGCCCCAGTAACTCCGTTTATCCATGGGCACTTTCCTACGAATATCCCTGCCAATAGTCCTCCCACTGAGCCATCCCCACGCCACCGAGCTCTGAGCTCCCCACACTGACCAGGGAGGAAGACCTTGTGGCTCCAAGTGTAGTAAACTGGTATAATTCCATCCAGTTGGGGGGATGCTGGAGGGGCAATCTGCTTCCAGAGAGACCAGACAAATCCCCAGAGGATGGTACATCAACTCTATCCCATCTGACGGCGCAGTGACGGTAGAGTCCTGCCCCAGACACCTGCTGGAAACTGGGCACTTGGCAAAAACCAGATCACTTAGACCAGCACAACCATCCTCATGCCTCATTCCATCACTGGGACCACCTAACAGGCACCAACACCCCACTACTTCCTCCAAACATCACAACTGCCTGCAAAACCAAGAAGCAGGGATGTCCCCAACAACGTCTTGAGCCACTTTGGCTGCAGCACTTACATTGATGAGGGCCATGATCCAGAAGGCGTAGGAGACACGGGTGACCACCATGCCTTTCATTGGCAGGTCGTAGTGAGACAGGTTGCCTGGATGGTGCGGGACCAGGGACTTGCGGATGTGAGGGAGGTTGCTGGAGGCATTGGCCGTGGAATTGGAGAGGATGCAGTTGGTGTCTGAGAGGAAGGGGTCGGCTATCAGTGGGCTTAGCAGCGCTCCAAAGCCCACGAAGAAATGGAGGGCCTGCAAGAGATGAGACACACAAGGGCGGAGAGGGTTACTGCTCTTCTCTGCAGGGAGGTTGGCTGAGCCCCTTGCTCCTCTTCCTCAGAGGAGGAAGCACAGAGGGGAGACACAGGCTCCACACTCACCTGCAGGAAGATGGCTGAGTCCTTCTGGTAGATCTTAACCAGCTGCATGTTGGAGATGGTGTCGATGCAACCCATGGCCAGTCCTGCCACAGCCATGACCACAGCCAGGACCACCACATTGTGGCACAGAGGGATGATGGCAAAGACCAAGGAGATTGCCAGTGACGAGGCAAAGAGTGCAAACAGGGACTGTGCCAACCTGAGACAGGGAAAGAAGACAGGAGAGAATTACCACCACAAGCAGAGTATCCACCCGTGGCCATCCCAGGGCACTGCCACCTCCAGTGTGAAGGGTGATGCCTCAAAGACGTGTATCTCCCACCCAGTTTTCATGGAGAAGATTAACCACCCCTTCAAACTGTGTTCTGCACATTTCAAGGCAGAATAAGACCTTCCCTTGGTCACTGGGCAGACCTGGGAATGGACAGAGACACTGGTAAGTGCAGGTGAAGCCACTTTGTGACTTTCAAGCAGCTCTAGGGCAGGCACATGAGCAGGCAGGAGACCTGCTGGGCAATCCCAGTTCCAGGCAGGGAGAGAGCTGCTGGCATCGACCTCACCAGGTCATCCCAGACCTGCCTCACTGGGAGCACTGAGGACCCACTGGGGTTCCCTCTCCATACTCTGTGCCATCTCTTCTGTCAGCATCACCCCTTTCCCCAGCAGGACAGGGCAGAGCTCTGTTGCCATTCCCGGCAGCCACTTCCCAACCCACGTGGTTCCCCGGAGAAGCCCAAGGGGTGCCTGTGGCGGAGGTAAAGCTGGTGTATTCCGTGCTGAGCCTGGCTGCTCGCCCTGGGAGCCGGACCCTCGCCAGCTCGCTGGAGAACGGCGCCCAGGCTGGCACTGCGCTGCTCCGGAGCTGCCAAGTGGGAAGGCAGGAAGGAAGGAAGGAAGGAAACAGGGACCAGACAGCAAAACACTGAAACCAGCAGAAAGATGGGACTACGAAGTCACAGCAGAGAGTCAGTAGTACAGGCAGGTCCCCTTCCCGGGCTTACAACCCCTGGTAGAAGCCCACTGCCATGGCTGGCAGCTCGCTACAATGAGTTGCTAATTAGCAGTTGGGGTCTACTCCATGGGAAACGTGGGGCACGGCCATCTGGCCACAGCAAAGTATTTGCAGGTCCATGCTATGAGGTATGTCCCTTGTATGGGCACACAAGCAGCAAGCAAAACACCATGGCTTGCTCCTGCCAGCTGCCTGCACCCCGTGTCTGCTTCTCGCTCAGTCCAAAGAGGGGAGAGAAAGCTCCAAGGAGGCAAAGCTGCAGAGAACCTCCATGGCCACCAGGAACCAGCCCTCCTGCCCTGCCTGCTCGTCCAGAACGGCCCCAGCCTCGGGCATGTCACTGTGTTACTGCCTGGCCCTCATTCATCTGCAAACCCAGAGCGATGTGGCCTTCCACATCCTGCTTATTGCTTACCCTGCTCTGACACAGCACCCGGGAGAGAAACAGGCCAAGGACATGTCTCCTTTGTTCTCCTGCCCACTGGCACGGTCCCTTGGTGTGCCAGCCCCTTGGTGGGCTCCAATCTCCCAGCCCAGCCTCGCTCACCCACCAGCCAGCCCGTGTTTCTGCATAGCCATAACCACCGACGGCGAAACGGGGAGGTGGCGTGGGATTTCTGGGGGAGGAGAGGAGGGAGCCAGGCGAGATGTGCACAGTCATGGCAGGAAAAGCAACCAGCAAATGAGAGAGAAGCAGCTTCGAGCCTGGAGAGAGGAGGCAGCACTCTCCAGGGTACAGCAGGAGGGAGATGGGCAGGGGGAACCAGCAGCTGGCAAACCCGAGGCTGGGAGCGCTGGGGAATCGCACACCGAGACACCCCAGAGACGCCTCTTCTCTTCTGCAGCCCCAGCAAAACAAGCCCAGGCTGGGGAGCAGGCTCCTTACTAGAGTTAAACATTAATTGCAGATGGTGCTACCGACTTACAAAAAAGCATTAGAGAGATCACCTCACTTCCCCCGGAGGAGAAAGAACTCCTGCCTCCAGCCATAAGGCATTAACAATGTGATTGCACACACCACCCCCCCTGCAAACACCTGACTCTGGCATTAGGGACACACACCAAGAAATAACTGGTTCCCCAGGCCTGATCCCCAAGATCTGTCAGAGGGCACAGCTCGGCACCCCCAGAGACACCGAACAACCAGCCTTGGGATTTCTTTAGAAACCAATCTCTTTGCAAGCACCCTTAAATGGCTCTCAGAGGGGGGTCTGAACCCCATGTCCTAGTGATGTGAAACCAGTGCACTCCTCCAAAAGGCCTTAAAAGCAACCCTGATGCCACAGTCTGGTTTCTGACATTGCTGCCCTCCCCATCACTAACCAGTCCCCATTTCCCCAGCTGTGGCTGTGCCCAGGCCAGTCTCTGCTTTGGCAGCCTATGAAATCAGTCTTGTAACGTCAGGGACTGTTTCAGGACCACCCAGAGCCTGTCCTGGCTCCAACACAAGGCTTGAGGGAAGGTCTGCAGCTCCCCTCAAAAGCTTTCAGCCCATCTTCTCTGCAGAATTTGGGTGGTTAATGCTGTCCCATAGCCACAGCCAGCAAAGCTTCCCCTCTCCTTCCCACACAGCGTGTATAAACCCCCTCCTCGCTGTTTCTGATGCAGCAGGCACTCTTTAAGTATGTTTTTTCCCCACCTCAGGGAGTATTTTCTAAGTCACTCATATCAAGAAATAAAATGATAATCAGGCTAACTCAGACTTGCAAAGCTGATAATTAAAAACCCAAAGCCCTAAGGGGACAAGGTGAGGACACAGAGGAAGAAGGTGGCGTGGATTATCCCACATCTGCCTTCTGGTACCCTTCTCTCCAGCAGGAAGCACTGGCCAGCCTTGGGGAGCAATTTTCCCCCCCCTGAGGAGCTCCTGCTCATGTCACAGTGCTCTCTGCTCTCTCAGCAACAAAAAGCTTTCCTTTTCTCTGTGGTGAGAAGTGTTCTGCATGCACCAGCCCCGTGCTGGAACAGAAACCCTCAGAAGACGGGAGTCTGAAGGGTAGGGAGAGAACAGGGTCACCTCCTCCTCAACTGATGTGCCCAGGGGGGAAGATGAAAAAAGGGTTAAAGGGTCCCATCTCATCAGCCCCCCCAAGTCCTGGTGTGGATCTCGCCTTTGAGAGGAGCCCGCTCAGGGGCTCCAACACAGCAACAGAGCCATCAGCCCCCTCCTCTCCACTGCTAACACCAGTGGGACCAGCTCAGGGCCGACCCAAACGCTGGGAGCAAAAGCAAAAAAAAATAAATACAAGAGGACACAAAAATGCAGTTTCTGAATTAAAAAAAACCCAAACCACAAAGACAAGAAAAGCACAACCTGGGGCACAGGCACTCAGTTACTCCAGTGCTTCTGTCACAAACGTGTAGCACAGAAGAATGTGACTTTATGGAATCACAGCCTCATCCAGGTTGGCTGAGGCACCTTTAAGGTCATTGATTTCAACCATCAACCCAACACTGGCAGACAAAAGCCACCACTAACCCACGTCCTTCAGCACCACATCTGCCCAGTTTCTGACTACCTCCAAGGGATGGTGACTCCACCACTTCCCTGGGAAACCCATTCCAAGGCTTGATAACCCTTTCAGTGAAGAGATTTCTCCCAGTATCCATCCTAAACCTCCCCTGCTGCAACTTGAGGCCGTTTCCTCTTGTTCTATCACTTCTTACTTGGGAGGAGAGACCGGCTCCCACCTCTCTACAACCTCCTCTGCAATCTTAAAATCCAACAAAATGGGAAAGGGGAAGGGAGGGAAGCAAGAGGGAGAAGGTCAAGGCATGTGGGTACACAGGGCTCACTCCTGGGGCTTGCAGTTCCAGGTGCTCAGGGGTGGATTTACCAAAGGGTTCCCCTCCCACTTGGGCTTCTGGGTCTAGGCAGGGTTTCAGGTCCTCCCAGCATTCCCACCCCAACGCTGCTGGCTGGATCCGCTGTCTTACAACGTGTCAGGCACTTCTGAGAATCTACTCCAGGTAGTGCCAGGAAACAAGAGTCATCAGTCTGCTCCACACAGAGGTACCCAGGGCTCCCCACAGAAGGCATCAGCTGCTGCCAGGGCTCCCCTTGCTTGAGGAACCTCTACTAACGCCATGGCAGCACTCGGGTTGGAGCCAGGGCACACACTTCACCTAAACCCCAGCCCCACTCACGCAAATACCCTGTAAAAAGCTGTATTCTGAACCAGAGATTGCAATTACAACCCAGCAAAACCCAAATGTGAGTTGCCAGAGAGCAGCAGCCTGTCAGGACCCCACTGAGAGCTCGAACACCACACCTTGGAGCTACACGAAGAGACACTCTGCCCTTTACAGCTCCCAACAAGCCAGGGAAGGGACCACATTGCAAACCCAGCTCTCCAGGGCTGAGCTCCGCAGGCAACGATTGCCTTTCTACATGCCCCAGGGAAACTCACAATGGCAAACTTTCCTCTTCCCTGGAATCTCACATGAGAGGGAATTCTGGAGCTAATTCTGGCAGTTCAGGCTTGCACTGAGTTGGTGCCATCATTATGCTCTGTCCTCCCAGCGCTCCAGGACTCCAGCTGGGCCCGGGGAGCAGAGACTACGACCCAGCATTCAGCAAGAGGCAAGAGGAACTAAACTGTTATTTAAGTCCCATCACCCATCCCTGCTGCAGAATCCAGTACCAGCACTGCTTTCCCTCACGAGCCCGTCCCTCGGAGCAGACAGCTCAGACCAATACTTTACTCAAAAGCAAGCAACGAACTCTGTGTTCCTCAGACATTAGAGATTAAAAGCAGCTTGCAGCCAGACCTTGGCTTGCAGGCAGGCCATGCTTTGGGAATCCTCCACCAGCAGCTATCTGTCTCCTAACTGGAGAAGACAACCTGCCCAGCCCTCTTCCACACCCATACCCAGCATAAATTGAGTTATAAACCCACAGCATGGCCCAGAAGTTGAAATTCTTACTGGGACAGCTTGATCCATCCCTCCCCCAACAGGGGTTAACACAGGAGCTCTCAGAGAGTGAACAGTTAATCCTATTCTCATCCAAACCCACACATTTCTACACTACAATACCCTGAGTAACCCCCCTACAACGCTCCCCAAGCTACAGCTATCCCCAAACATGCCCCCCTGCCTGGCAGGGCTGCCTCTCCTCGCTGGGGCTCGCAGACACTTGGCAATAGCCTGTTGCTCCAAGAGGCTGCGACCACAAACACATCCTGGTTTGTAACCACAGGGAGTGACAAACGCCCCCTTTCCCCCCCCAAAGTGCTGCCGCAGAGTTAGAAGTTTGGGAACCCCACAAAAGCCCAAACAGGTCTGCATGAGGCACGGGCCAAGGGCAGGAGCTCTGGGTAAGAACTGACAGCAGGAAACAGTTCTGCACTTTCCTTTGCTGCTCCTTCAAACACAGGCGAAGCAGACCCGGGGCTGGCAAAGGCGCTGCCTGCTGACCCAGCACTCTGGGATCCGTGTCAGACCCAGGGCAAGGCTCCCACCTGCCGTCCCCGTGCACCCCAACTCGCACAGCCCCATAGCCAGCACCTCCGGCTGCTCCACGAACCCCTTGGGCTCCAATCAGACAGGGAGACTGGGATAATTCAATATACCAGGATGGTAATTAAGCAAGGTGCTCTAATGCCACCGTCACACCCCACGGTTCGTCTGACCAGCCTCTAACAAACCGGTTTCAAACGGGCATTTTGGGCATTTGGGGAAGGATTGGTGCAGAATTCTCTCAGACACACGTTAAACACACACATAAATATATGACACGTGTACCAGAGCTACACACCGAGCTGACACATTACATCACCGATTAATTAGCGACAATGCAAATAACCAGCCGATTCTCGGCAGCTCATAGCTGGTGACAAGCCCCCAAAATCAAATGCCTGGCAGTCTTGAGGGTTGAGCCACCGTGTGTTATTTATTTTAAACACATCCTGGACAGAAGGCTCAGTCCGAATCCCCTGTGCCCAGGTCTCTCGCTGCCCCATGAAGTTCCCTGCTGTCCCCGGCCACCCCAAGCAGCCGAGACACTGCCCTCCCCTCCCCGGGGCAGCCAGACCAGGAGGACCACTCGCCTTTCGCTTGTTCAGACTCCCCAGGAGCACAACAATGCCTCGATTTCTGACACTGGGGTTATTAAAACAGCCTTCCAACAATATTTTTCTGATAAACAATCAGGTGAAGGAAAACACCCTCCAGGAAGTTCTGGCAGTAACTTCACGCTCAAGGCTATCTCTGTCCTGAGCTCCGGGGGAACCGGCAGCTTCGCTCCGGGGGTACGGAACCGTGAGGATGAGGAGCGCCGTTGCCCTCCCAAAACCTCCCAGGGATCCCCTTCCCTCCGGGGGCTGCGGATCCTCCCCGTCACCCTCGGGAGGCTCCACTCGGGAAGGGTTTTCCCACGCAGATGGCAGCATCCCGGCTCAGCCACACAAACCTGGCGGGAGGCGAAGCCTGGAGCAAGAGTGGGGATAAGGGAGGAGCTGGTGCTGCCCACCCCCCGACNGGGGGGGGGGAGGGGTGCTGTGGAGAGCTAAGCCCACCCGCGGGAGGTGCGATGAGTTTGCCAGGTGCCTTACGTCCTCTTGAAGACCCCTCCGAGGCAGCTGCCGAGCAGGAGGCAGAACTGCTGGGAGAAGAAGACCCAGGTGATCTGGGAGAGGGAGCTCTGGGTCTGGCAGCGTAGGTCCAGCAGCGTGGGCCCCAGGAAAGCGATGCAGAGGCCGAAGCTGAAGAAGACGCTCCAGTAGGTGAGGGTGGGCTGCAGGTTCCTCCGGAACCGAGCCGACACCCGCTCGTCCCACCACATCCTGGGCGGCGGANGACCCAGCTCTGCCCGAGGCAGCCCCGCTTCAGCGCATCCCTCCCAAGGGGCCAAAAGGAGCCCGATTTCTTCCCCCCTCCCCAGTAACTCCCCCCCCCTCGCCGGGGTTTTGCATCATCTCGCCAAAAGTGGGGCAAGCCCCCAGCTCCCCCCCTGCCTGGTCCACGCACTGAACTACAGCCACAGCATCAAACCTGATGCAACGCCCAGCACAGCCACGCAAGGAAACCCAGAAAGTCCCTTTCTCTGCTGCCGACTGTCTCTCTGGTCTCCCATACCCATAAATTGGTGCAACCAGTTCCAGACAAAGGCAATTAAAGTTGCCCCTTCTCTGGATGAGGAGCATGAGATGGCCTTGGGGGGGGTGGGAGGGTGTGCGGGTTTTCAAAGTCGGAGTGGTTGATGCTTACGCAAAAGGTCTCCTCTAGAGGATGGATTTATAAATATTTCACCTACTTTAGCTAGGAAAGACTAGCCATTTTTAGAACACTCTTTCCAGGCAGAGCAGAATCGATGGAGCCCAGCCGTGGCCGAGGGCTGGCTCCAGGCCGCACACCAGGTCCCTCCCCGTGCCAGTGGACCCACGCATGTACTCACACGTCCTGTGACCCGTCCCTCAGGAATGCTGCTCTGGGGCTGCAGGTGCTCATTTCCACCTGGACATAGCTTAATGTTTAGCCAATCCACATTGCATCCAAATCCCCACTCTTCCCTTTTCTGTGCCATTCCCTGGGGTCTTCCCGGAGTGAGGAGAGCAGGATCGTGCCCTCTCCCACCACCCAAGTGGACAAAGTGACCCGTGGGCAGCTGTACAGGACAGGCAGGCAATAAACCCCGCTTACCCTGGAGGAGAACTCCTGCAGCCATGAGGCACCTGCACCTGAAACCATTAAGCAATCAAAGAAACAGCTCAGCTGCCTGGGGGGATGTTGGCGTCCTGTTTTACTGGTGGGGAAACCAAGGGCCAGAAAGGAACGAAGCGCTTTGCTTACGGACAGGGAGTGAGTCAAGGGCAGGGCCGGAAATCAGCTTTTATCATTACGTGATAAAACATCTTCCTTAATAGCCTGGATGGCAGGATGGAGGGGAGGGGGAGGCTGATGCACAGGCCCTCCCTGCTGGGTAATAACTGGCTTTGAAAGGCCACACGGCTGCAGATCACCTCAGCTTTGCTTTCCTCATCCATAGATGGGGACAAAACAGCATGAAGGAGGAAGGACCGTGACAGTGAAGGCCTTTCCATCAATATACTGCTGGGAGAGTCAGCTCCTGCCCCTCTTTGTCCATACATCTCCTTGCACAAGGAGCTGGAATTACTCCATGAAACAGCAGATCCTTATCTTCCACATACTGGGAAGAAAAGGGCTGACGGGGCTTTACCTGTGGTTCCCCTGGACCGTATTCTTGATCTTAATCCTCATCTTGGTTCTCCCTTTAATGGGCTGGGAGTCAGGAGACCTGTACTCTATTCCTGGCTTCCGCCACTGCATCACCATCACTTGACAGCATCGTCTCCCTGGGTCCTGATTTCCCCAGCTAGAAAATGGCTGGGCAATGCTTTCTGCATCTTTGCAGGTTCACTGCATCCACCCCGGGATGAAAAGGCAGCACCAGGGCTTACAAATATTCGTACAAGCCCTACCCCAGCTACAGCAGCTGACCCTGCTTCGCTGAGGAATGGCCTAAAGGCCAGTACACTTGCTTCCAGCTTCATCAGGGATAAGACAAATCATGCAGGAGATGCTTGCAAATAAGAAGCGCAGCGTAGGTGGGTTAGTCAGCAGAAGAACACACGGCTCCTTTCTGGCTCCACATGCTGAAACCCAGATCCTCAGAGGCTGCTCATAAAAATGCTAAGCCACAGGACTATGAGTATATGCAATACCAGAATTAGCTTCACGAGGAGGCACTTTCAGCTGTTCTCCAAACCGAGTTCCATGTTGTACTGGCAGTGAATTAAACACCCACGGCTTTTGCGCCTGCTGCAAACTGCAAAGGGGGATCATGAATGGAGGGAGAGGCTGGCAGCGCCACCACAGCCCACAGCGTGCCACACTGCCCAGAAACACCCCACCAAGCCCTCCACAAACTCCTGCCTGTGGCTTCCTGTGCCCTCCCGGGGCAGCAAGAGGCACAGCAGGTTGTTTCCACACTGTTTCCACCAGTTCATCCTCTCAGCCAGTGGAGCAAGGGCTTCCTCAGCGTGATGGGTCCTGCTCTGCAGTGACTGCTCTGCAGGGCTTCATCCCAGAAGCCCAGGTTTGTTTGGATTTGCTGTGGTGATGCTGGCATCGCTTCCCTTAGCCCAGTCTCAACACAGTGGGAAAATCTAATTCTAGTAATAGGTTTCCTTGGGGTGGGACCACCTGAAGGGTGGGTTTGGGACAGCAGGCACCCCAGGACGGGCCTCTTCCCAGTTTTTGCCAGGGTTTGGGTTGGCTGCAGGGGCCAAGGGACTGGGGCTGAGAGAGAGTCCAACAGTTTTCCCCCCGTCCCCCGTTTGCCAAGAGTCTGGCACCCTTAGAAAGCCCAGCACACCATCCCAGTAAACACTTGGACTGGTGTGACGGGCCGAAGAGCTGCACAGGCTTGTGGAGATGGGAGCACCGCTGCCTCTCAAGAGCTATAATTCAGCCCAAGAAAAACACCTCCGAGCAATTTCGAGCAGATAAGAACACCCTGAATCACTGAATCTTACTGACAAAAGGTGTGGTGCTTCTTAAAACGGAGGGTAAACTCTCCATACAATGGGCTGAATTATTCTAGGCTGCACGTATGATGCTCAGCAAGCCAGCGCAGCACACGAGAGAGGTGCTCGCCTCGTGTACTTCAGGGTCAAGAGTTTCAAAACACGCTGTGTGATTTGGAAACCTTGGCTTGGCTTCTAGGTCAGATATTAGCCCGAGATCTTGGCCCAGTTGTTACAGATCTCCTGTAACACTCATCTAAACAGAGGAAGCGCTCACCTACAGGTTTTCTTACCGCCCAACTGAAACAACTCACACACCTGCCCCAGTTTAGGTGGAATCAATGTGCTTCCGCCTGTTCTGCACTAAAACTGCGGCAGAGGAAGGTGGGCTGCAGTGACACCACCAGGCTGAGCCTCCCCAAACGCACCTGTAACTTAATGACACACAACTAACCTCGTTAAGGACAGCAGGTACCGGCCCCGCTTTGCAGAGATGGACACTGAAACCCAGGGAGCAATGGGTGACCCAGTTTGAGCATCCCTGTGGGGGCAGGAGGACTCCCAAAGGGACTTGGAGGAGGGAGGGTCATGGTTGTTTGGGCCACCAGGAATATCCAGGTGCTGGCCAGGTCCGTGGGTGGAGGATGTGGGCTGGGACACCTCGGTGGCATTCCCCCAGCACCAGCTGTTGCCAGACTGGAGGAATGAGCCTGGCAGATGGTGGAACTGGTTTGGCAAACAGCTTGTTATTGGGGATCGGCCCACGTCAGTGCCAAAACGTGACTCAGGCAGGCTGGGTGCTGCCTGAGGTGCAGCCTGGGGAGGGGGATGAAGGGCATTCCCCCCTTCCCAAAACCCATCTTCTGTGGGCTCACACCATGGGGCTGGCCCCAAAGATGCCACAGGTCCCCCAGTGCCTCATCGCTGGCTCTTCCCAGGTCCCCACGAGCCGAGTGACTGGAGCTTTTGGGCAGCACTGATGAGCAGGAATATATAAAGGGGTTGCTGTGCTGAATAGCTCTGACCTCAGGGAGATTTTTAACTGCTGGAGCTGTGGGAAACACGGCTCCCCTCTCCCTTCCCCAGCTCTGCCATCCAGGTGCTGTGTGGCCATGGGCTGGGCATGCCAGCTCTGTGCTTTATTTGCCCGATAGGCTTATGGCAATATTTGTTTAGGGCTTTAGGATCCACGCAAGGGACTGTAGAAGCATTTTCCTGTTGCGCACGAGCTTCTGAGGTCTTGTGTTTCAACCCCCTGCAAAGGTCAGGCAGTGGAGAAACTCCTTCTGTACCCAGTCCGTGACTGGGAATCTATCCCAGCTGGCTGAAACCAAAAGGAGCCGCCCAGAGGAGCAGCTGTGGGGACATAAAGGCTCTGGTGGGAAGGCACCACGATGGCTCGGGCTGGGATGGGCATGCTCCCTGCCCCGGTTCAGTAAAATCATAGAATCATATGGGTTGGAAGAGACCCTTGGGATCATCAAGTCCAACCATCAGCCCTACTCTACAAGTTCTCCCCTACACCAGAGCCCTCAACACCACATCCAATCTACTCTTAAACACAGTCAGGGATGGGGACTCCACCACCTCCCTGGGCAGCTGATTCCACTGACTGACCACTCTCTCTGGGAAAAACTTTTTCCTCATGTCCAGCCTAACCCTACCCTGCTGCAGCTTGCAGCCATCCCCTCTCCTTCTATCGCTCATTGCCCGTGAGAAGAGACCAGCACCAACCTCTCTACAATGCCCTTTCAAGCAGTTGTAGAGAGGGATGAGGTCTCCCCTCAGCCTCCTCTTCCTCAAACTAAACCATCCTCCCCTGCATGCCCACCACGGGGCAACTCACCGCTCGGGAACCTGCCAAGGGACCTGTGTGTCCCAGACACCAGTGCTATCTGGCTGCAGTTCAAAAACAAAGTGGATTCTTCTCCTACCAAGGAAAAAAAAAAACAAAAACAAAAGAAAGAGAGAAAAATTAGATCCTGTACCAAACTATCCCGTGTTCAGGAAAGCTTATTTTATTGTCCAGTCTTGGCTTTGGAGCGGTCACAATACAAGGGGAATGTAAGCCTTAGCAATAGAATGAGCACATCCACATAACAGTCCATGTCACATCTGAAACACAAAAGTTGAGATATTCTTATAAAACATTCCGACACGAGATTGATGGATATAATCTTTTATTCTTTTTTTTTTTTTTTTTAAAGCCCCTTTCCATTTTTTCCAAAAAAACTTTTTTAAAAAAAAAAAAAAAAAAATCGTTGCTTCTTGTGGAATAACTCTTTAAAATCATTTCTTTTAAAATGCATCTTTTTTTCCGTTTGTACAACACTAGTTAAATATATTATGGGTATTCTGCAAAACGCATCACACCAGAGAACATTCACAGTACGTGCATCCTGGCTGCCTGGCTCTGGTTTTCCTGCTGAGGGACAAGCACGATGCTGAGGAGGGAAGAAGGCAATGAAGAAGCCAGAAAAGTGGGTTTCATAGAACTCGTGCCCAGCCCTCGCTGGTGGGGGGTGCCAAGGGGACATCAAACACGCTTCTCACAAGACTCAAGCGCTCAGAGCCAGCACAGTGGTGTGGCCTCTCCAGGTGAGCTCATGTCACGTTTAACCTTGGGGGTTTCAGCATCAAGACCTGGTGGCCCTGGCAGGACCTCCTCAGCCACGGTCGCCTCGGGGCTTGGAGCAAACCTGGGCATGTGTGGCTGCAAGACACCGAGATTCCCAGTGCTGAAAGCAGAGTTTGGACACTTAAGGCCAGGCAGGCTCCCACCCCCCAGGTCCAGTGCCTTCCCCGTGCCCTGGGACACCCACACTGAACCTTCCACGTGTCTAATTCCACTGGGTGAGACACTTTCTCTACTGTTTTCCCACCTGCCCGTCCCTAGGCTGCTGCTGGGAGCTCTGGGCTCCCATTTTCTGCCAGCCTAATTTCTGCCTGAAGACAAGTCGTGGGAAAAAACCAAACCAAACATTTGAGAAGCTTGGGAAAATGGCCCTCCAATTATTGCTTTTGACTTTTTATTTTTTTTTTTCTCTCGTCATGTGTGAGGCAAAGGAAAAAATCCACTTATTTTGTCCTCAGTCTCCAAGATACAATGCAGTTGCGTTATTTAAAATCTTAACATAGATCTGGCAACGGGCTGAGCCAGGAAA
Organism: Jacana jacana; assembly: GCA_013400555.1. NCBI lineage: Eukaryota > Metazoa > Chordata > Aves > Charadriiformes > Jacanidae > Jacana > Jacana jacana. The sequence goes on along the minus strand of VZTM01034352.1, from coordinate 43,294 downwards.
GGCGTGTGCAGTGTGTATGGAGAGGGTGAAATTAAATAGCTCTGCCTCTACGTTTCATTGTTGGCCCCCAATACGGACTTTGCTTTACACATGACTGAGGTTTCTTTAACTATCTGTCAGCTGGAGAGGCAAAAGAGCGGGACTTTTCCTGAGGACACAGCCAAAACCTCATTTTCCACCAGAACTATTAAAAAAAAAATAATAATATATATATATAAAAAATAAATTGCAAGCAAAAAAATGTCTGGAAGACAAAGCAACAGCTTCCTTTTGTCAAAACTCCCCACCCGCCAGGAGTGCCAGCCCCTGCGCGAAGCCCTGGATGGGAGAAGCCACAAAATGACACACATGCCAGAGAGCCACAGACATCCCCAGCATTTTCATTAGTGCTGCTTTAAAATCCCAGCTTGGGAGCCGGTTGGAGCTCCAAAAGCTGGGAAAAAAGCCTGGCTGGGGGACGAGGTGCCGGAGCAGGCAGGGAGCGAAGCCACTGGGAGCTACTGGGGAGGAGCGGGGCAATGCCCTGCTTGGGGCATCTATAAATGGGGGCATCCATGAGATCCCCCTCCTGCGCTCCTCAGGGCCGGGGGGGACCATAACACCATCCCCAAGAGATGGAGAAGGGAGATTTGGCTCCAGGCTCCAATTGCTGCTGACCTGCAGCTCTTTTTCCTCGCAGCCAGGCTGGTTTTGGGCAGCAGCGTGCTGTGGGAGCTGGGGTGCTCAGGGCTCTGCCAGCCAACACATGTGAGAGCAGCAGGGATGGGAGCTTCTAAATCAAACCTTGCTCAGCAGGGCACCAGATATTTACACACACTATCGCCCTCCCGAGTGGCAATCAAATACCCACTAAATGCAGTGGAACAAAAGGGGTTATCTTAAATTCAGCTCATTAGTGGCGTACAAGGCTAATCAATAATGGTGTCTCCTTTAGGGAGGATTTGTAGGAGGAAAGGCAAAGGCTCTGAAAGAATAAACAGCAGTTAACAGGCCCTTTGTCTTCGCTATCTGATCCCGGGTAAAGCAGCCCGGTCTGCGGTCATTGCCAGGTCTTTTCCCCAGTGGTTTCCGTAGGTGCCCTTGACCTTCAGCAGGAACACCTCTCCTAGCGGGGAGAGCTGAGAACACACCAATGGGGGGGGTCTGGCATGGTCTGCATCCATCCTCCCAATGTGACAGTGGGACGGTTCGGCTGGGGACCCTCTGCCCCCCCACCCCGCTGTGTGGCCAAGGCAACCCCATTCCATGGGACGGCAACGCCAACCAGGAAAACTGCACAGACACAGGGGAAACGTCTCCTCAACAGGCTCCTCCAAGAGTGGAAGGCTTTTCTGCTCCCCCTGGTCCCGTCCACGTTCATAGATCCCGGGGTGGGGGGCTCTGCTCCCCCCAGGCCCATCGGCACTCTGCTCCATGGACCTGGGGGTGCTGCCATAAGGCGACCCTGTGCCTGTGAGGTGCCATGCCCACGGAGCTGCCAGTTCCCAACGGGAGCTGGCCACCCCGGGAAGGGCAAGTCTGCACCACGGATCCCTGCTGTGCCAAGGAAATTCCTGTCTAAATGGCCTTTGTGAAAGAAAAGAGGAGAAGCGTGAGAGTTCAGACTCGCTCCAGCCAACACCTCCCTTCGAGAAGGTCCCGACGGAGCTGCCCCACGTGGCAGGAGCCGGGTGTAGGAAACCAGGCAAAACACGGCCCTGACACCAGGGTGAAATGCGTCACTGGTGGCTGATGGCTATTCATGCTCTTCCCTATCAAATGGAAACAATTAATGAACTATTCAGCCTGCTGTACGCTGGACATACCGAGAAGGGAACCGAGCAGGGATGGGCAAACCTCAAACAATGCAGACGTCTGGATGCTTGTCTAGGACAAACCCGAATTAACAGCTTTGGTCGGATGGGGGAAGCTCAGAGGATGCGCCCCAGCGAGCACTGGCGGAGGGAGGCGTCGCCCCAGAAGCTTTGGGGGGCTCCAGGGTTGTCCTCATTTATCCTCACGCTCTGCATTCTCTAAGGATCCCAGAAGAAACGCTGCAGAGCCAAGCAGAGAACGGAGCCCTCCCGCCTGGCTCGATGGGGAAATCCAGAGCTGCCATTCCCCTGGGCGATGCCTGCCAGGTTGGCAGAGCCATGGGTTGGAGACAACAGTGTGTTCCTGCCAGGTGACAGTCCCAGTGCCTACCAAGTCCAGAGTCTCCTGGCCGCATCCGTGGGCTGGAGGAGCGGTGGGGGACAGGACCGGTCATGCGGGACAGCCGAGAAAAGGAGGAGAATATTATACAGCAGAGAGACTTCTTGCAACGCTCACACACTCAAAGAGGTTTCAGGGTCGGGGGGAGAAGGCGCAGCAGGGCCTCTGCGCTCAGGATGGATTTGGCACGTTCCTGAAGTGTTCCAAGGGGGAAAAAGAGCAGCCCTTGGCCAGCAAAGCCGGGCGCCTCAGTCCCACAACGACGATCTGAGTCAGGGCTGGTACGGTCTGGCGTTGGCCACAAACGTCGAGGCCGGGCGAGGAGGTTTGAGGGATGATTTGCTTCTCTCCAGGTCTATTTCTGGTCCCCTACAGCTGAGCTGTGGGAGGTTTGGCACCTCTCCCCCTTCCTCCGGGTAGGAATGCACTGAGGTGGGTGTGTGTGACACTGCGGAACAGTGACACAGGCTGCGCAGCTCAGGCTCTGCCACGTCGCGCTGGGGCTCAGTGACAAGGGAGAAGATGAGCTCCCAAGACACTGGCTGGGACCTGTGTCCTGCCCCTTGTGAGGATGGCAGAGAGGGAAATGGGCTGGGGGGGTCTCAGTGATGAGGCAGGGGCTGCTCCATCGGTGCCTGGAAAAGGCTGGCACAGTGATGGGAGGCAGCATGGAGCTGATGCGCCTTTGGCCCCGCTTCTCCCCAGCAATACCAGCAGGTACCTGCACCCTGGGCCAAGCCAGCCCTTGCTCAGGATGTGCCTGGGGAGCAGCCAACTGAGCTGATTTGGGAACATAATGGTGGCAAAGACGGGGGAGATGCTGGGGGAAGCAATAGGCAGCCCCCTCCTCCCGACTGCTCCATTCTGGTCAGGATTCAGGTACCAAAGATGGGGAGAAAAAAGAGCGGTTACGTAGGGAAAGGCAAGGGCAAAGCAAGGAGGGCTGCCCTGGGTTTTGTGCTTCAGGTGCAGTCTCTCCAGTGCCAGGCTGGGACATGCCCCTGACATGGAAGGTGGCTGCAAAGTGGCTCCCCAAGAAAGAGGGGGTGCAGAGCAGGTTGGCTGAGCACAGGTACATTTTCAGGGTCGCCCGCCTGGGCCAAATGCTACGATCCACAGCCCAGCTTTGGAGATACCACCCTCTGCTCACAAAACCTCCCTGTGCCCCATCACCCCCTGGGGGCAGTGAGCATTTCCCTGGGGCAGCAGCACATGGTCCTACACCCCGAAGAATGCCCAGGGCAGTTCCTCACTACAGCACCAGCACAGAAGGTGGCAGCTCATGCCTGATAGGGGCAACATGAAAATGAGAGGGGCAAAAAGGCCACAGGTCCATGACCAGCAGCTGCCAGGGGCTGTGGTTGTGGGGACGGGCAGGGGAGAGCCTGTGGCCAAGGGTGCTTCAGCATCGTCCTGCTGGAGTCAGTAATTCTGTGGTGGGTCAGGTGGGAGCGTGTCGCTCGCTGTCTCCTTTCTCAGTGTCTTTGATCTCCATGGTGACAAGGGGAAGACAAGATCCCAGTCTAAAATATACTCTGCCTCCTGTTCTTCCCTCGGGCTGAGGAAGAGAGAGAGAGAGATGGGTCAGAGAGGTCGGATGGTGAGCGGCACTTTGCAGAGAAGCCGAGCCCTGCGGTGCTCTGGGTTAGGAGGTTACAAGCCCATGGCATTCACAGAGGAAGGAGCTGTGCCCCAGGGCACCTACAAGTCACCTTGGTAGGTGACAAGCCATGATGTCCCAGGGGTGATTGGAGTACTAAAGCAGGCAGTAGGGACTGAGGTTTGGTTTCTTCCTACGTGGGACTCACTGGGAATAGCCCCAGTGCCAGCACAGCCCGTGGCACCTCCTGGGAGAGGTCGGCATGGTTTTCCCCAGTCCTACCTGACTGCTGAAAGGCTGAGGCTCGGTAGCCAGGGTCCTTCTGAAGCTGGATCTCCTTCAGGGAGAAGATGGAGGCATCTAGGCAGAGGGGGCAGAGAAAGAGGGGTCAGTCCAGCCCACTGAGCCAAGACTGGTCTGCAAACCCAGAGCCTACCCAAATTGTTCCTTGCTCTCATAGCCACCAAGCTCCCTCCTGGCTCAACCACAGAAGCACCCCTGAGCCAGCAAAGACAAGAGGCACCCAAAGGGATCTGGCTGTGACAGCACCCACCCTCAGGCTGCACCAAAGCTCTTTGCTCCATACAACCCCCAGCAAGAGACACCCCCAGGCACTTACTGTCAGGCAGGAGATGCACCCGCTCGCCCAGGCTCTTGAAGTAGGGGTGCCGCAGGGCTGCCTCCGCCGAAATCCGGCCCTTGGCCTCGTACTGCACAAAGCCCCAGAGAAAGGCAATTACACAGGGTCCACACGTGCCAGAGGGCACAGAGGCACACAGCAGGGGTGGAAGCCCCCGAGGAGTTCGGTACTCTGTGTGGGTGACAGCGTGTCCCAACACTGTGCACACCATAGGGGTGTGCAGGTAGTCCCCAAATTCCCAGTCCTATCTGCATGTACACAAGGGACAGCACACGCTGTGGGACCACAAGAGTGCACCGGCCACGTTGTACCTTACGGATCATTGGGTTTGTGTCCTCTCACTTGTCTGTGAGAAGACACAGGGTGAAGGATGCTTCACTGTCCTTAATGGGAGCAGGTCTGGGATAGGTTCTACAAGGCCATGGCTTGTTCTGCAGTCACAGCTCCTCCCTTGCCTGGCTCTAAAACCAGTGTGAGGGCAGCCAGATTACCTCCACTTCGGCAAATCCACCTGGATTGCTCTACCACTCACCAGAAGGAGGTTCATCAGCAAGTCAATGCCTTCTGAGTCCAGCCTGAGAGAAGGAAGAAATAAGAAATGGAGCATTATTGCACCCAGGAGACACTGCCATAGTCATGCAAGGGAGGAGTGGCAGCTGGGACCTCCAGTACACAGAGGAATTCAGAAGCTGCCAGCACCACCGGGAAGAAATTAAACAGGTTCCCCCAGGTTCCCCTTCTCAACCAGTGCAAGCCCACCATGCCTTATGTGTCCCTGCTCAAGGAGGTACCTTGGGGCGTGATTTATTAACGGCTGGGCTCGGTACTGTGTGAAATTGTAAGCCTTAAACTCCTCGTTGGACGTTATTCCAGGCCAGGTGTCTTCTGTTGGGGTTCCTGGGAGGGGGAGAGAGGGAGGGAGAAACCCATCACGCTCAGTTTGTTGAGGAGAGAAGAGCCATTCAGGCCCAGGAAAGAGGTCAGGGATTTCCTCAGCATCCCATGGAACCCCTCACCCTCACACCATTGCTGACTGCAAGGGTAGGGGGGACACTGTGGGCAGCTACTGCCCACGGTCATTGTCCACCGCCCCAGCCCATGGTCCCTGCCCAGGCTCCCGAGGCTTCGCTTTGTCACGGCTCTTGCAGTCAGCCACTGCCCTCGCGTGGGGATTCAGGAGACAGCAGAAGACTCACCCAGCAGCCTGAAGATCAAATGCAGCTCTTCTTTCACCGTGGAGCCAGGGAACATGGGCCGCCCGGTGACCATCTCGTAGTGGATGCACCCAACACCCCTAAAGCAGCAGCAGAGGCTCTGGGATCAGTGAGGGAGAAGCCCTGTGGATGCCCCCTCCCCACCCCTTAACCAGGTTTGAGGTTCCTGGAGAGGGAAACAAGCTCCGGGAGCTGCATCCCTTCCCTTCTACAGGTAACCATTCACCCCTGATGTGGAGAACGTGCTCCAAAGACCCTCAGCCCCAGGGGACACGGAGGACAGCATGGCCTCTGGGAGAGCCCACCACCCTCTGGTGTAACCAACACTGGGAAGGTCGTTTTGGAGTCAAGACTCACCACATGTCGATGGGTGTGGAATACTCAGTAGATCCCAGCAGGACGTCGGGGGGGCGGTACCACAGCGTGACCACTTCATTGGAATACGTTTTTGTAGGGACTGACTTGGCCCTGGCGAGTCCTGAGGACAAAAGGGGTGGGCATCGAGATGCTGCTCCTCCTCACAACGCTCCGTCTGCCCCAGAGAGAACCCACCTACCAAAGTCAGCCAGCTTGAGCTCTCCTCTCTCGTTGATGAGCAGGTTCTGGGGTTTGAGGTCTCGGTGCAGGATCTTTCTCCCATGGCAGTAAGCCAGACCACGCAGCAGCTGGAACATGAAGATCTGTGGGGAAGAAAAGGGGTTCACATTTAGCACAGGGGACATGGGCAGCAAAGGGGAGTCTGCCTCAAGGGCTCTCAAAGTCCTGTCCTGGAAAGACCCCTTGAAGCTGGCCTGGGAACTGTAGACAAGTGTTCAGGCCTGTCACCAGCAACCCAGGAAAGGGGATGAACAAAGCCTGCAGGCACAGTAATTGCATTTAGGGTGGCAGTGGAGCATCAGAGCAGGCTGAAAAAAGTCAAAGAATAATAAAAAGGCTGAACTGAAGAGAGAAGGGATGTCCAGCCTCATCCAGCCCCGCAGCGCCCTGGACTGCACTCAGGGTGATGTCCCTGTGTGTGGGGAGAGGGGTATGAGGTCCCAGCACCACCTTACCTTCACGTTGTGCACACTCATCAGGTTCCCACAGTTATCGAGGTACTGCTTGAGATCATTGTCCTGCAATGGGACACACTGGTCAGCCTGTCCCTCCCTCAGCCCCTTTCACCTCCCCACAGCAAAACATCTCCCTCCCCCAGTTCCTGCAGAAAAGCCCCCCCAGACCCACCAGGTACTCGAAGACGAGGGTGAGGGAACGCTCCGTGTGGATGATGTCGTGCAGGGTGACGATGTTGGCGTGCTTCAGGTTCTTCAGCAGCGACACTGCAAAGGAGAGGAGATGGCATGTCGGGCCAGCAGGACCTTGGGTCTCTGCGTGACTGCAGGTAGAGATGTCCCCCTCCACCACCCTCCCCGAATCTGCCCGTGACATGGCATTGCTCACCAGGGCTGTGATGAGGAAAAGCCCCTGCTGCCCTCACCTTCCCGTATGGCTGTGCAAGGTGCCCCTTCCTCGTGCTCCAGGCGGATCTCCTTCAGGGCAACGAGGTTTTCGGTCAGTTTGCTGCGTCCCTTGAAGACAGTGGCATAAGTGCCCTGGGTGAGGAGAGGGAAAACACAAGCTATGGCCATTGCAGACCATTTACCAGGGTGGCACAGACCTGATACACTCCATAACATTTGGAAGAAGCATCATTTGAAGCTACCGGGCCAAGTTTGAAGAGCACAGAAAGACTTGGTCTAAAAATTCCCAGATATTGAAGAAATTTGGTTACAGTCTGCCCTTTGCACTTCAAGCTGCCCTTCTAACAATTTATGTCCTTACGGGGGTTTCATAGTCTACTCACCTCTCCCAGTTTGTCCAGTTTAACATAGGTTTCCAGCTTCCCAAACCCAATATCAGACTGGAAGAGAGAAAGGAAAACATCACGGAGAGGAATCTCACCCAGGGTTGGTCTCAGGGCTGGGGGGAAGGCCAGGGCCACTGGACACTAAGAGCCCTGGGGGCAGATCAGTCAAGGCTGGTGTTTGCACGCCGCAGCCCAGCTGATCTAAGTGCAGAAACCCATTACTTTCCTGAAGAAGCTGTGCAGGGAACTGGGAAATCGATCAGAAAACCTTCACAACCAACTGGCTGCTGAAGCGAGATGAACGGCATCTGCCCACTGTGTCCCAGAGGTGGCCACAGCCTGCACCCCCCTCCTGCTGCCACCCCCGGCTCCTCTCACCCTCCACCCTGACAGCAGCTGAGGAGAACAGGAGCTGGTTTCATTGCAAAAATCCGATGCCTTTTCTATGGGAGAAGCCTCGTGGGATCCTGCTGCTGAAGCCCAGCCCTTTTCTCGAGTGCTCTCCTACTGTGACTCTCTTCAGTTCTCTGTGTGCTGCTCAAATCAAGCGTGACAGGGACATTTCCCCCTTTGGAACAGTAACTCTTCAACGTAGGGCTGAGACCTGCCCTCGTGTCCCCAGTGAAAGAAGGGTGACCCACTGCAGGGCCACGGGTTCAGGTGTCACTCCCAGCAGAGCCCTGGAATTAGGCTTTTCTGTGGGGACGGGGACACCTCTTCACTGACTTTGGATTATCTGCCAGGGCACAGGATGGCTCCCAGCATGGTCCCAACATTGCCAGTGTCATTTGCCCATGAAATATGTTTGCACTAGTGCAGTCCCAGGCCAGCAGCCAGCTCTGACTTCTGCCCAGATGAAGCCTCCACTGGGCATGCCACGGGCTCATGCCTGGGCTAATGCCACAGGCTCATGCCATACTGCTCACCATCAGCAGATGGAACTGGATGGACAGATGCCCATCAGCCACCAAGACAACACTGTGCAGGGAAAGGGTTCCCTGGGGGCAGTGATGCAGGAGCCCCCCTCGTCTCTGCCCAGAGAATCATCAGCCCCACGTGTGGGGTGCTCCTTCAGCCTCCCCTGCTCCCCATATCTGCCCCAAGGGGAGGCTTTTTCCTTGCAACAGGCACTGACCACACCACCAAGCTTTCACACACTGGACAGGCAGCGGGAAAGCTGCTTCCTTGCTCACTCAGGATGGATTTGGACCGGCAAATCCCTGGGAAACATGATGTTTTACTCCAGTTTGGCTTCCCATAAACCTCCTGCCTACCCTGGGGAGATACACGTCCTGTGCAGGGAAATGAGGCAGCTGCTGCAATCTGGGGGGCTGTTCCTCTTGCAGGAACATGACTTATTCATGGAGGCCACCATGAATATTAACAGCACATTGCCCTGACTGTGTCTGTTTTATTGAACAGACAGAACAAGCAGGTCAATGCGGGCTCTCTTTTCCTCCTCCTCCCACGGGACAGGCCATGCCCGAGACAAGATCCCTGCTGAGCCCTCACTGATGTCTCTGCACAGCCTGGAGTGCTCCTGGGCAGCAGGACACACGCTCCCCAGTTTGTAAACAGGGCACTGGGTTTTTGCTCCTGCACATGCTGATGCTCTGCAGCACAGAAACTGAAATGCCAGAGCTAATGCGAAGGTTAATTCATTATTTATTGGCATTTGCATTTCAACCAGCAGCAGCTCCAGCCCTCGCTGAGCTGCAGGAGGGTTTCCACCTCCCCTGGCTTGGAAGGAGCCAGGCCAAGAGGAAAAGTCAGGTAGGTGTGGAGGTGGGTGGAGGAACGCTGGGGGTTCGCACAGCAGTATACAGATGTGCCCCAGATGTGCATGTGGAGGAGTGACAAGAGGGAAGAGCGAGGAAAGTGTGTGGTGGGGGAAATGGGAAAGGGACCCCCAAGGGCAGGGATGTGTGTTTTACTTTTCACTACGGTCTCTTCTAATGCTTGGGAAACTGCACTTTTAGAAGACTCTAGTGTCTGAACTTGGGAAAATATTTACTTTACAGCCAGCTCTGGGATGTGGGATTCAAGGTCTCAGTGTTTTCCAGCTGCCCAGGTGCAGGGACCAGGAGAAGCAAGTCCCGAGCTCTTTACCCGAGCTGCCAACAGGGTTATTTCATACCATGAATGTCACATTCAGTATAAATTAGAAAGTTTGCTGAGAAGTTCTCCCTCTCCCTCGATGGCTGTGATCCTGAGAACTCCTTGTCCTGGTGCTGGAGCCCTGAGCCCTTCCCTTCCTCCCAAAGCCACAGGGTCCCACACTGGCTGTCCCTGCTGGGAGGGCACGGCTTCCTGGGATGGAATGGGCTGGGGATAGTCCTTGTATGTTTTATATTGGCATCGGGATCAATACTGGTCCTTTAGTGTAATTAACACCAACTATCTAGTCTTGTTGTATTAAATCTGTTTATATTTCAACCCTCAGGATTCCTTGTTTTTTCCCAAATCCCCTTCCCGGGTGGGGAAGGGTGATCAGGTGAGAGAAGAAGTGTCTAAAGAACAAATGAATCGCTGTGGGTTCTTCAGACCATACCAGTGGCACACAGGGGGCACAAGGGAGGTGCACAGCAGGGCAGGACCGTGCGGGCGGGTGGCAATCAGCACGGGCATCTGCTGGCTGGGGTTTGTACGTGGGATGGCAGAGGTTGTGCCTGGCACTGCTCGCTCTGCCGGGTGGCACTTACGAGGGAAGCCCGTCGGGACATCCTGCTGAGGTGCTTGGGGAACTCCGGGCTCTCCATCTGCAGCTTCTGCAGGAACTCGGGGGGCAGGCGGATGTCCATGGGCAGGGAGAGACGCTTGCTGACATCCTGCAGAGAGGGCCAGAAGAGCGGGGGATGAATCACAGGGGTGGTTCCCCCTGTACTCAGCACTGGGGAGGCCACCCCTTGAGTATTTACTCACGTCCAGTTCTGGGCTCCTCAACACAAGAGAGATCTGGAGGGGCTGGAGCGAGTGCAGAGGAGGGACACGGAGCTGGGGAAGGACCTGGGGCATCAATCTTATGAGGAACCACTGAGGGAGCTGGGACTGTTTAGTTTGAGGAAGAGGAGGCTGAGGGGAGACCTCATCACTCTCTACAACTGTTTGAAAGGACATTGCAAAGAGGTTGGTGCTGGTCTCTTCTCACAGGGAATTAGTGATAGGAGAGGGAATGGCTGCAAGCTGCAGCAGGGTAGGGTTAGGTTGGACATGAGGAAAGAATTCTTCCCAGCAAGAGTGGTCAGAGCCTGGAATGGGCTGCCCAGGGAGGGGGTGGAGTCCCCATCCCTGAGTGTGTTTCAGAGTGGATGAGATGTGGTGTTGGGGGATCTGGTGTAGGGGAGAGCTTTGTAGAGTGGGGCTGATGGTTGGACTCCATGATCCCAAGGGTCTCTTCCAACCTGGACGACTCTGTGATTCTATGATACTGTGATTTTATGATGCAGCTGATGATCCGAGGACTGTACAGTGACATGCAGGGGGAAGTGTTCTCTAACTGGAGCTGGTATTAATGCTGAAGGAATGGGTGCAGTATCTCTGGGATACAGTCACAGGAAGGGGTGTGTGCATGGAGGTGTGCACTGGGCTGTGTCAGATACTATGGGAGTCGGGTTGAGTGTTCCCAAGAGGACATCAGGGCTTGTGTCTGAACCTTCCAGGTCCCCATGAATCAAACACCAGGCCTTCCAGCCAGCAGGTGGGTGACAACCAGAATGTGCCACGGTCCCTCCTGCCCACCCCAGCCCACAGCAGTACTTGCCTCCATGGAGAAGCGGCGCTGGTTGTTGTTGCGGTAGCGCATGGCCACGGGGGACTGGCCTTCCACCTCGGAGGGAGAGATGGGGCTGGTGTCTGCTTGGAAGTCCCTGGCAAGGTGTCCCAGCTGCAGGTGCCCTTGAGCCAGGTCTGAGGACAAAGAGACAGGAGAGGGAGCTGCTGGAGTTGCAGCAGAAGTGCCAAGATCCAAGGCACTTGCTTTGGAGAAAAGAGAGTGAGAGCAGGACAGGGAGGTCCAGGGATGCCCTGGGACCATAGGAAAGTCCTTTTCCACTTCTGCATTCCGGAGACATAAGGAATACCTGCTTTCTGCTTCAGGATCCTGGTACCTCACCACCCACACAGCTTAGCAGCACCCCCAAAGCCCTCTAATACAGCCCCCTGCAATGAAGCAATGAAGGTCTCTTTTGACTGATGGGCAGCGGACTGCAGAGAGGGGATCTACTTCAGCCCCAAGGCCACCCAGATCCCCCACATCCCAGTCCACCACTGCCCAGCAGCTGCACCCCTCTGCACCAGCACCACGGGGCTTTCCAGGGGTGAGCAGTCACTTTAACTTCCCAGCCTTATCCTCACTAACGTCACAGGAGACAAAACATGGTTTGCACTTCGGGAACACCTTGGTGTCTGACCGTGGCTCTGGATCCCTCTGTGTTAGGTCTGTCAAAAAACAAACCATAGAGACAGCCCTGCCCCTGGGGATCTTACGAGCACATGTACCTAATCTGCCTCAGGAACCACCAAATCTGCCTCAGGAACCACCAAAACCAGCAGACAGCAGGGCATTTTCCTCCAAGGCCGTGACCATTTCTGGGAAGGTGTTTGGGATTAACGGCTGTAGAGTCACTTATTGCAAAACAAAACACTCCAGGCTGTTCTGTCCTGCTGCACTTAAGCCAGACACGCCATCCTGAGAAGCACAAAAGCTCCCTTGAAAACCCAAGCAGCTCAGAAAAAACAAACCCGCTCAGAAATAACTCTTCTCTTGGGACTCCAGGTGTGAAGCCTCACTGAGCCCAAGAAACCCTGAAAGGAGCACGAAATGAGAACAAAATAAGCCATTGAGCTCCCTCCGGTCTCCAGTTTGAGAGAGACCACACTTAAACCTCCTCACTCTGTAATTAACACCTGGTTGGTAGGAATATCCTGGCACAGCGACCCAGACAGGGACACAGCAAAATACTGATGAGTTCAACGCAGGTCACCTGGACCTCAGTGAGGTGGATTCCCCCAAATCACACAATGCTGTTTCCGAGGGGTTGTTCATAGAATCACAGAATGGTTTAGGTGGGAAGGGACCTTAAAGCCCATCCAGTGCCCCACCCTGCCCTGGGCAGGGACACCTCCCACCACACCAGGTTGCTCCAAGCCCCCTCCAACCTGGCCTTCAACCTCTCCAGGGACGGGGCAGCCACAACTTCTCGGGGCAACCTGGGCCAGGCTCTCACCACCCTCACACCAAAGAAGTTCTTCCCCACAGCTCAGCTCCATCTCCCCTCTTTCAGTCTAAAACTGTTACCCCTTGTCCTATCACTCCACTCCCTTTAGAAGGATGCAGCGCTAACTGGGTGTGCTGGGATGGAGGAGCACCACATCCCTATGGAGGGATGCACTTCCTTCTGAAAAGTATGGGGCCAAGCAGGGAAGACTGTTCTGTCCCTTCCTGGTGGCCACACAGCTCTCTCCCTTCTCATCTAAACCTCACAGCTACCCTCCAGCTCAGCAAGGCCTCCAGCACCGGTGTCCTCCATGTGTCCAGGCACCCTGCAGTTATTTCCCCAGAGCCAAGGAGGAACTTGGCAGGAGGGAAACTCCCCAAGGAGGACCCGTGATGCCCCCAGACCGAGCCTGCCCTTTGCCAAGCCCCATTCCTGAGCTGCACAGCGACAATCCCAATGCCCAATGCAGATCTCAGCGCTCCGATCCCAATGTGCTCAGGCAGCCAGCGATGACCTCATTGCTGAAGACCGGAGAGGGAGGGCATGGCCTTCACGGGATGCTGAGCAGGGCTGGGACCTGGCTGTGGTTTGCTCATTTGATGGATGAGAGGTGGCAGGCAAGTGACCGGGGAAAGGATGCGGTTTCATGCCATGGTCACTGGGGAACCAGGGGACCGTGAGCTAAGGGATGCAGGGTGTCCTGGATAGACACCCTGTGCTTCAGCTCAAGCCACTGGGCTCGGGAGCATCTGAAACGGTGCCAGGAGCTCTCGGGCAGACAGGCAAGAACAAGGCACAAAGTCAGCCCTTCTCCCAGGACCGCGGCGGGACTCTGGTCCCTGTCCATTTCTGGCCATCTGTCTGTGCAGGAACAGACAGGAGAACTTACCCTGAATTAACCACAGGTACAAAATTAACGTGGGTCAATTAAACCGAATCAAATCCTTTTTAACTTGCTCACTTCCTAAGTAACTTATCTGGAAGAAAAAAAACAAAACCCAAACAAACAAAAAGCCATTTAAAACCTGATTGAGCGGAATTTGACTAATCCACTTTAAATGATATTTTGGGTGAATTTGTGCTGGTTCCCATAGGTAAACAAGCCCAAAATCTTGGTAAAAGCCTGTCCCCAAAAGCTGTGAACCAGCAGCCCACCAGGTAGGCTGGGGTCTCTCCCCTCATCTACAAGAGCATCAGCTGTAAAACCAGAGGTAAGAAGACAGTCTGGGCAATTCAGCACAAAGGGGAACGGGACACCCAAAAGATGTGAACTTCCACAGGAAGGGAAAAACCCATAAAAATACCAAAAAGACTTGCAGAGATAAGGGAAAAGGTGTTTTGGCTGCCCTGGGGCCGGGGAGGACAGGCGGGATGTGCCAGCCCATCCATCCCGTGTCACCACGAGGTGCCCGCAGCACCTGGGGGATACCCCGTCCTTAGAGATGCTCTCCCAGGGCTGGGGTTGCCCCTGGGCTTGCAGGCCCTTGCCAGCTCCTGGTGGGAGGAGACGTGAAGCTGCGGGCGTGCAAATGTTGTGAGGGCCTGTTTGATTCTGCTCGGCATTTCATGTGGATCACGGTGAGCCCTGACGCTGCGAATAATGAGGCTGCATGGGATATCAAAGCAAACTGAAGCGAGACCGCAGACACGGCGGCTGCCTTTGACGAGCCTCCTGCCCTTTTTTTTTTTTCTAAATATATTTAAACACTGTCTCTGCCAAAACAAGCTTTGATCTCCCAAGGAAAGGGGCCAGAAACCTTCGCTGCTTGCCTGACGTATAACTTTTAATTGCTTCGCTAAGTGTGAACTCTCCTCTCAAAGCTCTGTCCCGCTCACGAGGCAGGGCTGCCCTCCGCCCTTGGATTATTCATCCTCCTTCCTCCTCCTCAGCAGCCCTGCTTTGTGGCCTTGCACTCTGAAGGCCAGATCTGGCTCTGATTTAGGCCATTGCAAACCAGGACTTATGCAGCCTTTGCAGCCCGAACACTGAGCCCTTGTTTGGCCTCAGAGGACAGACCAGGCGGGAGGTGTTTCAGGGAGAAGCCCCTCACAGCTACGAGCTGAATGCCACCAGCTCCTGCCAAAGCAAATGGGAGATGCTGAGACTTCAAACCTCTGAAAATCTAGAGTATGGAGAGGAGAGTGTGACTGGGGAAGCCCAGGAAGAAAGGAAAGAGACCCTTAATGTGAGGCTGGAGCAGCCATGGAGAAGGTTCTCCATCTCCAAGGATGTTGGGATGGTGCTGGCTGCGGTCATGGGTATCAGATATGGCACAGAGCCCAGCCTGGGCTCTCCTTAACCCAGGGGCTTTCCTCCACCTCTGTCTCTGCAGCTGAGCAGTCCCTGTGGCTGAGAAAGGGATGTACAGCACAGGGGAGGGATGCAGGGCAGGGGAGAGGGACATTGGACCCCCCATAGTAGGCTGTGAGCAAGTTAGGCTCCAACCTTGGCTCTCTTTGCCTTTATGCATCGTCAGACTCCATCAAGGTGTCACTGCCCAGGATGGGATGCATCCAGGCTGGAAAGCTGTTTGTTTTTCCATTTCCCATCTCTGCTTCTCTCAGGACTCCTTTTATATCACAGCCTCTGTGGGTGAGGCCCATGGGAAGTACAGGACAGAGAGGGCAGAGCTGGGGATCTCCCACTGCACCACCACCACACCAGGCAGGTTTCTACCTAACCCTGTCCCACTACCAGGGTCAAAGCAGCTCTGCACAGGCTTTTGGACCATCTCCTGGGCAGGTTTTCTGGCCTCTGCACCATCCTCCTCCTCCCCAAGGCCAGGTGGAGGCACTCACAGCCCCTCAAGTGTAGGATTCACAGACACCATGACCTGTGAGTGCTGATAACCTGTGATTTCTGATGCTGGAGGGAAAAGAAAACCTGCCAGTAATTCCCTGAGGAGCTGTGTGAGGTGATGAAAGACAGTTTCAGAGATCCTGAGCCAGGAAAGTGACAGCTAAAGCAAAGTCCTTCCCTGTTACAGGGGGAAGGGAAGCAGCCCAGGAGTGACTGCCACGGCTCCAGTCTCAGCTCTGCCCCCGGCTTTCCCCACAATGGTAGTGAAGTCATTTTGCACCCTGATTTCTCCACCTCTAAAAGGGAGACCAACACCTCGGAGAGAATTGAAGTCAGAGCCTTCTCCAGACCAGGCAGCTCCCAGGAGGTCCAAACCTCATCGCCAAACCCAGCAAAAGAGGTGTTTGCACATAAACACTCTTTTCATCCCCCCCCAGAGCCACCAAAACAATCCCATCCTCCCTCCACCTCTGAAGCATCACTCCCACACCATCCCCGAATGCCTCCTCACCCCAGGGTGCTGGGGCTTGTGTGCCCCCACCCCAGCTCTGCCCCCCAGCACAAGTGCCTCCAGTTTCCCTCTGCTGAGCCCTTGCCAAGTCTTCCTGGCACAGGGATGTGGGTGAAGAGCCCCCAGCCAAAGAGATGCCTCAGACAAATGTGGCTGTCAGGGCTCTCCATAAACAACAGCCGCAGCCGGCAGGAGATTAAGGGCACGGTGGAGGTGACTTCTCAGGGCTGTTTACAATCCCCACAGGAAACTTAATCAGGAGATCTCAGGCAGGAGCAGGAGGGAGCGGGCTCAGGGTGGTGGGGATGGCACGTTTTTGCCTGTCCTGCGTGGGAGAGGGCTTGGGTGCAAACTGGAAACCCTGCACCGGGGAGCAGGAGGCATCGGGAGGGAGAGCTGGAGCCAAGAAGGGAGGTACCGACTGGTGGGGGCTGGCACGGGGGCACCCCATGGGGTGATGCTGGCAGACCCTGAGACTCCTGGGTCCAGGCAGGAGGATCTCCCGTTATAGCACATCACAGTCTAGTACTGGTCCAGCCTCTGCCCACAGTGCTGGCAAAACCCTTGGTCCCAGTCCCAGGACTGCTCTGACTTTGCTCTTATTCTTGGCTACCTCTGGAGTGAGACCAAACACCCCAGGGTGGAGGGATAGACAGATGCTGCTTGCACTGGTTGGCCATTCAAGGGCAAAGGAAGAACCGTGACCGAAGCTTTGTTAAAGCAGAAGAACGGGGAAATCACCTCCCCATCAAACCCCCAGTTTGCACAGAGGAGATAACAAGCCCCAGCTCAGCCATCCCAGAGCAGAGGTTCCCCAGGGAAGGCAACAGCAGCAGCAGCTGCCAGCGCCCAGGACTTTCCTGGCCTTGCACCGGTTTATCCCCACAGCTTCTGCACATCTAATTAAGGGCTCAAGTCTAATTATAGCCCTGGCTGCTTGGCTAGGGTGTGAGGGGAGGTGTCTGTGGGGGGAGAGGCAGGGAAGGAGGCTGTGAAGGGATGCTCCTCAGGGCAGCCTGGGTGTCTGGAGGAATAACGAAGACTGTCAGGAGCTGCACGAGCGAGGAAATCCAGCTCGAAATGAGGTTATTGCACCTCTCCTTTCGAGCAGGTTAACTGGCAGAGAGACAATCCCTCCCTGCTGGGGCAGATGTGAGTGCCAGGCAATTGCATCACTGCCTCAGCCCCAGCTTCTAGCAAAGGTTTCTAGCAATTGTGGCTGCAGGGTGAGGGGGAAAAAAGAGCTTGAACGTGACCTGAGCGGAGCTGAGGGCACCAACACAGGAATGAGCTGTTTTGGTAGGAGGCAGCAGCAAAGGCATGATGTGATGGCTGGGAGCAGTTCAGCCTGGCACCCGCAGCAGCGATTTTACCCCTGGATGAATCAAGTCTGACTTTCTCCGGTTCCCAAAGGCCTGCCTGGCAGCAGCTCTGCCTGCTTGCCCGTGCGGGGACACCTTGGCATGATCTGCTGCTGGTTCGTGCCTCCAGCATCGCCTCTCCCTCCTTGCAGTGCCCACAGCCCGAGACAGGAGCCTGCCCCAGCCTGCAGCGGGGCGGCTGCTCTGTTGGCAGAAGGGATGCTCCCCGTTCGGCTTACCCGGGTGTTAACCCTAAACCTCCCTGAAAACTGCACCCTGGGAAAAGGCTGTGGGTCCAGGAGCCAAGAATGATTCAGGGAGCCCCTGAATGGAGAGAGCAGCCCCTTTGTCTCGGTGGAAGGGCCAGCCAGTATCCCTGGGGAAGGCTCAAACACCACCGTCCCTTTTGGGGAGGAGGGAAGAGATCCCATGTTTCTCCCCTTAACCACAGGTGTGCCATTCCTCTCTGTTTGCTGCAAATACTGTTCCCTCCTATAAGGCTTTCCTTATGCAAGTATTAAATCTCTCCTCAGATCAGATTTAATGACAAGGTGTTACTCATCCTGCCAGATTGATGAGGGAAGCAGCACAGACAAAGGGGCAGTACCTTTCCACATGTCAGCACACCCCAAGAAAGGCAGGGTGGGGGGGGTGTGTGTGCTGGAGAGGAGGATATTTGCTGGCAGCACGGACCCCAGAAGCTCCCAAGCAGCCCCAGCCGGGGCCTGGGGGCTCCCTACCTTCATTCCTCCGGTTGTTGAGCTGGTTGAACTGCTCTGTGAACTCCGTCAGGGACTCCTCGATGGTCTCCGTCCGCGGAACCGAGAGGGAAAACCTCCGCTTGAAGTTTTTCATCTTGTTCATTTTACCTCGTGCTGCAAGGGACGGCAGAGCCCTGCAGGGAAGGGGAGAGAGGAGGCTGAGAGGGCTGGACAATGCAGGGGACAGCCCCCACCCCAGCCCAACAGCTCCTGCTCTTTGGGGCTGGCAGCACCCCAAGCCGAAATCTCCCCTGCTGGGGACCTGCAGGGGTCCCCGGGGACATCCTCTTCTCCAAGGCACTGCTGCTGGGTGGGAGCAAGAGAGCAGCCACATGGTCAACAGGTTCCTCATGAATTTAAGAGCTGACTTAAAAGCAGGGGGCTTTTTCTGAGCTAGTTATCAGAGCTGAGGCCAGGGCAGAACTGTGAACGCTGAATCACAAGTACCAACACAGGCTGCGCCTTACAGCATCCTTGGGAACTCCAGGGAAAAGCAGGGTCGAAATAGCAGGAAAGCATGAGAGTAAACAGTGATGGAAAAGATTCCACACCACGCTCCTCCCTGTACAAGGAGGCATCTCTCCCCCAGCAGTTTGGTCTCTGCTTTGCCCTTGCAAGAAAGTCTTCCTGAGCCAGCAGCAAAATGCTGAGTGGAGCCAGTACCGGGAGGAATCCCCAAGAGCCACAGAAGGGGAGATGCTCCGAGCTCCCCGAGTGCCCACATGCTCTGGAGTGACTCATCCCATACAGGCATTAGAATTGCCTTAGCCAGGGATCTGATTAAAGCAGTGAAACCCTTAAAAGAAGCAAACCCCCAAGGGGCGAAGCGTGCTGTGTCCGAGCAGCCACAGAAGCAGCTGAGGGAGCTCTCCCGGGGCAACTGGGAGCCACGTGTGGTTTTGCCTTTCCTACTTTGGCTCTTACCAGGCCTGTTTGTATCTCAGCAGCACAGATGGGACCGGGATGGCCATGCAAGGGTTTTTAGCACCAAACCCGCTGTGCTTGAGGGTTATTCCTCCCGCTGAAGACAGCTGGGGCAGACAGCCAACGCTCCTGGGACCTGCAGGCATCACTGTCTCACCCCCAACCAGTCACAGCTCTGCCCCTTCCAGTCCCTGGCCCAAGGAGGTTCGGGTCTGTCCCTCTCCCCTTCCCAATCCGTGCTGCTCCTCCACCAGCCGTTGTCATCTCAGCCCTCTACCCTGTCTGGCAGGGGATTTTCCATTAACACCACTGGACTCCTTTAGTGCTCCTTTCTTCCACCAGCCCAAGGTGGGATCTTAAGGGGAAAGTCCTCCTTTGGATCCAAAGAGGCACCAAAAGCTACACAGAGCGGTTCTTCCCTGCACCAACACACACATCCCAGGACTTCTCCCACACCCCTCCGGGGCAGGCCAGCACCCCCTGCTCCTGGGTGTTCCCCCCTGCAGCTGAGCAGCCCTGTCCTGCTCCCCCCAGTCCCCTCTGGGGCTGAGCAGCACACAAACAAACCGTGATCCCATTCCAGGCTGATGCCATCAGCCAGAGCATCCGGGAGCTAATGCATCACGTCGCCAGGGCAACAGAAACACTGGGGCTGACATGCCTGCATCCCAAAGCTTAAAAGATTATCCCTCAGCAATACAAACACTCCTGCTCGCTCTGCTGTTGGGCACGGCACCCTGCTGGGGGTGCAACCCCCTGAAAATCCCGGGGAATCCCACCCCTCAGCCATTCCCACCTTTAATGCTGCCAAAACTGAGAGGTGTAGGTTTGGACAGCAAGGATTGTCAACCTGTATGAGAGGGAACGGCTGCAAGCTGCAGCAGGGTAGGGTTAGGCTTGACATTAGGACAAAATTCTTCCCAGCAAGAGTGGTCAGTCACTGGAATGGGCTGCCCAGGGAAGTGGTGGAGTCACCCTTCCTGATTGTGTTTAAGAGTAGATTGGATGTGGTGTTGAGGGATCTGGTGTAGGAGAGAACTTGTAGAACTTGTAGGGCAGATGGTTGGACTCCATGATCCCAAGGGTCTCTTCCAACCTGAATGATTCTATAATTCTATGATTCTATGACCTGGAATGAGGGCTGGGGTATTTGGCCGGGGGTGGGAAGCTGGGGCGGGGGGACGAGGTGCTTTGAGTTGCAAACTGAGGCAGGAGGATGCTAGACACATCCTCTCCAGCCTTCAGACACTTAAATGTTTTCTCAGGTGCTACAGAAACATGCTTGGACAACAAAAAGGCCGGCAGGAGCGAATGCTGCATTAGCAAAGCCTCCGTTCTCCGGCCTTTCCCATGGCCGAGAAGAAAGTCTCCAAGCAGCGTTTGTTCCTTCTGAAGGGCAGGCAAAGCTTGACACTTGCTTTGGAGATGGCTTTCCCAGCCCAGGGCTCCGACCTGCTTCCCCTACCTTGGGAGCAAAGCGAGTTTTAACCGAGGCACTGCCGGCGTGTGGAAACGCCGCCGGTGTCGCCGGCACCCATGGAACTCAACCAACCCGAAGCGTTCTGCTCTGGCTGCGGCTGCTGACACTGCTACGGTGACACTAGGAAAAGCCACAGAGGCTCCTGTGCTGGGCATGGTTTTANCCTGTCCTTCTGGAACTGAGGGGCCAAGAACCAGACACAATATTCCAGATGCAGGGGTCTCACCAGGGCAGAGTAGAGGCGGGAGAAGGAGTTCTGCCAGGGCAACAAGGAATTTCGGCCTCAAGGGGTGCAAATGGAAGCCCTGGGGCTGGCACAGGGCCGAGCAGCGGGGATTCAAGCCGGCAGCGCGAGTGATCTGCTTGTACCGTGATACAGGGAGCCAGGTAGTAAATACTCAGCTAACACAAATCAAAGCCCCTCAAAGCTGATTTTTTTCTTCCCACCTGGAAAGCTCATCACAAGATGGAGACAAGACGTTACCGACTCTTTAAACGCCGCGCTCGAAGCCGCGTTCGCTGCGCCGGCAGTAACCCCACTGGCTATTTGGCAGCCAAGGATTCCCAGGGGCACGGGGGCTGTGACTGGTACCTGCACGAACCTCTCCTGTGCTGGTACAGCAGAACCCGCTGGCTCTCTGCTGTGGAATTCAAGAGGCAGGTCTGGAAGAAAAAAAAGAGCCATCCTCGGTGTATAAACCGTCCCCTTTCTCCTTCAGCACGTTTGCAGCAAGGCTTTTCAAGCAGTATCCACTCCATTGCTTTTCACCAATGGTAAGTGGCTCCAGTTTTTCCCCTTGCCATTTTAACAGACTCCTGCCCCCATTTCCCAGCTGAAAGGCTCGGAGGGAATAGTATGCTCTTTTTAAAGCTTTTTCTCTTTTTTATTTTTTTTTTTTTGTTACCCCCAGAGATTACCAGTTGTGTTTACAGCCAAAATGAACAGTCCTATTCAGCAGTTACGGCTCATGCTTGTAGCTATCGGGTAGCGCTGATTCACTCCTGAAAGGATCAGAGAAATGGTGAATTCTGCTTGTTGAGCCTTATTTGCTCTGCAAACACGGCTGTCCCGCAACACAGCGTGTGCCTACAGGGCTAAACAACCAACCACCAGTTGAATACGTGCCCCCTCCTCTCATGGCAAGGCTTGGAGACAACAGGCAGACCCACCAGAGCTCACCAGCATCGCCCCTTTGCCGGGCAGCCACCAGCAGGTCCCCATGGTGGCCGGTGGATGTTCGCCCTCCCAAGCCCCCACACAGCAGAAGGGCAAGGAAAAGCAGCAGGAGCTGCCAAGGTGGCTCAACACCGGTGATAGGAGAGGTTTCAGCCCTTGCACGGTGCACATTCCTGTCAAACAGGCAAATTCCCACCCAAATTCCTCCTCCGCTCCCCGTTGCCTGAGCAGGGCCAGAGAGGGGTCCTCGGGAGGTGAACAGGGAGCAATTTTGGGGGTGTTGTGGGAAGTCAGAGGGAAAGGAGGGCACGCTGGGGACGGCTCTAACAGACACCAGGGGGGATGCTGAATTTTCTGCAGCAGCTGAGAATCCTACCGGGGGAAGGTCAGAGGGGCAGGGAAGGATATCAGCCCCCCACTGCCAGATGAAGGTCTTCCAGGCTGCTCAGCTGTCAGCATGAAATCCATCTCCCCCCCCCACCAAGCCAACAAACTCCCAGTCACTCCCTCCCCATGGCAAAGGCTGCAAAGCTCAGTCTTGGGCAGATTCATTCCGATGGACTGAGGCTGCTCCGAGCTGCAGCGAGGACCAGTATGGAGCCTGCCCATCAGACAGAACCCTTTCCACAATAACTTTCCCCAAAAGATGAGTGGTGAGGGCGGGGGGGGAGCAAGCCTAGCTCTTCCCCTTCCACATTTACCCCCCCTTGCTGCTGCTCAGCTCTGCTATTCAGGGGGCCTGACAATTCGCTCCTAAACAGGGAGCAAAGCCCCCGCCAGGAGGTCAAGGTCCTGCGGGGACAGGAGTGCAATCAATTCGTATTAATCTACGGGAGCCCTGTAGCAAACAGCAAGACCATCATCCCAGGGCAGCGACTGTGCTGGGAATGATGGAAAAGGGAACTCTGGGTCTCCAGGGAGTCAGTCCATCCAATTGCAAATACTCTTTTTTTTCCCCTCCCGTAGTACTGGCTTCCATGATTACAAGAAACCATGCTGGGAGCGTGGTTAAGGCAGCCAGGGCATCGCTCTCCTCCCTTCTCACGTCTGTGGTTTGGAGAAGGCTTTGGAGGGGGGGAATTGATCCTGTACAAATGTGCCAGACTGGGTTCCACCCTGGCTCTGACCCTCTCAGCGTGCCCCATCTTCCCCAGCTATAAATCAAGAATGATGGCACATCCATTCTCCATCCCAGTTTGCATTTTCCTCAGTTGGGAGACCCGTAGAGGGCAGAAGCTGGGTTTGGGGTGGTGGTGATGCAGCACCCACAGGGTTTCCATCCCTCATTTACAGCCTTGCAGTTAGTCTTGAGTAAGGTCTGGAGGTCTCTGTTGCCTTAAGAGACAACAACCCGGGCAAATCACGAGCTCCACAGAGCACGTTCAGACCTCTGAGACTCAAAGGGACACAAAGATGGCCTGGGAAGGGCAAACTCCATGGAAAACTTCCTGGAAGCCCAGCTTTTGGAGACTTCACAACCTGTACTCGAGGCACGGGTGGGAGCGGGAAGGAAAAGCCGCTTTTGCTCAATGCACATTCCCACTCTGCTTTGTCCCAGTCCTGACAATGAGCCCAGTAACAAGAGCAGACAAAGGATGTTTGTTCTGCCTTTGTATATTTTGCCTTTCTCCGTGTCTGCAGCCCGTCAGCAGTTCTCACTTGGCTCTTCCCGGCTCTTGGTGAGATCAGGGCAGCTCCGAGGAAGGCATTAAAATGACAGTCATTATTCCAGCAGCCTCCAAACACTGGGCACTTATTCCTCAGCCCAAGCTAACCTGAGAAAAAGTGTCCAGTGTAGGGCTTGGAACAACAATAGGCTGCTGAGAGGCGGTTTGTCCACCCCAGACGCCCCCATCACGGGTGGGAGCTCAGTGCTGACATTGTCTGGGGTTCGTGCGGGGCTGCCCCGAAGGTGGTCGTGTCAGTGGTTCTATGGTACGTTCATCCTCGTCAGGGCATGAGCAGTCCGGACACGCAGATGCTGTGGATCCTGGGATCTGCTCCAACCCATCCATCACTGTTGATGGATGTGTCCCCAGAAGGATGGGCAGTGGGGAAGGAGTCTGAGCAAAAGAGCACGACTTTTCCCCCTGGAGCCCGACACAACCGTGTCTGGCTCAGAGACAGAGACGCTCCCTCAGACCCTTCATTTTGCTACAGCAGCTATTTAGGTTATTGAGACTTAATTTATGGCCACTTGGGAGTCCAAGGCACATGTCCCACTGGCAGCATCCACCGTGATGACAGCCCTGTCGTGTTGCATGGTGGTGCCAGACCATGACCCAGGTGTAATGTCACCCTTGGGAGCAAAGAGCTGTGCTAGGATTGCTGGGGCAGCCGTGTTTTCCAGCTCAGGTATGCTCCTGGAGGTGCTGCCCATCGGCTGCACAGTATCTAGCCATTCTCTACCCTTTTCCATGACTCAGTTTCTCCTTTTATTACACGTCAGGCACGACCCTCACAAGAAGCATCGCACTACGTGTAGACCAAGCTCATAGCACAGTGAGAATTGTGCAATAGCAACACAATTATTGAAGAGGAACATTACAAGCAAAGGCCAGCCTGGTCCTTGTCTTTTATGACACCCAGAGGATTATTGACTGACGATTAACTAACACAATCCAAGCTGCATCTGAAGCAGGTTGGCTCTTCTGTTGACCTGGCTGGGAAGCCCCCTTGGAGACCCCATGCCTTGTACTGTCCTCTCCCAGCATCACCTCCCCGTTACCCGTCCCTCACGTCACACCCCAAAAGTGACAAGAGGCTCCTGAATAAACAAACACAACCAGGAAAGCGTTCATGGATCCTGCTGAATGAAAGACACTCCAGAAACACAACCCAAGCCCCGTCATCCCCGTGGCTGGCAGCCAGTGTTCTCCGGTGGCTGGGGGAGACAGCAAAGAGGGTGCCAGCTTCCAGCTGCCAGGGAAAGTCATTCCCAGCAACACAAAGCCTCTTGTTTTCTCTCCCAGGAGTGTTTAACCTGTGGCTGAGGCTGTCAGCGCCTGCCCTTCCTTTATTGCTGGATGGGAAGGAGGATCCAGGTTCCGGGAGAAGATCCCCGGTGTAGGAGTGACTTTCCCACAGCTCCATCCCGCTGGATGAAGCTGGGCCACACTGTCACCCACACACTCACACAGCACAGGGTACGTAGGGTCTGCTGGCTTCTTAATTGATGTTTTCTTTCCTTCTTCTCCCTTCTTTTTTTTTTTTTCCCTTTTTCTTTTAATTAGAGCTTTCGTTCCTTCCCCAGCCCACGCAGAGCTCCCAGAGCTGCAAGCTTGTCTGCAGTTGCTGTACAGACAAAAGCTCATGGAAAACCAGGATTTTCTTCCCCTGCAGTGGTCAGGAGGAGCCCAGATAAGTTGTCTCCTTCTCTCTTTTTAACAGAAAATACTGGAATTTTCCTCCAGTGACCCACCATTTCATCTTTCACCTAAGATCCCTCTTTCTGGCACCTGAGAACAAGCCTGAAAGGATGGTAGCAGTGCAAAATGAGGACTGGGGGTAATTAATTTCTCAGATTGGAAGGCAGACACGGGAGTGGGCTGTGACCCATTGCCTCGTGGGGTAAGCACAGCCCGGCTGGCATCACCCAGGGATGCCCAAGCAGAGGGATCACGCAGCCCTGCTGCCCAGGTCCCCTTCCTAAGGGCATTCTTAGGGAGGGTATTCAAAGAAGCAGAAATTACATCCTCTACGCCCAATAGTCACATGGAATTCGGGAAATGCAGGTACCTCTGGTGCAAAGAAAAGGAGGGGGGGGCAGCAACCAGCGCCCAAAGGAAAGGTGAAGAGAAGAAAGGAAAGCCAGAGAGCATTGTGAGAAGTCTTACCAGAGGGAACCTGGTATCACAGGATCTTGACAGGACCTAATTTCCCAGAAAAAAACAGAAAACAGCTTTAATATAAACAGAAGCACAACGTTTATAAGAAGCAGCAGCACCACAAGCGCTCACGGCAATTAAGAGCTCGGCATTGCGCCACGCGTTTTCTGGGAGAGTTAAAACGCAGGGAGTTCAGCTTGCCTTGCTCTGCCCCGACAAACCATGCTTCTAAAAAGGGCTGAGACCCCTGCCAGGTCTGCTCCACCGTCAGTAGATACCTGGGGAGGGGAGGAGGAGCTGGAGAGATGGCACAAACAGCCTCACACGGGATTAACGCTCCTTCCTCCCCCAGCAAGCTCAGAGCCAGCAGCTCCTTGGAGCCGACACAGCTAATAAACCAGCCCCCCCCACCAGCCCTCAGAGAGATTTTTCTGCCACAACAGGAAAAGAAATGAAAGGGGACGGTGTTCCTGACCTTCTGCTCCCCACAGTACCAGTTACGGACTGGGTTTCTCCCCAGGAGCGTGCTCCAGAGCAGGGGTACCACTGTTTGGCATTAGGCAGATAAAACTCTTTGCAGCAGGGTTTCAAATCTGTTTTATTTAAAGCCCCGGAGCGGTCACATGGCAGCAAGGTAGTGAGCAAACACTGCAAGGCTACTTCCCTGCCAAGGGTTGCACTAATCTGGTATTTAATCTTAAACCAGTTGTGCACCCATCCTCGGAGGGCTTTGTGCACGTGTATGGGCTTCTCCCCCAGGTGGGAGGGAAAGGCAGCCAGGCAGGTAGGGAGCAGGACGAGCCAACACTTGAGGGATCAGAGGGTTTCACAGCACAGCACAAACTGTAATGACTTCTGGCATCCCCGGCTGCCCATGATGGGAAGAGATGCAATATCTTCTACCTGCACCCTTCCTTACCAGGGTACCCGCAGCGGTGCTGAGAGCCCCAGCTGGGTATAGGCATCCCTGGGATCCTTCTTAGCTTCCCAGAGCCCACACCTCATCCTCATGATGAGAGAAGGGATTACTCAAGTCCTCGCTCCAGCTGGCAATGGGGGACTTCTGCTGGACTAAGCCACCATCAAGGCTGAAAGAAGGCAGATTTAAAAAGCCTCCTGAAGCAAGAGGTGGCTGCCAGGGATCCCAGCGAGATAAGAGCAGTGTTTTGAGGCAGGGAACTTGGCAAGAGCTCAATGTTTCTGCCTGGATGTCAGGCTTTGAGACAGCCTTGCATCAGCATGAACAGCCTCCGGGAATGCTTCTCCCTGGCCCGTGCAGATGAACCACCTTGAAGGTGAACCCCAGCCGCACTTTGCCCGCCTCGGGGCGATGCACGACTTGTGCCCGGCTGCTGCAAGCTCTTAAACCTGCCCCTGTACAGCAGGGTGTCACCCACTCTCCTGTCCCCCAACCTCTCTCCCCTCTCCCCATTTCAACATTCAAGTTTTTCCTCTGTCATCTGAAGGGAGCCAAATGTCCCCCCCACCCCGTTCCTCCTCCGGCTTCTCAGATCTCACCACTGATACCGCCGCTGGTAACACTACACTCCTCATTTCTGCACATGAAGCATTTCCACTTTGGAAGAGCCAGGGGTTGGGCAACACAGTGAAAAACCAGACATTGTCTGGGCCCCATGCAGGGAAGGAATAATGCAGGGACAGACAGCAAAAGAGATTTTCACAGAAGCAAACGTCTGCGGGAATGAGTAGTGAAAGCAAATGAGGCAGATCCTCTAATAGCTCCGCTCCGCCGCGGATCCGACCAGCACAATCGGCACTAAACAAGGGGCTCCCCCAGATGCACGGCAGCTCCTGAGACCTGGGGGCTGCCAACCAGCTGGGATGTGTGCCCACAGAGCAAAAACCTGGCTTGCCTCCTCCACCAGCTCCCTTAGAAAGCACTGGGAGAGCAGAAAGACAGGAGGCTGGTCCAAGATGTGGAGACGCTCCATCCTCTTTGCTCCTCATCCTGACCACGTCCCCTGGGCAGCCAAGGACAGGGATGTGCCTGCAGACCAGAATGTCCCACTGTGTCTGTGCTGAACCTCCTCTGCTCAGGAAGCTCTTCATCAGGTATTTTGCACCAGCAGCACCACTTCCCTTAAACACAGGGATGCTTCAAGGAGGCTGTGAGATTGCCCGAGAGTCCTGTGATGGCGCAAGCCTTTCAGGATCCCAAACCTGGCGAGATGCTGCCTTCTAGGAAACCTCTATCCCTGAGGGAACAGCACACACTTGCAGAGCATTCTCAGCTATCCTTCCACACTGCCTGGAGACACGTCCCTCCCTCCCATCCCTACCCAAATCACCACTATGACATTTCCATGTTAAGCCAAATATGGACACGTCTGGATACCAAACAGAGACATCCCGGATGAAATATGTATGAAGAGATTAAGCATGCCCTGGTGCCTGCAAACTCCTGCTCACTTCCCCGTGGAGGGCAACATTTCATGCATATCTGGGAACTGGGCAAGCACACGCCATTTAGATAAACCTTGTTGCTTGTTAAACTGTAAATAACATCTGTTTCACCAAGCCAAGGCCCAGCTCCTGCTCTGTGTCCTCAAAATTGCAATGTCAGTCATGGGACGGGCAGCCAAAGCAAGTATATTTGGTGGGGTTTAAAATAAAGAATTTCCTCTCCTTCCTTTTTCTTTCTTTCCCCCCTTCCCCGTCCTTTAAGCTCATTTTTCCACTTCTCTCTTCAGGCCCAACCCGCCTGCCCCCTGCACTTTACAAACTATCTCAACTCCCATTGCGTACTGGTGGAGTCCCCGCAGCTCTGGTGTCCTTGAGAAGTTTAGATGGGTTTCTGCAGGAGCCTTGGAAAGCCTGGGTGGGAGATAACAGAGCCCAGCACCAGATAAACAGAGTGAAAGAGCGAGGGAGAGCCATCTCTTGCAGGAAAACACAGGGCTGGACTCACCGGCTTGGCCGATCGGTGTTGGGCTGCTGCTCACGGTGGCCTGAGGTCCACTGCCCCTTTGTAAGCCATCATAAGCGTATCCCATCAACATACCCCAAGCCATATTTCAAATATACCCTCCTCCACCCCCTCCCCCAAATCAAAACACAGGCTTATTTCCACGTGCTTCGTAGTAATGGGTCAACGAGGGTCAAGGGGGCTCAAAGCTTGGCAAGCGAGAAGCAAAGGAACTAGAGCAGGACAGGGCTGTTCACAGCTTGCTTGGCGGTGCTCAGCTCTGCCCCTCTCCTGCCCAGCACCCCCACAAACCACTTGCTCCATAGGAGCTACAAAAGGATTCCCATCCTGCAGACGACACAAAGACGAGCGATTTGGCCTCCATTCACACAGCGGAGCGTCAGCCGGGCTGAGGAGCACCCCCAGTCCCACCACCACCCCACACTGGACTCTTATCTGGTGTGATACCGGGGTGGGGAGTTGCTTGTACACCCAGCAACAAGCTGCAGCAGCAACGCTGCTATCATAGTGCGATTAGTTGCACAATTAATCGTTAATAAGAAGGGATTGAAAGGGATTAAGTACTTAAATAGAACACATGCTGCTAATGGCAATTTATGAAAACACGCCTTCTCCCTCAGATACTGTGTCCCATTTGCCTGGAATTAAAATGACTCAAGGGGACCTTCCTTCTGCCCCTCCTGTGCACAGGGAATACCCTGCTCCCCACGCTGTGGAGCTGCAGCCGGAGTCTGAGGGGAATTCAACGGGGTGATGGGCACCCCTGAGCATCCCAGCTTCGGCTCCGGAGGGACAGGGCAGTGACCAGAGTGGAGGGACAGGGCAGTGACTGGAGTGGATGGGAGCTCCACGCTGTCACTGCTCTTCCCGGGATCTCTGAGAGCCTCTGCTAAAGCAGGAGGGTGTTGGTGGGAGGGAGGGATGTGGTACGGGGGTGTTGGGATGGTCCATCTAATGGAGAGAGCAGTTTGGGGGTGCAGGGGCACTCTTTGCCCATCTTCTGGATGAGACATGAAA
Organism: Jacana jacana; assembly: GCA_013400555.1. Lineage (NCBI taxonomy): Eukaryota > Metazoa > Chordata > Aves > Charadriiformes > Jacanidae > Jacana > Jacana jacana. Next base: position 13,780 of record VZTM01034352.1, on the reverse strand, counting down.
CAGCCCTTGCATGAGACCAAAAAGAATATAAAACCCACTCGTTCTGCCTCCTCTTCCCACTCCCAGGCAGGTAACGCTGCTTCCTTGTGTCTGTCCTCCCCCCCAAGTGTACTTTGCAGAGGGTGTTTTCAAATTCCTGCCCAAACCCCAGGTCCTGGGAAGGCTGCCCAAGTGCCTCCAGACCATCTGCAGCCACTCTGGAACCCGTCCAAGGAGCTGAAACGGCTCTGAGGTGCCTGGTCAACGCAAGGACCGTGGGGCTCAAACTACCCCTCCTTCATTTTCAGGTCCCTCTGTCACCTAATCCCCAACACAAGCCCCAGGTACAGCAGCAGCTCTTGGTGCTGAGGATGATTTGTGATGGCCTAGCCATCCTGTCCTCCCCTACCTCAGACCCACACCAGAGAAGTTTTCTGCCTTGAGTCAAAAACCAAACCAGTGGAAAAACAAACCGACCAGGGTGATCTGGGCATCCCTTACAGGTTTCTTGCCTCGACCACACAGGCTTAGAGTGAGCCCTGGCCCTGCAGAGCTTTCCTCTGCACTGGGCAGCATTTCAGACCCCAGCTCTTCCTCCAAAAGGGAAATATGCCAGATGATGGACTGGGCAGGTTCTTCCCCTGCTTCATCTGAGGCTGCTGTGAGGGGTGTCGTGGGTTCTGTGCTGTCGCCCAGGTCCCATGGATTCCCCCGGTGACCTCCTCTGCCCAGCATCCCCTGGGCATCAGCTCCTGCATCCCGGGGCACCCCAGTGAGGTACCACTGGCTGAGCAGCTCCCCAGCCGTGCTGAACCTGCTCCCAGCACAAACAGAGCCCTTCAGTGTCCGGGGCTGCTAATTCACCTCCCCTGGCTGGTGCCGCGCTCCGAAAAAGCACAATCTCAATGCCTTTATTGTAGAGGTGGATGGTGAGGGCTGCAAGGCTCGCCCCTGGACATGGCCTGCTTCAAGCAGGACAGGGAACCTTGGCAGACCTGCAAACAGAGTTCTTCCTCGCAGCCACAGCCCGGGATGTGGCTGTTCCCTGTTCCAGGCTAACACTGGCCTTCAGTCCCCTGATTGCACATAGGAAAAGCAAACAGCTTTTGCAGAGGTCTCCAGCCACAGGCTGCCCCATTCTGTCCCTTCCGGAGAGTCCGATGGGCAGGGCTGTAAGTCGGATGCCACCACCACCACCAAATACAAAGGACAGATAAGAAGAGGCTGGGATTCATGAGACACAGCTTGTTCCCGACTGCCCATACTTCCTGTATCCTGCGGCACAGTGATTACCATGTGGCAATTAGTTAATAATTACAAGCTGACCAACCCTCAGGAATATCTGTAGCAGAAAGAGCTTCAGGCTGAATGCAGGTTGTCCTTACTGCTGCTCCTGTGCACTTAAATCACTCTCCCAATTCGAGGCACAGAGAACAGATGCCCAGGGAGGTTATTGTGCCCTCGGGACACGGTGTGACACAGGAATGGCCCCTCTGTGATCACTCTTCATTCAAGGATAGCCAAGGATTAGATGATGTGTTGAGGGCTCTGGTGTAGGGAAGAACTTGTAGAGTAGAGCTGATGGTTGGACTTGATGATCCCAAGGGTCTCTTCCAATCTATATGATTCTATGATTTCACTAATACCAACCCCACCTCAGCCTAGCAGTGAACCTGGCTATTTTTCCCAAGAAAGGGGAAAAAAAGAAGCATGGAGATGGGATGGGACTCACCTGGGGTGAAACAGCAAGTCGAGGGCACAGCCAGGAGAAGAGTCTGGGAGATCTGTCCCCAGATCCTACCTCCAAACCACTACTGCAGCACCGCTGCACTCACTGCAGAAGAGATCCCCCCCTAGGAGGCTAGAGAGGATCTGTGACACTCGTGGCCTGGTGACAAATTTGCCCTCTCTTGTGCTGCTGTGGGTCTGTTGACCTCAGTGGAGCAATGCTGATTTGTACCACTTGAATAGCTGATGGAGAAAGGCAGAAAGTGAAGTTTAACCTACGATGTGGGCAGATGCAATAGGAGGATGCGTCTTCTGGGTGAAAAGAGACCACTTCAGCTGCTATTACTCTCTTCAAACCAGATATTTAAAGTCCCAGATAAAAATAAAACCAACCAAAATGCTACTGAAGTTCCCCCTAGGTCCCCAGCTGCACCTTTGGGTATCTGTAGACCAGCAGCACTTGCTCCAGTGCAGGATTGGGGCATAAACCACCAGTCTAAGAGGCTTTCCACCAAATAATTGAAGTCATGCTAGAAGGCATAAAACCAAGCTCCAGGTGATATTCCATGCTGGAATACAGAAAACCCCCCAGCACCGATGGATTTCTATGCATGTGCATGTTCACAATAGCAGGGTTTAGGCTCCTGTTCATAAACCTCGTCAGATTTAGCAACTTAAAAAAACCCAAGATGTGGCTTCAGGATTGGGCAGTGCTGGGGGGAGGTGGGTGTCGGGGAGAAGTGACAGTGGAGGGGGGGAAACGCAGCTAAATCTAACTGGGATCATGAATCATAACCCCTGAGTGACCAGTGTATTAACACTTACCAAATAACTAAACAGATCGAGTAAAAATAAACTATTTTAAAACAAAATAAAGAAATAGCAGAAATAAACAGAACATTTGGAATGTTTCTGCTTCCTCAAAAAGGCCCATTGAGATTTCTTCAGAAGTTTCAGTGTTTACAGTCAGTTTCAACAGTCCCTCCTCTTTAATACAGCAATTCAACTCAAAGTCACCCAAACAAACACAGCATCCCACCAAACTGGTCAATTCCAGCCCCCTGCCCCACACCAAAGTCCCCAGCTGGGGAAATTCAGGTTGTTTCAAAGGAAAGAGCTGAGCATTTCAGAGACTTGGGAAGGAAGGGAGGGAAGGAAGGGGGAGAGAGAGTCCACAAGGAGATCTCCAGTAACGAAAGCATCACTTCATAGCAGGCCACGGCCAAAAACCAAAAGGGTGCCCAAAAGACAATCAAAATACGTGTCACCCCAGAAGACAGTGAGAGATGGGCTGTTAGCCACAGACCAGCATAAACCAGTACATGTTGGAGAGGGTATTAGACCTCAGGGCTGAGATCCAGTACCACCGGTCATGGGTCCTCGCTGACACCAGGAACATGCTCCTCACCCGATACAGGAAGGCGATAGCACCAACTCGAGGGTGAATTGTTTGGGTGTGATTATCAAAATTGAAAAGTAATGAAATAATTGGATTGAATGCACCAGTAATTGGCAATTAAGTGCCTTCATTAGCAGCACCCTTCCTTCCCCAGGTGCGCACTGAAGCTGCCCGCTTTCCCTTCCCCTTGTGCTAATGAGAGCTTCCTCCTCTGTGCATCACAAGCACTGAGAGCTCTGCTGACACCCCCTGCTCCTGCCACACTGGCAGAGGTGACTGCTGCCAGGCACTGACAGCCCTCTATCAGAAACTCACTACTCAATTGAGTATTTTTGCTACGGCAGTGCTTGCTGGCCCCGGAGACTGGGAACTCGCTGTGATGAGAAACTGTCCCTGCTTTGAGATGCCCTTGGTTTAAATCCACAAAGGAAGACGAAAGGGAAGCAGAACCCTGGCCCTGGCTGACAGCAGGGCAGCAGCAGACCCAGACTGTCCGTGCACGGCCCGAGATGCTTAGAAATGCCTCCTCTGGAGATGCTCTGGGAGACCTGGTTCCCAAAATCAGTGAGCACCCACCTATGCAAACAGCGGGTCAAACATCCCCCCCAGTTCCATGGCATGAACGCTTTGGAGTCATTCATCTTCCCAGCACCCTGCTGTGGCAGGGACGGCACCTGATGGGAGACAGGAGCACAGAAAAGCCACAAACCAACAGAGAAAAGAATCCAACTCCCTGAAGCCGGTGCCCCGAAGCCTGGAGCATCCCCCCCGCTCCACAGGCTGCATTCCTGCAGGTCCTGCCTTCGCTTCCAGCTGGGGGGGCATTACACATTCAGCACACGAGTGAGAATTTCAACAGGAGCCCAGGGGCTGCTCAGGTGTGACAAGGAAAGGCTCGGATTTTCGGCAGAGCTCAGCCCTGTGGGCCAGCATGGCTGGGCTGGAGATTTCCCAGTGGCCATTTCCCAGCGGGAACGTGGCCTCCCCAGCCCGCCTGCAAAAATTCAACCTTTAATGGTGGTGGCTTGGGGTTCATCCCTGAAACGGTGAGGAAACCCAGAAGGGAAGAGAATAGAGATCTCAAGCTGTGACTGGAGACGCGCAGCAGGGATGAGCCGCACGGAGGGAGGGAGAAAGAATGGGAGAGATGAGAGATTGCAGCCGTGTCGGAAGCACAGATGAACCCCAGCCCTCTCTGAAGGGTTGCTAGCTCTGCCCTGGGGCTTGAAAATAACCTCACACCGGTTTCTTTCCCAGCCTGGCTGCCTAGAGAAAGGTAGGAGCTGCGACTGTGAGCGACTGAGCAAACAAGCAGCAGATGAGCAACCCCGGCCGCAGGCAAACCGCCTCCTGAAAAGAAAGCTCGGTTGGAAATGTAAAGAGAGAGCGAAAGATGCTGATTGCAGACCGACTCCCCGAGGTTAATTGTTCACCAGATTGTAATCTGGGCTTTTGCATCTACACTAATCACCAGGTTGCTTTCTGCTCTGGGTCTTCCCTTTACAAACAGCACGGGCACCTCGATTTAGAGAAAAGCCACCCCGGCAGGTCGGACCTCAGCACGGAATGAGTTTGCTGAAAGCAGCTGAAGGGCCTTTTTTTTAAATAGAGACCCTCTTATTGTTCTTCTACCTGTAAAGAAGTAAAGCCAGACCATGTCATGAACCAGAGCTGACCTTTCAGGGTTCCGGTGTGCTAATTGCCCAGAGAGGAACTCACTCCAGGCTGGACTGGGATCTTTACTGCACTCTGTAGCTGGCCCCAGGGTCAAGACCCCCCTCCCATTGCCTGGAGAAGCTGTTTTAAGTTTGCCTCAATTTCCCTGAGCAGGGAAGGAGAATTTGGGATGCTCTTACTTGAGTGTAAACCCTCCTGGAAACTCTTACTATGATCTGGACATGACTCCAAACATGTGTCCCGGATTTTCTGGAGATTCTCAGACCTCCTGGCCCAAACCTCAGGTCTGTATGGAAGCCAGAGGAATGTCTCGGGGTTTACAAGGATTGACCAAACATTCATTTCTCTCCAGAAGGCCAGACCAAGGGGATGGCCTCAGTGGAAACTGCACCGTGGATATTTTAATGCAAACACAACATATGGAAAGTGCATATAGAGGTTTCTGTCTCCCCAAGTGTTGGGGTGCGGCTCAGAGGGATCCTCATGGACTTGGGAGATGAAAACTCAATTCCCTGTGCAACCACAGGCTCCCTGCAGCCCCTTCAGCACATCCTCCTGTCTCTCTGCTTTCTCATAGGCAAAATGCTGTCTCCTTCTGGGCAGGGCTGTCCCCTGGCCCAAGTGTGATAAAGCAGATAGTTTGGAAGCCAGTAAAAAAGCAGCCAGGCAGATCAGCTGCGTTTCAGTCACCTGTAACGTGGGAGTATGTGACACCACCACTTGGCTCCTTTGTCACTCACTTGCCAGCGAGGCCTGTCTGAAGGGTTCATTCAAGGGACCACAAAGGGTGCTTGTTCAGTGAAAGGGGCCTTCAGAGCACCAGGACAAGCATTTTAGTGCTTCCATCCCTACCTCTGCCAGCATCTCAAAGCTCCCTAGATCTCAGGGAGCAAACCTCGGAGAACAAAGCAAGGTCAAGTGTTAAGAGATGGGGGGCACGCCGACATGGGGGTACGGTGACGTGTCCAAGGTCAGACAGAATCCATGGCAAGGCCAGGGAAAGGGTCAGATCTCCAGAGCCAATTTCCCCTCTTTTCCAAGAGAGGAGGAACTCCCAGCCACTGCTGGTGAGGTTGTTCCACTACCCATTTGTTAATTGCCCTCATTTGGATGTGGTACCAGTATTTTCCTGCATTAGTGAGTAAGCCAGGGCTCTTGGAAACAAATCTGTGAAATCTGCAAAATCTCCCATCAGAAGCAGCCTCACCTGGAAAACAGGCACCAAAACTTGCACAGAAGTCTTCTGGAGTGCCAAAGAGCACCTAAAAATCAGCAAAAGGAGCTGGATGCCACCCACAGGTGAAGCTTCCCGGATGGGGTGCCAGCTGGTGAACCAGGTGCCCTCCTTCTGTTCCTGCCTCTGCTCCTTCCTTGCATCAGGCTCTTGGACACGTCACATCTCATTGATGTATCTTCTCCAGGGAGCAAGAGATGCAGAAATGCACTTTGAGATCTCAGCCTGCCACCGCAGATGTGTCCCTGCTGACCACAACCGACCAATTATCTAACGGCCTGATGTTTGTTTGCATCAAGGGAATCTTTCCAGGATCATGGGAACCAGTTTTTTGTGACCCAGGTGCCCTGTCAGTGCCTCGTGAGGCTGGAAAACAAGACTCTGCTTGCACTCACCACGATTCAGCTCTCGGTGTTGGCACACGCTGCAGATCTACACGCTGCCCCGTTACCACTGAGGAGGAAATTAATCCTATTTCCTTGCAGGAGGAGGGACCAGTCCGAAGGCACTTGCCCTTTCACAGATCTCATGGGGAGGCACCAACTTGCTGCTTGTTCAAAGCGCTTCCCCTTCGGGCTCCTTCTCCAGCCCCCCCAGCACACAAACATCCCACCTTCCCTTTGGTTGATGCAGAGCTCAGGAAGGCAAAAAAACACCACCAACAACAAAACAAGCCCCAGTGCCAGCAGCCTCCAGGCCTGACCCTGATGCTTTCTTCTTTTCAGAGCTAATGCCACCATTATGCCCACCAGCCCAGCACGCTCATTCCAATTTGTTTTCAGGGAGAAAAGAGCCAGTTGATTAAAACCTGACTTTAGGGGAGCTAGTGCTGGCACAGCGGGGAGGCCAGCCCTCAGCAGGGGGGGGTCTTGTCTAGGGAGCTCCATGCCAGTGAGGAGGGGGACAGGCAATCCAGGGGCAGGTTCTCCACACCCCTGGGAACTTGTCAGAGCAACAGGCGCATTGAAGAGACCCAGCTGATACTGACAGCCAGAAAAAACCCACCCCAAAAGCCGCAGTGCAAGGAGAGTGCCATGCTGCCAGCCAGGCAGCAAGCAGGGCTCAGCAGGGCAGCCCATCAGACAGACCCCAGGGGCCAGCCCCCCTGGACACCTTCACAGTGGGGGACAGAAGGGTGTCCCCCCCAGGGTCAGGAGTGTTCACCAAACGTTAGAGAAGTCGATTGAGAAGGGTTGATCAGGGCTCCCTAAACCACGTTTAGGACCAAAACAGGCGCAGGGATCTCCTCCACCAGGGAACAAACAGGTAGAAATTCTTGCTGCCCTTACTACAGAGCCCAACCCTCCCTCACCCCATCCCCAACTTCACCCCTCCCCTCCCCTGAGCACTTTCTGCCCAAAGAACCCCGAAGGCAGCGACGGCCACCGACGCGGGGCTGCGGGAGGGGAGGGCAGGGGGGGTCCCCAGCTCGCCGCCCCGTCTCCCCCGGACTCACCGGCCGCCGAGCAGGTCGCTCTCCCTCCTTCCTCCTTC